>VYXC01007079.1:621707-657271 GCA_013397175.1 Platysteira castanea | reverse complement strand
CTGAAATAGGATCCCCTGAAACTGATAACATGTATGGCAGCAGATCAAAAACATTTTTTTCAAAGTGTTTAGTCATGATCAAATTTAGGCTCTTCATAGTTCTGGAGCAAGCTGACATCAGCGAGTGCTCCATTTAGTTTGCAAAGTAGGAGGAAGTTTCCATGCAGTCTAAACTTAACCTTACGTAAACAATTTTGACTATATTTATCAGGCTTCTCTCTACTCCTGATCAATAAATACTCAAATGAAACTTTTTATGTTAATTTTTTCTGAAGTAGAAAAGCAGACAATAGTAGCAAAAGAATCCTCTACTTGGAATCTGAACTATGAAGAAAACATTCAGATGGTGTTCCTCCACAGCTGCCTACTGAAGAAAATGCCAACTTGAACTGCCACCAACTCTAATAGCTTAGGGACAAAACGTGAAAAAATACAAAAGGAAATCCATACAGACAGCTAAAGTGGCAGGCAAAGATTTAAAATTTGATCTGAGTGATCTCTTTGCAAATCAGCAGAGTGTATTTAAGACCAACATTAAGCACAGGAGAATAAGAAGCCTAATTCAGGAGTGTGAAATTGCTTTTTGAAAGGGTTTTGAAAAAGCTCAGAAATTAGCCTTTCAGAAGATCCTGTCTCAAAATTGCTTTCAAATTCTTTTCTAAATACTTAACCCTTTATTTTACTAGACTAATTTTTTTTCTTCTTTTTTATTAGTGCTTATTAATGTGTGTCTTTAGATGAACTAGCCAACACTGAGCATGCTTGTTTTAAGAGCCAGTGATAAACTTGCATTTTATGCCCATCTAACTTCAAATACATATTTTCAGGTTCTCAAGCTGTGTCTACACAGCTGTACTTATCAGGCAACCTGCAGAGACTCAAAAGGGCCTACTATTACATCTGTTTATGATACAAACCAGTGTAGTTCAGTGAACAGATGAATGGATACAGCAAAGACACTAATTCATTGATTGCAGCAGTCCAGGAGAAGGCCTCCACAACACCCTGTGAGTACTAACAAGGAAAAAGAATTTGCTCCCTACAAATTGCAGGGAAATATCTTCCACATGGAAAGGATGCAGTTAAATGAAGACCAGCACTAACATTACACTAAGAGACAAAACCGAGGTGTCCTCAGAGAGTTCCCGCAGAACTCTGCCATAGGTGGTTTCCTGGATCAAAAGAGAGGAGATGGATTTACTGCCCAGGCCAGAAGGTTCCAGGCATAGGAGGACTGTGGGCCTTGCTGTGCCCTGATTCTTCAGGCAGACAGTCATTTGCCTTAAGAAGGTTTTTCCTTTTCTTTGGTGTGTGAAACAGAAGGTAATTCTCAGGTGGATTCAGAGTTATTCAGAAGCATCTTTGGATATTACTGAAGCTGGTCACTGTGCTTGCTAGTTTGTATTGTAGTGGTGAGGAACTGAAATAATAGGGCTTCTGGTACCAAGGACTTTCCTATTACAATTAGGATAATTAGGAAGAGATACTTCCATTACCAGGTTTACAAGTTTTACAGGTTTCTGAGGACATCTGAGCTCAATCTTTGTTTTCTGAGAGAACTAGCACTACCAAAACATCCAGTCAAAAGCTGTAATGGGCAAATACTAAACATCATGAACAGTGTCTCAGTCGAAATTTCCTGCTGGATTTACAATTTTAAAAATTACAGTTTTCAGTATTTATTCAATAGCATTTATTTACCTGGACATTATAAAAATCTTATTCATCTTTTGACATCTCTTCTCTGACCACTAGCATTAATTAGAGCCAAAAGCAGTAGAATTGTTCTGATGTTGAAGCTTTTCTTCAAGAACTTTTCAAGATCTTTCAGTTCTCCAAAACATCCCACAAAGTAAGCTATGTACGTGTCATCAAAGTGGAACAGCTGTTATTTTCTCAGAGCCTGAGCCATATTTGAACCAGAGGAAGATGCGTAACTAATCCCAAACTAGCTCATCCTCCCTGCCAACTTCCAACTGCCTGTTGAAGAGGAAGCTCCCTTTGACATGAAATAGTCTCACTACCCTCTGTAGTTAGCAGTTCCCAAATTGAAAAGACATATAAGACAGCAGCAACAAATGTCAAAGGAAACTTGGAGTCATTAAAAAACAAAACCAAGAAATAAACAAAAAATCACAAGCAAACAAGGAGCGAGGGAAAATTTGATCCGTGCTAATTAGTTTAAAAATTCTGTCTCTGGAGAGTTCAACCCCTTCTGCTCTGACGTGTCCTCCTGATGCTTTACTGCTAGCTCTGTTGACTCACAGCTGCTGCTCTGCACAAGTCCTGGGCTGCCTTCAGAAAGAAACACATGGAAAAGATGGAGAACCATTTTCCTCACTCAAACAGCATATCCCAAATCAGGCAGAAGACATCAACACAGAAGTCAGAAGTCTGCATTATAACAGCAATGACAAGGTCAGCCAGGGCAAAAGCTGTACTTATCGAAGTAATGACAGTAGCATCAGCTACAGAACAGGCCCTGCTTTGAGCTAGCCTCCCTCACCCATGCCCCTGCATTCTCATCCAAAATGCTCTCAAGTTATTGGTGCATTGTGTCCCAGTCTGGTCTCCAAAGCTCAGTGTAATCTATATGTAGTAAACACAAATCACTTAACTGGAACAGTAAGAAGAGTTCAGTTATTTGCTACCATGCATACTTTTGAGGGGGGTAAAGCAAGCATCACACTGCATGCAGAAAACACTCTCAGTGTTATTCAAAAAGTCTCGATCATACTTTTCAATCCCTTAAGCCCTGTAGCCATAACTACTACATCAAGATAAGACAACCCCAGACAAGGATCTGGGGAGGACTTATAGAGAAAAACCTATCAGTGCAGCCTAATTTTTATTGTTTGGTAAATGTTCATGGTAGCAGAGACAGGACACTGATTGAGAAGTGATGAGAAGTACCACTTCTGAAGTTAAAAATCCCTCTGGTGTATATCTGAAGATACTGAGAAGCATTTCTGAAGTTGTATCTGGGATTTAAAATTTGAGTGAGAAATCAGAGATGAGCTTTGAGCATTGGAACATTTACTAGCAACTTTAAAAACTTGCTAGAGGTATCCAGATAAGAAGCTTCTCTTGCCCTGGAGAACATGCATGACATGGAATTTCCATGCCTCAGCTTTTGGGGATTAATGGCTGTCGGCAAAACTGCTGCTTATATCCAAAATAGGTCCTGAGCTAAAAGAGTAAGAAACAATCTTCATGCAATGATGTCATCAATGCAGTTAGGTCCTAAAGTTCCCAAGCTGAGAAAAAAGTAACAACTGTGAAAATTGTAAGATGTGCATTAGGAGTCCTGCTGAAATGCTTTTGGGTATCTGAAATGGAGAACTGTTACTGACTTGCCCCAGAGTTGTAGTTGTTCCACATTAATCAGGATCAGTTATAAGGAGTTAAAAAGTGGGGAGGGACTCAGCCTCATTTAGGCACGTAAAGATTTTGTACCTCTTCTCTACTAATCACCTCCACACCACTTATGGGGATTTGAGACTAGATATTATAAATCAGGAATCTGCTCTCAGTCAGCATAAAAACAGGAAAGTGCAAGTTCAAGCTTTTGAAAACTGCTAAGAACAAAAGTGGGAGGACAAGTGAGGTCAGATTATTCTTTATGGAAGCATGAGGAAATGAGAGGCAGAGCTGTGAAGACACTGAACACACATCTACAACACACAAAGATACGAGTGCTAATCAGGAAGCTAAAATGGCAGACTCCAGGGACACACAATGGATGGAGAAGCCTTTCACCCCAGACACCTGTTTCTGTAAAGAAAGAATCTTTTCTATGGAACAAAGAGGAGTTCTCCGTCCATGACTTCAAAAATAACTAATAAGCTGCTTCTGTTACTTTCCACACTGACATAAAACTCATTTTAGCAACCCAAGAAAAGCTAATGCCCTGGCAACTTTGTGAGAAGTGACTTTTCTGTTTCCCCCAGAAGTCTCTTTCCACTTTGTGGCAGAAGATCAGTGGACTTCAGCCATTTCAAAGACAAGCTTCCAAAGTTTCCTCCTTGCAAAGACAGTACCCTCAGTAGTTCTCTACTCCAAATCTAACTGAAAGCAGGAGAAATAAAACACACAATAACTCCCAAAACCACATAAATAGGAAAGCATACAGTAGGAGAATGAGAAGAGCAGAACTGCTAGTTATTTTAAGTGATAAGATCATATAATTTAAGTTTCCAGGGCTGAAGCCCTGAAATATTTTGCACAAGACATAAATAAATAAATAAACGTGGAACTAGGCAGAACCCTGCAACAGGCAGACATCTTCCTGACTAAGCAAGCTGTCCACAAGGAATGACCACAGACAAGAACACACAATCTCAGTTCTTCTGTTTGCTATTTAGCATGGCTGCTCTGAAACTATGGCATCTGGAAGCAGCCTCCAGAAGGTTTCCTAAGCCCTCAAGTCATGGCAAAGCTGCAGGACTCAATAAATATCAAGGAAGACATAATCTGTAGAGGACTATACAAAGCCTTAGGTGATTTTGGAAAACCTCTTTTTGAGATTAATTTGGAGAGGAGAAAAAGACAGCTGGAAGATAGAGATTATTTCTAACTTCATTTCAAGTTTTCATAATCCAAATATCCACCAACGACCTGGGAAAACTCAAGCAAAGGATGCCTGGGGTCTGTGGGTACACAGCACCATCTCGTGGAGTGAATGGACATATAAAAAACAAGGAATAAAGATTCCAGCAATTGAGACGTCTGCAGCCTGGCTTTTTGACAGCCTGCTCTTCTAGAAGGTTAACAAATCTCTCTATCGAATTTGTGCTTTATAAAAAAAGTTCACTGCAGATCTATAAAGAACAAATGAACAACAAACAACTCCCTATTTTTATCTCTCAAACTCATCACCGTTAACATAAACACTGCAGGCCTCTTCATAAATAGAGTGTGGGCAGACAACCATCTGTAATGAATTTTACTTGCCAGCAGGCGCAGCACAGCTGTGAACACCCTTTTCTTGCAAGTCTGAATCTCGCGTACTTAAGGTGCGCAAAGAAATCTACAAATACGAAACTTGCCAGGACTAATGACCTATACTTCCATCTACTTAGTACTGGAAAAGAAAAAAGCCCTTTTCCATTTAGAAAAAGAAGGAAACTCAGAAAAGCAGGTATTCCACCCTTTCCAGAATTTGCTCCCAAATACGGAGGTATGCTTACAGAGTGTCTGAGAAGGAACAGCTTAAGTCACCCAGCTAGTTCACATCTTACTGGTAATAAATAAGGATTTCCAGGGACTACTGAAAGCATGAAGACTTGGTCAGTTTCTACTTCATGACAGGTAGAAATTCATCTGTCCAATGGAAAGCATTTAAGTGTCCTGACTTCTGAAAGAGGTAGGCAAATACAGGGGTCTCTTTGTAGGAGGGATGTAGTTGATGTTACTTTCAGCTCCATCTCAACTATTGTGTTATACCCAGCTCCACTTTAGCAAATACTTCAAAGTTTATTCTTAGTTCATCCTAGTCTCCAGGATGAAAGTTGTTTAAAACCAGAAAGCACTATGATATATTGTCTATGCATTTTGAATAGTTTCCATAATGATTTTAGTACAAGTCTCTCAAGTGTGATATTTGGGCTAAGTACATTCTCTTGTATGCCTAAATCAAGTTTAAATGAGTTGAACTATCAATATTCCATGCATATGAACTATCAGTAGCAATTCCACAGCCAAGTAGGGACTTCTGTGAGGATGCTTCCCTTAAGACAAAGCACACATTTATGTTTCAAGTGTCCATCAGAAGTATCTCTATTTCAGCAGGATGAGGTAAGGGATTTAAGCCTCTAACCTCTTCCAACTGGGACAAATGCCACTGGTAACAAGAGCAAAAAACGGAAAGAAAAAAAAAAAGAGAACAAGCTGGTGGTTTGGGTTTTGGGGTTGCTTCGGTTGTTTGGGTTTGGGATTTTTTCTGACAGTACAAACACTCAACTCCTATGATTTGTGTTTAACAATGTGAAGCATAGATAATTCTGTCTGCTCCCAGTTCCCAGCATTCAAGTAACTATAACAAGATGAATTCTCAGGATATTCTCCATAATGCATCACTATATGCTTCAGCATCATGTGGCATGTAGGATTAACATGATGTCCTGCCTAGCTCAATATACTATGCAAATGTGCACAACTCAGCAATAGTTCAGACAGGTATTTCAGATATCTATGCACGGCAACTCATCTACCAAATACATATTCTGCACAGCTGACAGTACAGGTACCAGACATCAAAATCATACCCTATTGGGTAACTTTACATGTTTCTGTCAAATATTATGCCCACTGACCTACAGATACATACTGGTATCTCTGTCTCTCACACACATATACAGTTACTCAAATAGATTTTCTCTTGTCCCATGTGTCCTAAGTTACAATATAAGATGTAACCAAAAGTATGTATTCTGTCATCATCCTCACAAGCTGTTAAAGCAGGTGGGGTTCGTTACCCTCTGCCAGGACTCATCCTTGATAACTCCCTCCGTGAGCTATCTCTGTTAATGGGTTATCAAGGACCCACCGCATGACTCAGAGAATTACATCAGCCCATTGTGAGGTGCTCTGCCCAGGGGGAGGAGCCAAGCATTCCCACGTTGATATAATCCGGTGTTCAGAACAGCATAAGCAGCCCTTACCTACTGGATTGTCAGAGGACAAGAGCTACACAACCACCACTGGACCTTCTGAGGAGGACCAGACCTTTCTACAGGATCATTGCTTCAACAGAACCACTTCAAAGAGGACTGCAGCCACCACCTGATCAGACTGCTACCACCACCCTGCCCGGCAGGGTGTCAGGTCATATCCTGCCTCTGTCAGGATAAGCCAATATTTTTATATTATTGCTTTGGTTTATATATATATGTAAGTAAAGAACCATTATTCCTACTTCTCATATCTTTGCCTGAAAGCTCCTTAATTTCAAAATTATAATAATTTGGAGGGAAGGGGCTTACATTTTCCATTCCAAGGGAGGCTCCTGCCTTCCTTGGCAGACACCTGTTTTTCAAACCAAGACACCATATCACACAGCAGGAGTGACTACAAGTATTTGCTGGCAGTCAGATTCACAGTCACTGCTTCTGAGAACTTTGGCTCATTTATGCAGAGCAAGGGCTTGAAAGCCAGATCTGTTCAGTTCATTCTGCATTGGTAACACAACCAATCCAGTGTTACAACAGCAAAGCAGGAAAATGAGTCTTTGCTGATGTCAGCAATAGCGCTGCTTCTGTAACATGCAGTTGGCTTGGATCCATAATTTAAACCCTGGTGCACAGGCACTTGGGACAGTCTGCACATCCAAGCGAAAGACACCTGATGGCTGAAGTCTTCAGTAATAAAAAGAAATACCAATATTAGCCCTCTCTTCAGCATTTTGTGGTGTTGAATTATGAGCCTATCTTTGACAGATGAACTATTAAAGACACAGATGCTTCTAAGGGACCTACAAATTGTATGATGGATGGCTTGTGATATTGCTATCTATCTCCATCATTTGCCTGAGATCAGAGGGCAGAAATGTAACAGACAGAAGGTCATTTAGTACAATCTGAAAAAGAAAAAAAAATAAAAAGAAAAGAAATATGACAGATGGTTATGGGAAGCCAGCAAACCTGACACCAGTTTTGCTGTGGTCAAGCACTGCAAATAGGTTTCAGATCAGAGACAAGAAGAAGAATAGAGCCCTAACCACACTTCCTTCAAAATAAACATTAGTGTCTCTCTGGAAGAAAAATATGCTTATATTTGGCAGTTGCATTATTAAAGTCAGTCTAGTGAAGACAGTCTGGTCTAGAGGTCAGTTATGTTCTCTGAGACAGTTACTCAATAGATGTGAGCACAACTACTCTCATATTAAGGCTAGAGACACCTGAATAAAAGCTACAAAGATCAAACTCTGCTTTCTTACGGATGGAGTAAATTTCTACTCTCTTTCCCCATCCTGCTCAAGACCACACTCTCAAGCACTGGGCTGGCAATATCCTGAAAGGCATATCCTAGACCAGGCAGGCCACCACAAGCCTGTGCTGCTTATCTCCAACACAGAGATCTGTGAAGAACCTCAGGAAGTCACAGCACATAAGCTTGTTAAATAATAAACCTAGGCAGAGGAGGATGAACTAAGGTCAATGCTTTTAAACTAAGGTTAGTTGTCTTCTCAGGTTTATAAGTGTTTTCTGCTAACTTTCACAGTAAATTCATCCTTTTGATGCAGGCAGTGAATTCTGAGCTTTGTTCTGAAAATGAGTAAATCAACCACATCCTGGTTTTTTGTTCCTTCATTTTTTTCCTGTTCAAAGCTATTCTAAGACTTCCGGTGAAATATGCAAAGTTTTGCTTGCCCTAAGTGTGCAGTTTTCACTGATTAAACTACCATCCATGAAAAATTTTCACCAGCTCTGTATGCATCCAAGACTTTGATATGAACTAACATTCACATCTTTGGAAGCGTTTTCATCTGCAGACAGCTGTTAGCTAACTGTGGTTTCAGTTAACACTTACATCCCAATAGAATTCAAGTTATATGATTGTTCTTAGGGGTTTTTACTGAAAAGCCTCATTCCTCCCACAATCAGAGAAGTTATTTTGTGTCCCAAAATCTCTAAGGACAGTAAAAGGCAACTGAAGTCCCAGACTCTCCTCCCAGCATTTGCCAAGGCCTCAGATGTCAGTACACAATGAAACACCTCCACAAAGATAAATGAAATCCACCAAACTGTGCTCCCCTGTGCAAAGCTTGTTTCACTGGTACCCAAGCAGCCAATTTCAATCTGCCCCTCAGGGATCATTATTAAGATAACTGTAATTAAGGTTTTTAATCTAATCCCCAATGTTCTACAGCTGAGATTATTATAACAGCTCCTGGGTAACAAGATTGCAACATAATAAAGCTATGTCTCTATATGCAGCTAAACTCCACTGGAGATCAATAGTAGCCTTCTGTCATCGACAGGAAATAATTAGTACATTAGGAAGCTTGGATAGTGAACAAAGAATCTCCTTCAGGACCTCTGACTCCTCCTGCCTTTGTTTTTCTGTTAACAATTTCCATTGCAAAAAAACAAATAAGTGTAAAAGATCTGTCTCTTGAT
The DNA here is from genome assembly GCA_013397175.1 of Platysteira castanea. NCBI lineage: Eukaryota > Metazoa > Chordata > Aves > Passeriformes > Platysteira > Platysteira castanea. Next base: position 648,152 of record VYXC01007079.1, on the reverse strand, counting down.
CCCTACTGACCCCAGCTTCCTCCCTTAAGTAGCCCCAGACTTGCAGGCTCAAAAACCAGCAAGAAGAAAAAGGTTTAAAAATTCTAGTACTACCTGAATCTATCTGCATGTTGGCATTCTCTCAGCTACCCAAAGATGTAAATATTTTATGACATAAATTTGTCCACCTAATGACTGTAATCATAAAGGTAGCTTTTAGTCTAAGGTATAAAAACAATATATATAAATCTTAAATACAAAACAACTAGGCACATTTGATATGTGGACTGTGAGAATCCTATACCAGATTTCGATCTGCAAATATTGGCATAAATCAAAAGCTACCTCACTGAAATAAAATAATTATTTTCTATTTAAAAATGTTACTGCAAACAATATCTAGTCTGTAAAATGGAAAAGATTGACTTCAATCCTCATCTATTTGTTCTCACCCAATAACGTAGGCTCCTCTTTGCAAACTGTTCTCTGTGTAGACAGCCTGGAGAATAAACAATAATCACCCTGAGGACTCAGTAGGAATAAGGAGGCAATATAGTGTGTGCTATGGCAAACCACTTCATACTCTTTGGGAAAGCACCAAGTGAACCCCATGACACCCTACTTATCACATACCAGATTTAAATCAATAGCTTAAAAACACACATATATAACTCAGCTGAGTGCTGCAAAGGTGGGAGAGCACACAAAACCCAGGTGGGACAAAAAAACAGATTAAGGATTATTGCAAGTCAGAGCTTCTATCCAGGACAGTAAGCCCAACATGCAAATCACATTTTCATAGTCCACAGTGCCAGTTATAACAGACTCATAGGGGATTGGAGGGAATGATCAAAGCCAGGGTGTGTTCACCTGGACTAGTGACAGGGTATTCTGTTGCAGATCAATAGCAACGGCTAAAAGACCAAACAGATTTTGCAAGGGTTTGTTTTTTTTTTTATTCTCTTGTCTGCAAAAGAACAGGTACTATCTGCATACCATACGGCACTCAAAATACCTCATGCTGATGAAACCATAGTAGGTGTGAGATTATCAAAAGTATTTGGACAATACAATTGAGGGTAGAAGTTTCATAACATTGTGTGGAAAAAAAATCCACTTAAAATAAAAGTCCTCAAGCTTAGGGTGATTTTTGCCTATAAAACCAATTCTATATACATTTTTCATCATCTTCCTAAATAAATTCAGTTCTATACCATCTTCTGTGAAGAAGCTACTATAAGAAGAAAAGAATCTTTAAAGAGTAAAATTGATGGTTGAAGACTGTTTTGGTATTTTTCTGAGTTTTTACATTTACTGCTTCTTAAAACCAATAGGAACATGTGCAGGATATTACAAAGAAAAACATAAATTTAGAATTATTCAAATCCTTGTTGCACTAGACAATTTAGAACACTTAATTTATTATCTTAATTTAGTCAAAAGATGTGCTTACAGATCATCATCAACAAATGGAGCTTGAGGTGACAGAACAAACAGAGACTCCTATTTTGCTGTACAACATTTTTGCTACTGCTGCCAACTTACATCAGTGTCTTACCAGTGATTACACCCTGGGTGTGCCATTACTGAAGGAACAGTTTCTGAGGCCAAATCTTTCATGGGGCAAAATACATAGGACACAGTACCACTCACTCAGCTACTTTTAAGATGAAAAGTGATAATTATTGCCATGACTACCAAAGAGTATCAAGTTCAAGAAAAATACTGTCAAAGAGAGCAGAGAGATCACAAGGAACAAAATTACGGGAACAGCCATCTGTGACATGCCTATGAAAATGGCATAGCTGGTGAGCAGCATCAGGAAGATAATTAACCGCTTGAACTGCTCAAAGGTTGATAACAGAGGCTGTAATCACTCCCACCTGTAAAAAGTCTCTCCTTCCATGCTATTGAAGTCTGTAGCACGGCTGGACCATAGCTTATGTGCTGACAGCAGCCAGGTGTGCACAGATATCAGTGACTGATTACAGCTCTCATTCTAAATGCTCCTTCTGCCAAGCTGTTGAAAGCAATCGTAATTAAATTACTCACTAGAGACCTAGCTGCATTTTGGGGCTCACAAAAGGATAAAGTTGGCCAACTTTCACAATTGAAAAAAAAGGAAATGCTTTCATGTCAGGGCACCTTGAGAAGCTGAAAGGTGCAGAAGAAGCAATTTCAAAAAGCACCTGTCACTCAAACTCCCTCTTTCTCCCCCAAAACAGGGACAGACAAATTTCTCCCTCTAATCCTGACAGCACTACCCATTCCAGATGACTCCCAAAGGAAACATGGGGCAAACAAGCTCTTGATCTGCAGTCTGATCTGATGTTTTACAGCTGTTACTCAAGGGAGGAGAAATGCCTTTCAGTACACTGAAAAGAATGAGCATTCTTAAAGCACTGAGGAGCTAAGGCAATTATGTAGTGGGCTATTACTAGGCATCAGAAAAGTGCATGCTGCTTTAACAAGAAGTAGCACCAGATCCTTGCCCTAAAGATGTTACATTTCTTGGCACTGCAGGGCAAATGAAAGTAAACAGTGCCAAGAAGGATAAAAGCAGGGTTCATACGTCAAATCACAGTGGTAAAATTTACTTCATGTACTAAAGTACACAGTTGCATTTCCCCTCTTTTTTTATCTCAGTTCTCAGAGGATAAGGTCATTCACTGTCAGAAGACACCAAAAACTTAGGTTAGGAACTGAAAATGAGCCATTAGCCAGAAAACACTAGTTATAGTATGAGAAAGACCACTAGGTAAGCAAGAACAAAGCCTGAGGGGAAAACTAAGAAGTAGGCAGAGTGCCTGACCTGTTGTAATGAAGTATGATTCACTCCAGATAAATCAGTGGTGACTCTTGCTTCATGTAGGATGGATGTCTCTGTAGTATCAAAGGCAAATCCCCAAGCATGCTGATATTTAAACAGCTGACTGGTTTAGCCATGCATGACTAACGAAGTCTATGCAGATTTATTTTCTACACACTAGCAACCTCTTGCTCTCTGACTCAATAAGTGAGTAAGCTGGGCACATTAGAAACTAAAGGGTGATAATTAAACATGAACAATGCAGAGGGTTTCTGTAAGCAAATCAAGCTGAGTATGTTGGCATTGACATTAAAGGAGGTCATGAATTCTGGACAAAAATTGGCCCAGATGGTGAAAAACACAAAATACTCAGAGAGAGGGAATAGGGTTCATCTCCTGACTGGTGGTCTGAATCCTGCAATGCAGAGCATGAGCTGTAGCTGCTCAGTGACATGAACAAAGTAAGTTTGGGATGCAAATGGCTCATGAGCACATCAGAATAAAGCCATCACCATAAAGGGTTACTCATTTAGCCATTTGCCCTGCTAGTCGTCTCTTCTAATGACTATTCTGCCATGTTATTTAAGCAGGTGTGAGGGAAACCAGTTCTGCCACTGCAACCTAGTTTACAGACTATGCTCCAGAAGCATCAATACACTTTGGTACTCATTCACTTATTTTGTAGGGCACAAAAAGGAAGGGTATCAATGCAGAAGGATGGGCCTGCTCTGAAAGCCTTGGTATCTCACACACATGGGGCTAAGGCCAGCTTCAATCTTTCTTAATCAATCAAAAATATTCTGTGCTTTACTCTAAAGTATTGGTCTTAGACTTTTTTGCTGATTTTGATATCCTTCCTTTTATATCAAGTTAAAAAAAGGTTTTGGCTAGTAAGCCTCACTCACTTCGATTACATAACTGAAGTTAGCAAAAGCTCTTCTTGTGATGGTGCTAAATTAATAAACAAAGGAACAAAGTCACCGTAACTCCCTTTCCCTCTAATCCTTCCCTCCTCCAAATGTGATTCACATAAAGACAGTAAAAGCATATAGGTTATGCATTACATGGAAAGGGACTGGAAAAAAAAATATAACTTACTGCACGAAAAAAAAAAAAAAAAAAAAAAAAAAAAAAAAAAAAAAAAAAAAAAAACAAACAAAAAAAAAAAAAAAAAAACAAAACCAACAGCCCTGTATATTACTTCTTTCCAGACAAAAAAAGAAGCATCACTTTGCCAAGCAATCTCATTGGCAGGTTAGAGGATTACTTTACTTATCAACAGGATCCTTGAAAAGCATGGTGACTGGAAGCTTATGAAGATACAAACACAAGAGGACAAAAACTTGGGCTGTCTTTTCTCTTTACCAATCAAATGGAAAAGTTGTTTTTAAACCAGGTGGCTATTACAACCCAAAGTTTATAAATTTAATATATAACCTCTCTAAAAAGCCAATCAATAGTCAGCAGATGGATTTGTTTCAAAAACAACATAAAACCTGTTTGAAAAGGTGCTTTATACTCTGCTTGCACTAGTCATTGCTACAAATCAATGATCTTTTACACACAAACACCTCCATTAATACATACTTGTGTTAGCCTGGCAATTGCTCTTGGAAAGCTTGACCCTCAGGGTTACTCATCTGCATTAAGCACAGAGTAAAAAGCAGCATTTTCTATGATCTAGTTTGAGATGGATATACCGTTTCCATTACCTAGACTGCCAATGCCTCTTTTATGCATCCTCTCAGTGCAGAAAATGTTACTGTTTGACCAGATAGACAAGAACATGAATTCATTAAAGAATCTGTAAAGCTGTTCATAGAAACAGTTTAAATACAGGTCACATCTCAGGTACATTGGAATGCTTCACTACCATGTTTTCATCTCATATCGTGGTTAACAGTAACAGGATGGAGTTCACCTCAGATGCAAGACACTACAGTAACACCATGGGTTAGCTTTACTTCTACCTTACATGTTTAAAGTTTCACATTTGAGCAGTCTAAGCAACAGCTTGGCATGCCAGGGTTGTTTAATATTTCTAATATCAACTGCAGTACATTAACACTGACTTCCTACATCTTAGAGCAATATGTAAATGCTGAAAATAGGTTGAAAACCCACATTTATTGAATGTGATGCTGAAATGATTAAAACATCTATAAAGATTGAAGAGCAAGGAACAACTTCAAAAAATTAAGAATAGATTTTAAATGGCACAGAGAATAAACCAGTATATCCCAAATAGTACCATAGCGTCTACTTCCACCTTTCTTCTCAGGTGTTAGTATTGGCCAGTGTGAAGGCCAAACCTTTAAATACACTTTTGTACAATGGACCTCCTCAAATGAATTTGAGGACAGGGAGTGTCTGTGGGTTATTCCTGTGTTTGTTTTTTTTTTAACATCAATACAGTCGTACAACTCTGAATGAAGCATACTAAAACTGAATTTATGCCCCCATAGCTCCCATTAATTTCTTACTCTGAAGAATCTTGATTCCAACAGTGTAAAGAACATCTAAAACAGAGCTACAGAAAAATAGCTAAAATTAAAGGCTGTATCATCATTTCAACTAGGTATTCAAATCTTTGTCTTGCTAAGCAATACTGGTAAATGGATAAACATGTCTATAGGTGTACAACATGCATCTCTGTCACCTCTGAAGGGTGAAGGGGAAGCACAGGTGCTTCCACTTCACTCTTCAGAAACAGCAGTTCCAAGCCAGTTGCATCTGAATTAGGAAGCTTAACAGCCCAGTCGTGGGACAAAAATTAAAAAAGAAAAACATATTGGCGCACCAAGCTTTACTTAGCATTGATAAGACTGAATATCTTTGCCAAGTTTGCTCTAGCAAATAAATTTTAAAAACCCAAACATAAATCACATCCACCAATAGATAATTTGGGATAATCTAGGAGATCATCAAGAATAATTGAAGAGAACACCATACTTCCCATTTATCTGTCTCAGAGGCACTGATATGTTCTTCATCAAACACATGAAAATGCAAATTTCCAGTGCGGATATTTGACTTGATTAACAGAAATAGAAAGGAAAAATGTATACAGTAAGTCATCCTTTTGCTATCATTTTCATTGTGTAAAACTCGATCTGTTCTATTTACTTGCTTCAATACTCCATATTTACACCAGTGGGAGACCACAGATTGCTTATAAGGTAGAAATAGCCATCTTCTAAATTAATAGAATGGACTGCTGTGGCCAAAAAACGTTCTACCAAAGAGCTTGATGCATTTCTAAATAAAAGGCCTCAGGTTACACAGAAGGTATCTCCCCCTGCCATTACTTGCACTAAAATCCAGTCTAGAGTATTAACTTCAATTGATAGACGCCTGTACTTCGATTAGCAACCATATCTAAAAGGTAGGAACAGGACTTAAGCCTTCTCAACTACATAACTCACAATATATCCTAACTGTATCAGGAAGTCAGGAGTAGAACTCTATTTCCAATGTTTTGATACATGACAAAGACAAAATGAAACAAGCATACAAAATCCACAAAAAAAAGTCATACACACTTTTTGAAGGTCCAGGATGATGTCTTGCCACGGTCCAGAAGAAGTCCACACAACTTACCTTCCAGATCATTTTGAAACCCACATCCTTCTGCGAGCATTTGTAAATTACCAGCCAGGCCTGATAACTGGAGGCTGGTTGCTATGCTGCCCACAACACTCCCACTCATTTCAAACTCCCCTCTCTGCACTGTTTCCAGCTGCCAGCTCTAAAAAAGCAGCAAGAAATCCCCAATTACAGGAACCTGGCTCTTCCTGATGCTTCAGGGCCTGTTCTAAGCCATTAGCAACAGCTTAACACGGGCACTGCAATGTTCTGGAGTTGCGAAGCCAAACACATTAGAAACAAACCCCACAGTATCAATAATATATTTCCTGGATATGTATTTAAATGCAGCCCAACAGAATTCAAAGTAGTGTTTCTTTCACACGTTTGTGTGCTATGCTTAGCAAGTCTAAACTGATTGACTGAACATGTAGTTTGAGAGTGGGAAAGTGGGTGTCCAATTGATAAAAGCAAACCAAAACAAAAATGCAGAAACTTGGCACCAGATTCTGTGACTCCAATGTGAAATATTTCTTCTGGACCTAAAGGAAACATCCTGAATTCCAAAGCAACCCATAACCAGACATAGCATTACAGTCTATAAATCTGTGTCAGTAGTACCTTTTTTATACAGTCCCTGTCAAAGTATGAATGCTGATAGGCCTTTCCAATATCTGTTTGAGAGAAATATGCTGGAAGAAATGGGAGACCAACACAGACAACATCACATGTTATGAATGACTCAGAAAAGCAGGCTTTTTGGCCTTCAGCAGAAATGGATTGTCACCATGTGCTAAACAGCTTGTCATATGTGCCATCAATTCAGTCATGTCTCAGACTTTTAGGGGAAGGGTTGCAGATGTGACAGTGCTGTGGTACCAATATTGCATGGATCTTGCTGGTACCACTAATTAAGTCTACTACAAATACCCTAATGAAAAGCAGTTTTTTCTGGGTTTAAAATTTATACACATGGTGAACGAAATTATTGAAGCCTACTGTTATGCTTACTACAGCATTCATGATGTATTCCTTTGTTCCCTGCCTTGGAGCAGTGAGGGAGAAGAGGTCTGTCACCTCAAATAAGAGAAACAGGTAGATAGTAGAGCTGAAGTGATCTGTTCCCTTCAGGCAGGAGCAAAGGCCAAATCATGATGAGCAGAGGAAATGTCAAAAAGCTGATTATCTGCCCCCTGAAGGCAGACTTAAGGGGTTTGTTCAATTATTTTATCAGACATCCTACTAGTAATTGGCCAAGAACCTCCAGTGTTTTGAGATAAAGCAAATCAATACAGCGAGAAGCACAACAGTGCTGCTGTGTATTTAACTGATCACTGGTTTTAAACTGAACATTCTTGCAAACAGTACCCAGCATACAGCAAGTATTTCAGTAGAAGACTATCTAGAACACTACTCATTTCACATGCATTCCGTGTCTTTTTCACCAAGGTTTGAATGAAAATCTCAAAGCATAATTCAGTACATAAAACCTAGACATTTTTTACCTATGCAAATATTACATAAAATATCTGCAAGTCATTCCTGGTTTCTCTAAACCAGAAATTCCATTAACATCAATTATCACCACTGGCGTGGTCAAGTTAGCTTTCAAAAAGAAGAAGGGGAAAAAAAACCCAACAAAAAACAACCAAACAAAATCAATACATGCTGAATTGCATATTTTCATTTTAAGGAGAAAAAAAAAATAACCTGCTATAGGGTTTAAAGGAATTTCCAAGAAAAAAAGTTTGGCTTTGACACTGAGAAAGTTGTATTGCAATTGAAAGAACAATGAATCGTGTTCTCTGTGCTGTCAAATATCAGAACTCACAGCTCACCAATGCACTTGAAAAGTCTACTTACGATCATTACACTGGCTCCCAGAATATGAAGTCATGGAGCAATCACAGGTGAAGCCTTCCCACTGCTGATTACAGATGCCCTGATTCGCACAGGAATCTTCCTGGCAGGTAGTGCTCGGTCCTGGAGAAAGGATGACAAGAGAAGAGTGAAATAAAGCTGAGAGAATCACTTTAGTCAGGCCCACAAAAGCTTCAGTTAATCACTACCATTACCATCAGGATCTTCATGCAGAAGAAAGAAAGCACTAACCAAATGCTTCCATTCCTGGACGTGCAAGAAACTCATGTAAAAAGAGCACAAAGACAAGTGTACACCTCACAACAAAACAGCAAACTGTAACACAGAGCAAGAAGGAAGGGGGAGTAGCAACATATTCCCTCTTAGGCAGGCCCAGCTCACATGTTCCCAACTTGCTCAAAGAAATTTATAGTAAAATAGAGTGTGATACCAGGCCAACAAACATGGCCAGGTTGTTGTGCTTCCCTAGAAGTTCCATCCCCTTATAGAAATGAAAGCTAATTAATGGGCCCATGAACAGTGCCTAACTGTACCCAAAGAACCCTGATAATGTAGATTCAAACGGAAGTTTTGAAGCCTCAGCTCGCTACAGCTTGGCTTTATAGGTTAAAAAAAATCAACCAATCAAAAAACCAAAGACTCTGACCTATTACATAGGTTCCTCTGGAAACATGCTAATAAAGTCCTTAGAAGAGCATAATCTTAACACAACACTTCCTTCTGGACTGCTTTCCACGCTTTTGGTTGAAGCAGAGAAGGGAACAGCCACTACTAACAGAACAGCCTTTCATGGTTCTGCGATTTGCAGCTAACAGTTGCTAGCCTGCTAAGATAAGCCTTGCAAAGACAAAATCCAAGCAATAGGCAAAAAAGTAATCTTCAGATTAGAGGGACTCTGAATGACAGCTACTATGTCATCCACAAGGAGGTAGCTGGATTCTGAATCATCTGAGAGCGGGTGTGAAGCTGCAAGTCATAGATTACAAGAACATAAGTTTACAAGTTACGTCCTGGGAAAGTATTTTATCTTCAGCATTCTAGACAAAGGTATGTTGCTCCTGTTGTGCAGGATTTTAAATAAAATGTACACATACATTTGACATACCTACTATGCTATATCCTGTATGTGTTGGGAAAGAAGAAACAAAAGAAATAAAGCAGACAATAAAGGAACAACTGGCTAGGCTGCCTGAGATCAGTTCATTAACCTCTTCCAGTCTAGGACAATACTGTAAGGACAAAGAAACAACTGTTCAACCCATCCCATCACCTTTCTTCACAGTCTTTGCTAACAAAAGCAACTGCACAAGGCTCAATCCTACTTCTCGTACTTATTTCTTCATCACATCAGCACCACCATCCGTATTTTATCGATTAGATAGGACAGACCAAAGTGGAGACAGCATTTTAAAATATTTTAACATAAAATGAAACCCTTCAACCTCCATCTGACATCATCCATAGCGATTTCACTGAAACCCATCAGTACTCAGCATCTTTGATATTGAGATAGCACACCTGGGCACTTCCATATTTACAAGCATCTATAGAACCCACATCTAACTGGAATTCCCATGTCAGGCCATGATCCTCCCAACAATTCAAAGACTGAGCCAGGAATGGACCCTTATAGCTTTGGTGCAGAGTTTCTGCTCTCCCCACCAGATCATCTTTCCTCTCCAGATCATCTTTCCTCACTGCAAGAACAGAATAGATGAATTTCAGCAGCTTTTCAGCTATTTCCATTTCTTTACATCTCTCCCGCAATGAGAAGGAACATGTGACTTGGTAAGCAGAGTTTGACTGAATGCTAGCAAAAAACCTGAGCTTCTTCCAGAAATTATTACATTGCTTAAAAAAAAATAAACAAAACAAACCCCAAAATCTCTAGGTAAAAGCATAAGTGTGGTTAATAGAAGATGACAACAAAATCCCTGAAGGAAAGTTCACCTATTGAAAAGAAGTGACAGCAGCAGCCATGGCAAGAAAACCCCATGTTGCCATGCTGAAGGAAAGTTGAGCAGCATTTTTCAACACTTTTCTCCTCCCCTCCGCCTCTTCTTCCCACCTGCCTGACTCTCATTTGCAGCCATATGAATCCCAGTGGCCTCAGTGGCACACTGTGAAATTAACAGATCACTTCTAGGATTAGAACAGAGCTGACAGACTTTGCAGCGTGGGCCGGTAGGCACATGTAGGTACAGGCTTCCCTCCTGCCTTTACTCTTGTAAAAATCATGGATATAAATATATATACATGTGCATCAGGTTGTGGTCTGACACTTGCTTCAGACTTATTCTGGCCGAGCAAAAGAAGGGATAACATTTAAAAATCTGAAATAGAATATTAGTTGTCATTTTGCCTAAAATGTCTGCATTATCTGAGGATAAGGAATGAGGAACTGATACCTCTCCCCCACATTACTATCCCACTATCTAACCTCTAACCACAAACATGAATGCCAATATTCCTAGAGGTACAAACAGGCAAGATATCTATATCTATATTTTAAAAATTAAACCAGAAAGCAACCGTGACTCCATGCAAACTTGCTACAACATCAGCTATAAAGACCACTACATAAAAGCAGAGCAGAACACCATTTTCAACAACATTTCTCCACTTTTCCAGCATTCTTTTGAGAACACTTTAATCAGTAACTGGACTTGGCAATGGGCATATCCTTTGTCTAGATGCCACAAGAGAAAGGACTCTATTGAAGGAATAAGAGTGCATGAGGCCCAGTCCCTGTGGCTTGAGGTGTTCATACAATAGAGCCCAGAGAGCCAAAGTACTTGAATTCATGGCCTGTATTGTGGTAACTGAATTGTACTTTACAGAAACCAACTGCGCAGATGGGAACAGCACTTTCAACAGCCAGAGGGGGAAAAAAAAGAAACAGAAAAAAATACAACGATGAGGAATTTTGAAAGCCTGACAATACCCCAAGGAAGCTTGAAGCCTGATCTGTCATCTTTAGAGTCAGTTGTGACAGCACAGCATAGATGCTGGGTACTTGGCCTCACTTCTTAGTAGTATGGGACATTTGCATCATAAAAGGATCTTTGTCTCAGAGAGTTCATCTACTCCTGCTGCTAACAGTCATTGCCTGATGTCATAATCCTCTGCGGCAACAGAATTTTGTTCAGAGCAACTAATAGGGATGTCACTGGGAATTAGGATTTTGGATTAGGGAGCAAAGTGACAGAAGCACAGGAAGGCTTATAAAACATAAAGACTGATACCACGCACATGCCCTTTAGTGCTAATGAACAAGGAAAGAAGATGACAAACAATTTATATATAAAGCAGTAGAATTGTTTCTAAATTACCAGTGCCATCAGGACTCAGGTCTATTTTTAATCTCATTCCTTTGGCAACACTTAGAGCACTCAAAGTATTTAAAAGCAAAGTTTCAGAACTAGTCTTCACATAATAATCTGAGATACCTCTGATTTTATTGTCTGTTTGTAGCTAAGCTTGGTGCATTGCCTTCTTCGTGCCACATGCACAGTGGAAAGAGGAGTGAGTGGGCAGTAGGTATCAAGTAAAAGTGGAGAAGTCCTCAGTGCAGAAAACCATCCCCGCTAGCAGAAGCATGACTTGCTCTGTCTCTTTCTGTCCAGGCTAAGCCTACCAACAGAGGTATCTCCTTTAGAACATGAAATGGCAAAGCAGGATTCTTCAACAATGTCCTTTCTATCTTTATGTCTGCATCTCTAATTTTTACTGGAACAGCTCAGTATCCAAGGACTTGCAGGATCTGAGATTTGTTGGGTCTCACTCCCTGGGAAGGAGACTGGTACTACACTTTTCTTCAGCTACCTATCCAGATGTATTGTTTGTTTATTAATTTTTCTTCTAAGTATTTAAAGAAAATTACCTTAGGAGAGTATAATAGCCTGATCTCTTATCTGTACTCTGCTTAGACAAATTGCTTGGTCTACCCTCTTTCCTATAATTTCAGTTGTATGGTAGGTTTCTCTTTGCCCTGAAATTAAAAAAAAATAATAATTCTACTGCTGCATGTTGCTAAAACTTCCATGTTTCATCCCACAGGTAGGTATGTTTCACTGGCAAGAATAGTCATTCCTTCTGTATCTTTTGAAAGCTCTTTGCAGGAAAAGGAACTTGAGAAATAAAAGACAGTATTATGTTTATTGTTCTTTCAAGTTACATGTGGAATCGGTTTCTTTATACAGCAGCTGCAGGATTATAACACAACTGCTTCATGCTTTGATCACAACTAGCAATAAATATTAAGATAAGCATGCTATTGTTGGTTTTGCACATAACACCTTCCTCCAGACATCAAAAATTCACCCTTTTTGAAAGGAATCAACCAGTTGTGTTAACATTATTGTCTCAATAAGATGAAGATCAGCAACAGGTGAAGTTCAATGACAATATGGTTCCATTTTTATTCTAAATGCTCTCATCTTTTTCCCCTGTATCTTCAAAGATGTTAGGAAGCACTAGCAAAGTAATATACACAAGACATCTTTACAGCCTTTGCAGAATAAGGTACTTCTTTAGTCTTATAATAGTTCCTAAATTACAAATGCCATCCAGCACTGAAATATCTCTACCACTACAAGTCAGACGTTACAATCAATTTACACCTCTGATAAATCTACACTTTACTGCTGTCAGCATTCGTCTTTCATTACCAGAGATAGTCAGCCTTTTTTAATTCAATGTGCAGTAGCAGTTCAGCTCAGAGAGGCATCAGATCTTGGAAACCATATGCACCAGGCAGAAAATAAACCTGTTCCAGGACTCACTCCTCCTGAAGGTTAAGTAGGAAACAAGGTTATTCCTAATAAGTTTTCCAATTTTAGAATAATTTGGAAAAAAATACTTTTTTCTGAGTAAAAAGTGAGCAAAGTTAAGTCTGAATCTCATGGAACCATCACTTTATGGGATGGACCATACAACATATACTGTAACTGCCAAATACATACTGGTGGTATGTCAGCACTTTGCACAAATGTAAGAAACTAAATTATAGTCAAGGTTCAGTCATGATTCAGAGAGTTAGATCCTGTATTTTGAGTCACAGATAGCAGAAAGCAGGAATATCACAGACTAATATAGCAAACCAGAACCAAAAACCAAACAGATTTTCAAGGATTGCAAGGCCAGCTCTTCAAGCTCTCAGTTTCATACTTTGTTAAGAACTCATCATCCCTTTCATCACCTAAATAAGGTTAGGCATCTGTCAGGTTCCATATTTAAAGTTACTTATTGTCAGAAATAACTCAAAAGCCAGCATTCTTCAATCCTCTGAAAAATGCAGCCATTTTTTTCAGTGCCTCAACAGAGCCAGAACACCTCATTTACCTGATTTAAGCTATGGTGCTGAGTCCTTGTGTTCCAAGTAAGTGGCTGGTCTGAAAACTTTGGGAACTGGGACTAGTTAAAAAAAAAAAAATGCACAAATGTGCTTTCTCCCACAGAAAGCACATCTATCTCAAGGTTACAAAAGAAGGGAGTCAAGCAAGCAGTGGCAATCCATAGAACTGGATCTGCAAAGTGGTGGAATTTCTTTCCCATCAAAGAAAGCTGGCATATACCTATCTCCCTCCCTCTTGCCACTCTTTCACGCTCCATTTTTAAGTGACCTAAAAGGTCTTGAGCAATGTGCTTATATACATGCTGGTGAGGGAAGAGCAAAAAAACCCCAAAAGAATAAAAAACCAAACCACAGAACAAAAAGTCAACTGCATAAAAGGGAGTATGCCTGCACACAAAAAGCAACAAGGGACAGGAAGATGCAAACAAAGCAGAGGAAGTAAACAGCATTTGGACAGTCAGACACAGAAGCTAAAAGCATAAAGGAAAATTGAAAGGGCTGTACGTGAACAAGAAAAACAGAGTCAATTGGAAAAACATCCTTCCCCACTGCAAATCAGAACAATATAAAAGAATCACAGAATCACAGACTAGTCTGAGTTGGAAGGGACCCACAAGGATCATCAAGTCCAGCTCTTAAGTATGAGGCGTCATGGCCTATCCTGAAATAGCCAAACCTATTTAGCAAAGGTTGATTTCCTGAAAAGCCAATAATCCACTTTATGCACTCAAGACAAATGCTTCCCCTTAGGCTTCAATGTAATCAGATTTCTCTATCTGAAGGGCAAATATTCCTACAGGGTTAAGACCTCTGTAAAAAATTGAGCTTGAGATGGAATGATCTTCACAGCTGTAACACACCTTTGGTTCTGAGGACTCTAGAAAAATCAAAACAAGTTCTTTTTGTTCCAGAACTTCCTGTTCATGATGCATCCACTTCAATAAACATCAAAAATAAAGCTCAGGAATTCCTGAGCATGCATTCTGAATTCTGATGGACACATAATTGACTACAGAGAACAGTGGCTGTGGCAAGAGAGACACAATACTTGCTGATGTCTAATGTAAGTCCCAAAATCATTGCCACAGTTTGAGTGGATGGCACATAACATCTTAATCCTAAAGTTATTTATACTCTGGTGTACTTCCAGGACACCTTTTCTCATCATATCAGTCCACACTTATTTTTTCAAATCTCATCTTTTACCACTTTTATTTACATAAACTTCAGAAATCCCCTAAGTTCAGCTTTTGACAGTTGGGAACAGGTCAGAGATGCCAACAAAACGCAGTTGCAGTCAGATGCTCCCCATGCATAAAGCAAAATACATCACATTAACTTCTGTCTGCCTCAAAGATCTGGAATCCTTCGGATGCAATGTCTCGTATGGATCCAATTGCTAAAATTATTTCAGACTGTCAGAATCATTATCTGTTGGGGGAGAGGGTACCTCTTAGTATGATTCTATCAACAACTGCTACAGTGACAAACTGTTTAGCCATTAAAACATCCTTATTCCTCCAAATTTATTTTTATCCTTTTCTACTAGCCATAGAATACCACACTCTACCTAAAAACACAGATGATATACTGAATGAAATGTAATGGCTACCTGCCTATACTTGGAATACAGAACAAGAATATTTTAGTTTGAAAATGGCATCTATTACATTAGATGAGGTGAGCAATATCACCAGGTCTTCACAGTAAACACAGTGAATATAAAGGGAGTTTATGAAGCACGTGATTAAAGGTACAAAACCTTAATTCCAGGGTTATGTAAAATGTCTGGAAGTCTCTATCTTGGAGGGTGAAACAGGAACATTCTGTATTTTGTGTCGCAACAGAACCTTAGACATAGAGTAATTTAGACATAAAATTTCAAGGTGACTAAGAGGAGTCCATAACAGATGCTATCTGTGGCTTCAGGACTGCTAAACAGAGAGACACTGTTCAATGCCTCTGACTTCCCCTTATACCTGAGGTCATTATCTCCTTTTCCATTAAAAAGGAGAAGCAATTTTTTAACTTTCATGGCCTTCAGGAATAAATTAATTTGTACCCTATATTGCAATCTTTACAGATGAATTGGGAAGTGTACTTCCATTATCATATTGAAAAGGATACACTTTCAATGCCATGGAAAACATCTCTCTGGTTGTACTAGTATCAAAGACCTATTAACTTCTAATAGGCATGTTTCCTTACTTATGTTCCAGGCAAAAAGTCTGTAGGGCCTCTGAGAATACCCGATTTCCTTCTTATTCTCCCAAATTTTACTCATCCTACTGACTTTCTCAAATAACTCCTTGACCTGGTGATACAGCTCCTCGACAAGGACGCACCTTCTGCAGAGGAGATGACTCAGCCCCAGCTTCTTGGACAGGCACCAGGCACTTTGTACTACCACGGGCCTGCAGACATCAACTTGTCAGAAGGTCTCTTTGGGGGAAGCCTCTGACATCACTGGTGTGGCAACAGCTGCTGGGGAAGGAGCTCTGTGGCACAGAATAAGCGTAATGTTGGCAGCTAAGACAGGGGACACAGGGCCTCCTCGTCCCCCTCAGTGTTAACAGCTAGCTCCTATGTGCTGCCCTCTGGTTCTGCTACTATGCTGACCCTCCTACAAACAGGAACTCTTCCTGCCCAGATTATGGCTTCTAAAATGCCATTCTAAATATTAAGGGGGTTTGTAGTTTAGAGATTTGGGGGCATTTTGTTTTCTTTTAAAACTGAAATTCCAGGAAGTTATTTCTGTTGGGTTTTTTTCTAAGTCAAAGTTTAAAAAACCAACCTGTTTTTACCTCCTGACCTCACTTAAGATCAGTACTAAAGAAACTAAGTCAGCTTTCTGTTTTGTAAAGCTCTGAGGGCCTTCTACGTTTTGATGCACAGCACCTATTTGCCTGATCATTAGGCTTTCCAGGAAATCAACTGGTGCTTTCATGGCTATTCAGAAATTGATACAGTCAAACCCCTCAGGTCAACAGAAGCAGCTCCATTGTTTGCCATGTTCTTCTTCAACCCATCTATCCCCCTCCAGAGACACTGGGGTTTGTCATTCTGTTCCTGTCTTAGAGGTGTGACTGCATCCAGTAAAAGGCATCAAATGTTACATAAAAGCATCTTTCATGTAATAGTGAAGAACAACCTTCTCTACCTTGCAGGTCAGCTTTGGTCAACTCAACTTTGTTAGCAATAAAACAAAAAAACAAAAACAAAAACCAAACAAAAAAGCACCAAACAAACAAAAAGCAAAAACAATACGCAACAGGTTAGTATAAAGGCAGATAAACAAGGTAACATCACTTTGAAAAATAAAAGCTGGTATAACTTTCATAGCCAACATGCATAATCAAAACATGCACAAATGACAACATAAGCAACAAGGGCGCAGAGGGACAATGACTACATTAGTGCAACCAACAGATAACAAAACCAAATAAAAAGAGAAGAAATGCATTTCATTCCTGCATGTATAAAATCACGAAATTTACAGATAATACAAAGAGAAGAAAAAACATCACATTCTTAAATCCACCTCTCAGCATTTACCAATGATTTTAGAGGGATTTTGTCTTATTTGAGAAATACATAGAATCCATTTAAGTAAAAAAATCTACTTGACTTTCAGTACCTCAGTCAAGCATATATTTAGTTTGTTTGGCTTTTTGTCCAAAGTGGATTTACTGCCAGAAAACCATAGAGGACTGATAACTCTATAAGAGAAAAATTTCTGTTTATCTAAAGAACTGAACTTGACACTGGATGTAAGTGACAGTAGCACCTTGCCCCCTCACAAGCTGTCACCTGCTCATGGACTTCAACACATCCTTAAAAAAACTCACATCAACAGGCAAGCAGACAGCTCAGGCTTCAGACCCATATAGTCCTAATCGGTCATTACAGTAATCAAAAAACTAAGAGTACCAGCTCATTCTTCCACCTAGGTCAAAATGATCATGTTATCTGTGGTCAAATCATAGTCCACATGGCAAAAAAAAAAAAAAAAAATCACAGATCTACTAAGCCTGACTGTCTAAAGATCCAAATACACTTTCTGAAAATTGAAGAGCATTAAAAGCAAAGCAATACCACTGATGCTCTTCCATGTAGGCACAGGATTTATTGTCTTTTTTTAAAAAAATTGTTTGGGCCTCTTTTTTTTTTGTTCATTTGTTTGTTTTGGTTGGTTGGTTTGGTTTTTATTTAATGGAGTTCAGTTTACAAGGAAGCCACATAGATTTTTGGTGTGTTATACCTTGATTCTAGGTTTTTTCTTTCAGAATGGAAGATGTAGAGGTTTAAGAAGGGAGCACAGGCAGCCCCTCCTGGATCCCCTGCCACTGAAGGTTAAATATTTCTATTACACAGCACAACAGGACCAAGAAAACACCAAATCATCAACTTCACTGCTCAAAAGATGGTTATTTAAGAAGTGCATACTTACCTTCCTAACCTTCTGTTCTTAAAAGTTCTATTATCACAGCTGATACTGAAGAAAAATTGGTAGTTCTCCTTTCCCCATTGTCTTATTTTACATTTACAACCCATTAAATTAGAACTGACATGTGCAAATGCCATTTCCTGTGTTTCCTAAGAATTTTAACATTTTGAATCTTTGCTAATGTTTCACAGCCTATGAATGACTCAAGATGGCAATTATCCTCCCGTTCAAGATAGTCAGATTTTTCTTCCCACTTTTGAAACTGCTTTATGACACACAGCTATAAAATCCCTTTTTCCTTTAACAAAATTCAAAAGAAAGGGGGAAGGAATAGAAAGAGAAGGATGCATTTCTCCATGCATCATTTTCAAACCTTATTCTAACTAAGTAATTTCTCTATAACAAACAAGTACTTTCTTACTTTCCTGCACCTCATTTTCTTTGTAGCTGAGAGAAAAGCTCATATTTGTTCCATAAATCCAGTAGCACTATGAGAAGAGAATACAAAAGCAAGGAAAAAGAGAGATGTCAAACCATCATGGAGCAAATTAATGCTCCACTCTTCAATGGACAACCTTTGATTCCAGAGAGAAAGTGGAGTATGACCAGACTTGAAGTTTCTCTACTGAGCAGATGAAGGGTGAAATCCTTTTTGACATTATCCTGCTGTGAGACTTTAAGCATAAGATTAGATTGGCTGTTTTCCACATACCGCTTAGTATGCCAAATGTGTTTCTGATTATCCAGCCTGTATGTGTCATTCATGCTTTTCATGCACCAGCAAATTCCAAAGGTTAACTATACTATTTCATGGAAAGTAGCAAAAGATTATGATTTCACCATGGGATCTGGAAAGAAGATTAAATTAGGACAAAAAAAATAGTCCCAAAACATCTGGAGTAGTGTCAGCCAGTTTAATAATAATCAGTCTCCTTTGTGAGAAGCTGTTAGTGGAACAGGTGAAAACACATAGAAAACTACCTTGCAGAAGAAATAAAATGTTCTTTAGCCACTGCTGTTAGGTTTGTTTGGTGGGGGGCAGGATGGGGTGCAAATATTTCGAATGTGCAGGTAATTTCAGATAGCTCTAGTGCCCATGGTAAGCATAATAGGGATGTCCAAATAAAAGAAAGGAAAACACAGAAGAACATAGGGTAAATTAATAAAAAGGTGAAAAAATGTCTCAAAGGCAGAAAGTCCAGTTCTGGGCCCCTCAATTTAGGAGGACGTTGAGATGCTTGAGCATGTCCAGAGGAGGGCAACAAGGCTGGTGAGGGGCTTGGAACACAAGCCCTATGAGGAACGGCTGAGGGAGCTGGGGTTGTTCAGCCTGGAGAAGAGGAGACTCAGAGGTGACCTTATCACTCTCTACAACTTCCTGAAAGGTCATTGTAGTCAGGTGGGAGTTGGTCTCTTTCTCCAGGCAGCAACTGACAGAACGAGAGGACACAGTCTCAAGCTGCGCCAAGGAAAATATAGGTTGGATATTAGGAAAAAGTTTTTTATGTGATAAAGTACTGGAATGGTCTGCCCAGGGAGGTGGTGGAGTCACCATCCCTGGATGTGTTTAAAAAAAGATTGGATGTGGCACTCAGTGCTATGGTTCAGTTGAGGTGTTAGGGCACAGGTTGGACTTGATCTTGAAGGTCTCTTCCAGCCTAGTGATTCTGTGAAATTCTGTGAAATACTCACTAATATTGAGGGCATCCTCCTTAAACTACACAAAAGGTTGGACATCTGCTTAATTTTTCAAGGACCATTGAGAAAAAAAGCAGTGATCACTCAGTCTAGACTTTTGTGGATGGACTAAACTGATTCATTTGTTTATTAGTAAGACCAGGAATGAGGAGTTCAGAAAGAAGAATTTATTTTAAAAGTCTAGAAGTGAGAAAAAGCTGAGCTAAGGTTTAAATTGTTAACTTTAAAAAAGGGAAAGAAGGTCACCTGGTACAACTTCTATCTACCAACTCCTCACATACACCATAGTCCAGACATCTTTTCTCTCAAACTGTGTGTGTTTGATGTAGGCATAGTCTGTATTACTCAAACTCAGGAGTGAAAAGTTTCCAACCATCCCTGATAGGCTGTTGAGATGAAGACTGGAGAAAACCATGTCCTGATAGAAGACTTATTTTCTTCAGTTTCTAATGCTTTGCTTGTGTCTAGGAGCCTCCACCCATTATTTCAAAGTGGTTTGCAAGACATAGATGAATTTCATACTTTTATCACAAATACACGAATATCTGGCAGATGAATTTTGTGGGTGGGAAAAGCAAGGCCCAAAGTAGGTGGCAGACTTGCCTTCAAGGTTCTGCTAGAAGAGGCCCTCCCATTTGAAGTCCTTGAGAATTCATTTTGTCTCTTCAGTGTGTTTAATACCCTGATGCAACATTGACACAAGGAAGATTTAAGTCTTAACCACTTCCCTACCTTTGGTAGCTTTTCTCTCAGGCCCTCTTGTTATGTCAGAGACAGTAATGAAAGCTGCAGTGAGCACAAGAGCTCAAGTAACTGTAAAAATGAACAAGTATATTGGTATCGTGTCATTCTCCCCAAGATTTATTCTCCTCAGAGTTGTGTGTAGCACACCTGAACACAGCAGGTAGCAAGATGGTTTCTGGCTTTGCCAAATCCCTTCCACAGAAACACAAGCTGCCACTACAGATCTGACCAGACCTTCAAGATCTGTGAAGAGCTGCCTGTTGCTCCTGAAAAATCAGGAATGTAGCAATTACAAAAGAGCAATGAAAATAAACCAAACCACCACATCCAAAAAAAAAAAAGGGGAAAAAAAGGGTGTGATATGAAGCTTTAACTCCATAAACTCATTTGACATTTCAGACCTTCTTGGGTTCTCTGCTTTTAGATAAACCCCCTCAAAATCCTTCGCCAAAAGCAATGGTACTACAGGACACCTTGAAACACAAAACATGTCAGTGTGGTAGTTATCACCTTGTCAAACACAATGGTGATTGAATGGTAGACTTCAAAAGCTGAAGCCATAAGTTTGTACAGCACACATGGAAGCCGCACGATGCAAGAGTGACCTGATATGTCACCTAACAAACAGAATGAGGATGTTATTTAGTTTTTGTAGCCTAAACAAATCCCCATAATTTAAAGAAATTATAGCAATAGAAAGGAATAGGACATCAGAGATAAAGTAATTCTCGCCTTAAGTCTTGAACGGGCTTTTTTTTTAGCACGACTTTACACTACTAAACACGAGCCAATTTCAGTCTCAAGGATGCCTGCATTTCAAGAGTGACTCGTATATGTGACTAAGAACGTTTTGGAATTCTTCAAATTCCAAAGAAAAAGATGTCCTATAAATACAATTTATTGGAAGTGCTTCCTGCTCAAGTAGAAGCCTTACTCATCACTGGAACACAGACAATTCGATACTGTGGTAGGTGTGTGCTTTGGTGCACAGGGAGGCTGAATCATGCTTAAGCACATGACAGGAACAAGGTGGTCAAAGAAATTCAATGGCTTCCTCAAATTGAATAAAAGGAGGTGGCAGCAGAACCAAGACAATAAAGAATATTATTTTCCTGTTAAAATCTGTGAATCTTAATTGGTGGTATTGCATAGGGTACTGAAATACATGAACAGGGATAACAAGCATGAACAGGATGCAACATCACCCCTTGTAGCAGTACTGGTGCATCTTAGCCAGGGCAGTGCTGTCTGCTGACCTACATCTCATATTCCACTGTTCTCAAGGCTTTCTTCCTCTACACACTCTTTGATTCTGTCCTGAGATCAAACTGACAGTTTCTGAGAAAACAACTGCCACATTGTAATCTGCTTCTGAAAGCAAAGCTGCAACAAAAGACAAGCATTAGCAGAAATCTCTCACATGACCTTTGAGAGACAAGATTCATATGTGGGAATGGAATAACATTTCTTTAAGCATGTTCTCATCATGGATGTGGTCCCTCCACCTTTCATGATGAAATATGGAGATGACCAGCAAATCAACACACAGAACAACTATTCAGATAAAAAGCCTGCAATTGTTGAGTAAAAACATATTTAAACATCATGAGGCAGCAAGGACTACTCGGGACTTCTGCTCTTAAAAACGTTAGATCACGTCACCCAAGATCACGTCAGATAGAAACAAACTAGAGAGACATAAATAAGGACTGAACACGCTTAGAGTTTTTCTTTCCTTAGAGAATGGGAGATAGGTGTGACTTTCACTGGCAACTGTAAGAATTGGCACCAGCAGGCAGCAAGAAAGATCTGAGATGAAGCCTTGAGGGTTGATATGATTCAAAAAATAAGGAAAAAACACAACAACAAACGTAACAGTTTTACAGTGACCAAATTCTCAGGTTTTTTACTAATACTAAATATGTTGGCAAAAAGAACATGTTCCCATTCAGCAGTTTCCTTAGTACTGAACAGGAACCATTTGGGAAGGTAACACAGGCACAAGATCAAGTTCCAAGATCAAATTCTTCCAAAGAGAGAATGAGGACCATCACTGACCTTATCATCCATTTTTTTTAGGTCTCTTTCCAGTTTTGAGTACTTTTGAAGGACTTTAGAAGAGAAGGGGAACTTGTGTTCTGGGAAGTGAACCAATCTCCACATTCAGTCTGCATCTGTGCTGGTACCACATTGGCACATAGACAAGGCAAGTGCCACGTTATGTGTTTTGGGAGTGGCACTGATGTTACACAACCTCAGCAATACTACACTGGGTACAGGAGAAGGAAACATCACAGCTCTAATAATGGGACAGTCTTCTGGGAAAGCATCATGGCTCTGTTCCTGAGCCACACACAAAACAACAGGACAGTCTAACTGGGTGGTCCTCTGAAGGAGGAGGGCTAGTAGAGAACACATGCCAGCTAAACAACCGATGGATTAAGATAATTTGAAACAGAAGAGTTATCAAAAAATCACTAATATTAAAGAGCTTTCAGTGCATCAAGGATAAACAGAATAGACTTCTTCATAAGCCTCAAAGGCATTTTTTTCCTTGAACCTTATAAACAATGATACAGAAAAGGTGCACTTCTTTTGGCATGTTGACTCAGCCACAAATGGGCAAAGACACAAGTTCTCCTATACTGTGTTCATTCCCACAAGGAACATAGTGGTTAATAGACACTATTAAGAAAAAGAGAGAAAGACAGAAAAAAAACAGTCTACAACTATGTGGTACCCACCAATGGTGTGAGATGGGAGCCAACATGGAGTGAGCTCCTGTGAGAGGACTAAAAATTCTCACCAACGAGTATTATTGTGGCAGCATGGAAGAAGGGCTGGGGCACAAGAGCTCCCAGCCAACCAGAACACTGAGACACAATCAAGGGATCAGATCTAATCGGATGGTCAGTTTGGTTCTCAAAGTTATCTCTAAGATGATAGCGTCAGTCCTAGAAAGGGACAGTCTTGACAAAGTGGCAAGGCTTCATCATGACATAACTTGTAATCTTGACACAGTAGGGAAAGATGATCAAGGAGTCATTTCACTTTGTGAAATTTTTGAAGGATCAGTTTGGGACCTACATCTTGTCTTAGCAAACATACATACAAACTTTACAGAAAAAGCTATCTTCCTCTAGTGACTGGTAGCCAACATAGCAGACTGCTACTGAGTGATTCTAGACATAATAGTGATTGTCATTTAACCCAGACAGCAACCTTGGAGTTTTGGATGGCAAGTAAACCAAGAGCTTTTGGAACTGAAGCCATATGCATTTTGCTGAGTCAGTGATGCTGATGTCAACATTCTTTTAATTAATGGGAATAAATAAATAGGAACAGCAAATTATTTAAAGAGGCTTCAAGAAATCACTATTTGCATGCTTCAAAAAGTAACTCAGCCCGCTTAGTTCTAAACTGGCTGGAAAAGAGAAATGTTTTCCAGGCAGAAGAGGCAATGCCTTCAGTGCTTTCACTGGAGGCCCACCTCATCAAAAATTAACTCCTCTTTTCATCCAATCTTTACCCTTCAGCTCCTTCTACCTTCCATTTCCCCTGTCTCTATTTGTTCTTCAAAATACTTACTTCTGTGGATCCCAAGAAAGGGTGTTCTGAAGCACAAATGAACTGAACGCTCAGAACATCTTCCAAAGTATTTTAAGACTACTGTAATGCTAATAAACCACTCTGAGAAAACTACTAGTAAGTTGTAGTCCATCCCCTAGTACCATCCTTTCCCACTACTGAAGATACCAACTCATAGGGGATGGAGCATTTATGAAAAGAGCTGCTAAGCTACTGACAGAAACTAGCAGTCCTTAAGCTGCATTTGGTAGACATAAGTGTAGTGAAGGATATTGCAATGGAAGCAAACTAATGAAATGGATGGTAAGGTAAACAAGTAGATGCACAGAGTGGAACAATGAAGTACTTCATACTTGAGTGCTGAGAGGGGAACCTCTCTGAAATCAATTATACCTTCACATCCACGCTCAATCTGCCCACTGCGGTGCAGAGCATCGTTGATAAGGTCAGGCAGACGCCCATTCAAGTCCACAGATGCCAGACAGCCCTGAAATCCATCACGTGAGGCCACAAGCTTCGGGAGGTTGCTATACATGCCTTGAGCTAGGCCAGCAATGTAGAGATCACCTAGAGGAGTAAACATATAGAAGAAGAAAGTTACACACCTTCTAGAGTCACTTTTCTTGCCACCAAATATGAATAAAGCAAAGTGAACACATGTTCACTTTGTTTAACAGAGAAAGTTAAAAACAGAGCAACATATTGTGCAAGAAGTCATTTCTGTTTCCATTATTACAAAAAACCAAAGCAAACCCCAAAACAAAACAACCAACCAACCAAATAAAAATAAAACAAAACAGGGAAGGAAAAAAAAAAACAACCAAAAACACACCAAAAAAACCCCACCAAACAAAACCACCTCACAAAACCTCCTGAATAATCCCAGTTGTAATTGTTACCTAACTAGGAAAAACCACAAAAGTACAATTTCTGAAAAAAGCAAAATATTACAAACTATTCTACTACAAGAAGTTGTCAAACAAAAAAGAGATAAATGAACTTGAAAGCCAAAATGTGCAAAGTCCAGATTTACTGTTCTGTAACACATGGTTACTGTAAGCTTTCTCTTGCTCACTAGTTGAACCCTGCAAGAATAAAGGGGGAATCTGTCAGTCTTGTAGAGTTTACCTTTAAGATCCAGATTTTTGGCACCATTGATAACCTGAGTGACCACCTTAGTGTCCACCTTTAGGCTGTGTGTGTTACTGTTATCTCTGGTAATGACAACATTGTGCCATTGGTTGTCATTAAGAGGACGATCACTGTTGCCTTTGATAACATTAGGTCCATTTCCAAGGTCAAATACATAGTGTATATACCTGTAAACATAGCAAGAACTAGTTAAAATTCTGGAAGAACTCCAGCATTACTGACCCTTATTCTCACCAGAGCTGATAAATTAACTTTAAAAAGGTCATGAAGGGAAATATCTCTGCATTAGAAAGTTCTAATAAGCCAAATAATTAGCCACTGCTTTGAAAGAATATAGTTGTTTCCTTTCCACCAAAGTGTAAGGATTAGTATTTTGAGATGACAACATTTCAAGTAATCAGATTCTAACCATAAAACATTCTTCTTTTTCACAAAGTTCTCTCAGATCCACAAAAACACTATCTGTGCATATAATGATTTTTTTTAATTGGTAATATTGATAAATGTACTGGGGAGCAACACTAGACATGCTTATTTGGGGCACATATTCTCCAGATTCATTCTGAGTTTTGAATAACTCCCATAAGAAGGTAATTGGGAAACTCACTTGAAATATTGTACTAAAATTCACATGAGATCCTAGACTTATTCAATCATCTGAAAAACAATTAGCAATGCTTTTGGCAAAAATTAAAGACCCTAAAGAAGACTGAAGTCATGGGAGTGTTACCCTGAATTATTTATATAGTTCAAACACAGAAATCCACCTGAGGATAGAAGAGAAGTATTCTACTTAGAAAAGAAAAAAAAAAAAAAAAGAAAGACAACAAAATTCAAATCTCAACAGAGTCAAGAGCTCATGACTGTTGCTTTTTTTATTACTCAGTGTCCCACTTACAGAAGTATGTGCAAAGCTAAAAACAAAAACAGATTGAACTGAAATAAACAGGACTAGTAAACGGTGGAAAACATGTCTACCATGACCAAATCATAAGAGATCAGAATTTGTTCAGCTAACAAAGGAAATTTTTTTTATAAACTATTGGTCTTTCGAAAAGAATATAGCAGCTCAAAAGCAAGCTGAGTTCGCTTTTCAACAACCATCACCAGCAGAAGTACAAATTCAGCAGCCCATATGCTTTTTCTTTTTCCTTCACTGGAGATGGCAGAAAAATGAGTATTACAATGGAAAAAAAAAAGGGGGGG
>VYXC01007079.1:591834-614276 GCA_013397175.1 Platysteira castanea | reverse complement strand
GAAAAAAAACCCCCAAAACCAAAAAAACCCAAAAAAACAAAAAACAAAAAAACCCCACCAACCTCCCCAAAAAACAAGGAAAAAAACCCCACAGAGCTTCAAACCCCACCTCCAAAAACAATTTTAAAAAAATATTAAAATCCCAAAAAGAAAAACCATTCACCAACCTGGCTGATTGCTTTAAGGTTCTTTGGCAAAGCAGCCTAGCTTTGAGGTGCTTACTTCACCCCTTGAATTACAGTCAAAAGAGAAAG
The DNA here is from genome assembly GCA_013397175.1 of Platysteira castanea. NCBI lineage: Eukaryota > Metazoa > Chordata > Aves > Passeriformes > Platysteira > Platysteira castanea. The sequence goes on along the minus strand of VYXC01007079.1, from coordinate 614,022 downwards.
AGGAGCCATATCTTCTCCCAAAGGTTATACCACAGTTGCCCTTGCAAACAATGCTCCTGGGAAAACAGCAGTAGTGCTACCCATATTTGTCCAGTTTTGCTCCTCACCTATCACAATTGACAGGAAATTACTTAAAAAATTAATTGTTCGATTACAGGACCAGAAGACCTCATTCATGTCAAAAAGTAAGTGAAACTGAATAATGGTGTGTGCTAAATTAAAAGCATCTATCCTCATTTCAGTACAGTACTAAAGTGGGGAGTTTTGATCCAGGTATACCAGAAAATGTAGAACAAGGACAGCCAAACTTGTTGCACATGTCCCACTGGACACACTGCCCAAACTGGCAAAAGGAGAACTCAAGAAAGAAAAAACGAGACATATTGAACATATTAAAAGAGACAGGATAGGGACAATGAGGCACTGCTACAGCTCATACTACTGCACTGGTAAAACTAATGTCAGATAGTCCACAGCCCACAGGATGCACAGTGCCTAATGAGCAACATTACTGTAATTGCTTCTCAAAGGAGGAATACAGGCATAGAAGGCAGCATCTCATTCAGCTACAATACAATGTGTAGTAGAGAAATTCTTCAGAAGGCAATCAAAGCAGAATAAATACTCTGTTATTCTTTTTAAAAAATCGTGCAGTTCATGCTAACAAAAAAAGGACGTTAATACATTTCCAAATAAAGACCATTGCCAGCCAATTTTACCATAAACTAAGAGGAAAAAAAATGTTTGTCTAGTGACCTGAAAGATAAGAGTCATTCTTGGATTAAAAGGAAGGGGAGTCATATATTGAAGTTACAGAGACTATCTCCTTAGCAGGAGAAACCCATCACTTCTGCTATCCCCCATCCACATGCCAAAGTCACATACCACACATGTAAATCCAGCTGAACAAGGCAGCTAGATCATGGCCAGAAAGTTTAAGTTCTTTGGAACTAGAAAAGCAAAACTCTAAGAATCCAAGAAAGTTATGCTAGATTTACATCAGTAAGTGCATTTTATCCTAGAGCAGAATTCACAAAATAATATCTCTGGATGGCCAGCAAAATTATTATCTACATCAAAATATACAGCATCAGTTACTATAGTTCTACACAGCCACTTTCCAGGTGGAAGGTGAAGAAGGTCACTGGTCCTGTGAGTTTGTATAATGCCATCTGAAAGCAGGGGAAAGGTGGGAGGGGTAGAAAATGTTTTTTAAAAAATCCAATCTTTTCCACATATCCATTAAGAACTCTGGAGGGCTCCGCCAACAGAAATAGTCAGGTGTGCTGGAATCTGCTCAGCTGAAAATGCAATACTTTCTATGCAATAGCTCTGTACTCAGCATGGTTGAGTAACTCAGTTGCTGACCTTCTAATTCCCATTTTTCAAACCTAGCCTGACAAAACAGGGATCAGCTAAAACAGTCTGCGATTTGGCTTGCCTTGATGCCCACTGTAACACTTTCAAAACAAAACTGTGACATCAACAGAAGTTACATGAATATATTATCAGAGAATGTAGCTTAACCAATTCACAAATAAATGAATAGAAAGTTGCAGCATTCCCACTTTTTCCAAATGAGTAAGGCTGTCTACTTAGAAGTAACTGGTCAATAGCTTGGGCTAAAAATTTGAAAATTAGGCACTGCAGATATGAATTATTTTGTTATTTAAGTCCATGTCTTGATCAGCCAATTTTATATTTGATCAGTAGAAACAAAAAAAGGTTTTAATACTTTTGTTCACTTACCACCACCCTCCTTTTTGTAAAAAGGGGCATTGGCTTCTTATAGTAGGGTTACCCAAATAACAATACATACAAAACCACAATACATTAGCATACAGATACGTTTTTCAAACCAGACATAGCTGATCTTAAAAGAAAGAATTAAACTAACATTATTTTACTCTATTCGAACTGTTTTACTTTCAAATGCTTTCAAGACATTAATGCAGCAGTGGGTTGACCTGAAGAGCAGCAAAATTGTGTCCCCCTTTTTCAACTGAGGGTGTGCAAATGAATTGCTGCTCCTTGTGTAAGCTCCCATTGAATTCTGAGTAGTTCCAAGAACTGGGTATACAGGGATTTTCACATCTGGATACCAAAATTCATTTCATTGAGTATGATTACTACATGTGATGTTACTATACAGACATTTATATGTGATCAATTTTTAAACAAGGACTTGAAGATTCCTAATCCAACAGCTGCTGATGTTGGGGAAAATAGAAAGTCCACGTGTATCAGCACCATAATGCTGTCCCTAAGAAATCTCCTGCCTAGTAAGGCATTTCTGTGGTCTTATGCTTTGCAGGTTTACATTTTCTCCTCCTTTCATGCTATCTGCACCTACGTCATCCTTCAGTAAGGGTAACAGACACAGGAGGAAGCAAAGCAGAAGATTAAGTGGGCAGAGAAAGAAAGCTAGAGATTTGTATCTTCCCTTTGTACAACATTCTTTTATGATAAAAGAAAAGTCAGACAAGGAGCTCTTGTAGCAATGAATGGCACACCTGGAAACACTTTCTATTTATAATACTTTGGGCCATTAAACATTAGGTAATTTCTGAAATTTATTTAATTTTTATGCATGGAAAGAGTAAAGGACAACATAACAGTAAACAGAATAGGAAAGGTGTTATTGTAGCAATAACTTAATAGTTAAGCTGACAGAGCACCACTCCTGTTGGCGTCTCTGACTGTCTTGGTCATTCCATCCCCTTTCCTAATGTTCTCTGAGGAACTGTGTACCATACAGAATTGATCACTACATTTCATTTTCCACCTCAAATGAGGCAGGCTAGTGAATATTCCTTTTATGCTTTGCAGTGGCAAGCACTACTTAATCAAAAATATCTGTCTCTTAGCCATCCCCAAATTCTGGGCACAAGTTCAGCTGCAGTTCAGGCTTCTTGAGCAAATTTTACTTGATTCAGCCACAGCGACTCCTCATCATTCTCCCATGAATCCTCCAACATCTACTCAAACTTGTATGCATATTGTTCATAAAAAACAATTAGCATATGCTTTCAGATATGGAAGAACTCCAGCCAATCTGCCCAGAGTGTCCTAAACATTATCTCTGTGTCAGAGGTGCACTGCTGCTAATTAATAGCTTGGCTCAAATAAACTACATAAAAGTGCCAAGAATACACACGCCAAAGTATAAGGAATCAAAAAGCAGATCGTGCCTTCTAAAAAATGCCAAGTTGCTTTCCATGTGCCCCCCAAGAACTCACTTGTTTATAACAAACAACTGGTCAGAGGGATGCAGTTCTGACAAGACCTCTAAAAAAAAACCCCCCTCAGTGGCTAACAGCACACAGAAATTTCCTCCTGTGAGGTAAAGGAGAAAGAGGGTTAATTCCCTCTGCAGTTTCTCACAGGTGGATCAAAAAGTGTGCTTTTACTTTGGTGCAGGCTGTCATCATCTGACCCATTTATAAGATTAAAATGACCTGCATGAAACCAGGCTATCTTCATTATTGCATATCTTATCCAACATTATAGAAGAAGTCGAACGTTGAAGATTACAGAATGCCACAGGAGCTGAACAGGAGGGATATTGCCATATTGATGAGAACGGACAAGAGGCTTCCCTCAGTACAATTACAATAATAAATAATTCTACAGTGATACCAATGCTTTGAAAAGAAGACCCTCAATAATGATAAGGTTTTCTCTGCTTTTATTTTTTAATTAAAATGTTTAGCTACCATCTCAGATTTTTTCAGCAGAAAGATGCATTTTTGTGTCTCTTTTTTACAGGGCAACATCCTGCTGGAATGCCATTAGCATCCCAAGGCAAGGAGGGACTGGGAAGCAGAAGTTTCTTCTTCCCCCTCCTTCCCCACTTTTTTTTCATTTGTGATGGAGGATGGGCATTGGTTGTTTTTACTTACACCTTTACATAATGCCCAGAGAAGTTGTGGTTTGCTGTGTAAAATGTGTGCACAGAGATTTGTGAAACAAGAGAATGAATCACAAGACCCCAAAAAAGGAAGAAATGGGTGTAAGGACAAAGATGCTGGCAATTTTTCACACACCTTTATGGCTTCCTGATAGGTAATAAGTTCCCACTTACTACAGGTCGAATACCAAAACACAAGAATGGCTCAAAAGCAGAGCTGGCAGCTGCTCTGAAAATCTTCAGTAACTTTCAGCCTTGGTTAAACATAAATCAGTAGTGTAAATTTTGCTGGTTTTTTCAAGCAGCACTAGTAGGGAAAAAGTGTTTTAGGATGGTCTTTTCCTCAACCAGGATCTGCTGTTCAACACCAGGAGCATTGTTAATTGCTAAGAAACAAGTGGCAACCCCAGACTCTGGCATTTATGTGGCATTTATGTAGATATCCCAGTCAAATCAATCTATATTCTCATACACACACACTTGTTTTGCTCATATACAGGCTTTAGAATTCCTCTTTTCAAGAAAATGTTGGCTGCCAACAAGGAATTAGCAGTTGCACTCCCCTACAGATACTCAATATCTTCACTGGGGACCTTACCTGCACCAGTCTTTCCATTTCCTCAAGGAGAGGGACCATGTCAATGTACTACCCCACAAGTAAAACAAAACAGCACGTACTTAAAAAACAACTTTTCTGTGAGGTGTGCTAAAAACTTTTATGTTTACAGATTTACACAGTGGCTTTATTGTGAAAAGTCAGTAAATGAGATGATTTACATCAGCCTACCCAGAACCAAAGTTTAATTAGTCACATCCATCCAGCAGTAAAAAGTACACAGAGTCCTTCGAACACCTACAGAGTCAACTAGTTTCACAAGTGCAAGCAAGAATTCCCTGAAACACCCAGACCAATAAAGTGCATGGAATTAGCTCAGCAACCAACTGAAAAGTAGCAACACCACCCTACTCATTCTGTCAAATCTAACTCCACCTCCATATAACATGACAAAAAAATAGGTTAAGCTAGGTTTAACTATTTTGGATACAATCTATTTTTTTTTTTTTAACAACCAAAACCAAACCCAACAAAACACAACATACTTCCTTGATTTGCTATAAATACATGTATCACCATATTGAATGGCTGTTATTTTCACTGCAGACACCCTAGCCAGTAGCTGTAATAAGGTTCAACACAGATTCCGGCAGCAGTCAACATGATTGCAGCTTTTTCATAAGGCTCTGAAACAAAACTTAGTTCAGAAATTTAGTTGCATGTCTTTCAGGTGACATGAATATAACTTGTGATTAAGAACAAGGAGATGATTTGATTGTATATATCATACAGGTCACACACGGCACAAACTGCGCTTATGTTGAGGTTTTTCCATCAAGAGCAGTGGTTTATGCTCCTTGTTTACCTCAATTTTACTGCTGCTGAATTTTAATGCCTTTAGACACTACATAACTATTGTGTATCCAGAACAGAATCATTTTTAACAGGAAAGCATTTCTGTTAATAGAAACTTGATCCCCTCAAAAGGGTTTAAATAGTAAATTACAACTTTAATGAAAAGATATTTCAGTTCATCCAAAAATAATTTTATTCTGACTTAGAAATAATCCAAAATATTTCAACTTCAACCTAAATGAAAGAATCCACTGTTTAAAAATAAAATGAAGCATTTCTTATTATCTATTCAAGATATTACTAAGTTTTAATGGTAATAGATGGTTTACCATTTTTATTGAGTGAGATTTTTTCACTTTTAAGGAAAGGGATTTTATTTTGTATTCACAACTAGTGAGGAGGTCAAAAAAGGACACAGAAGTATCCAAAAAAACCTCAACTATTCATGCTTTTAAAATTAAGATTTAAAAGAGTCTAATTAAATTAACTTCAAAGTGATTTCAGGCACACTGACTATGTTTGTTTTCAGATAAGGCTGTCATATGAACCACTTCACATTTGCCACATGCCTTAAACTGCTGTTCCTAACAGATCAGGGCAACAAAAACTTCAGCATAGGTATAAAGAAGTCAGAAGCTGCTATATTGTGACCCATCTACAATTTGCCTAAGGAAACATTTGTACACACTGCATTGTCAGAGAGCAAAGCTCAAGTCAACTCTTAGTGTAAGTTAAGCAGCCAGGCAATCACAGGAGCAGCGTCTACCGCAGGGAGCACCACTAGAGGGAAACCGCCTTCACTGAAGCTGCTGCTTAGACAGCCTTACGAGAGTACAAAGGGCTTACAGCACTCAGTGTTGCTTTCCAGAGTTTCACCCACTGATATATTGTGCTTTGAAGATGACTACACCCCAGCAATTAATAAAATAACTCTAGAACTTCAACTCAGCTTTGCCTCCGTATTAACAACTACTCACTAATGGGTGTAATTTGCCACCCAAGAAATTAGTATATGCAGAAATTATAATACACAAAACCTCACTAAGTTTTATCGTAAGGGAGAATTTTAAAGTAATCATTATAGCAACAATTATGCATAGACTTTAGTACACCACAACAGTAATAAAGAGGAAAAGAGATTCTATTTTAAGGAAGCTTTACATTTTATTAGTTTTCCAGTAATGCAGTACCAATCAAAGGAAGATGCAGGAGTGACAAAGCTAGAGATTTAATTCTTCTTTTTATTCCTGTGCAGATACAATAATAGAGATACCAAAACCAAACAGCTTCTCACTAATCCCATTGATGTACCTTACTTGAAGCATAGGTAGACTGTGCTACCAACCGTAAGACCACTGAAGTTTCTCTTCCTGTTTAGTTTCAAATCTCTCCATAAACACTACAAAACAAATGGACTAATCATGATGATAGTGAGAAAAAGATGCTGGCAATGAGGCTGAGACAACTGGAGTGAGCCATGTATATCATACAGACGCACATACAGCAGTAATGAAATCATTTGACTGTTGATTGCCTGGATGAGATTCAAACCAGAGGGGAAAAATTATTAATCAAATGTATGAGTCTTTAAACCAAGAAGCAACTCCTCTCCCCCAAACCCCTTCTCAAAACTCTTTGCTTTTGCTATTTTAGTAAGGGACAGGAAGAAACAAGCTGGAAAAGCTCATATCCCATTTAGTGAGTGTTTACATGCTCTAATTGCCTCTACTACTTCATTTGAAAGGATTATTTGAATTTTGGAATGATATGATTCTTATTGTAGAAGCAGTTTTTTGTGCCTTTTTTAAGTATTATAGTAGCAACTTCTCACCTAAATCTGAAAAGCAAGGAGATCAGAAAGAGGGACAAATCATATGGTATGTGGCAATACAGTGCCTTACAGACATTGCACGTGTCTTTAAGAAAAGGATCCAAGACCACTTTCTAACAATAGAATAGCATCTTTGTCCCTCCTCTTTCAGAACACAGAAAATAATACCAAAGAAAGGGTCTCCTCTTCCCAAAGGTACATTTGGCAGTCGAATAGGCAGCTGAGTCAGAGAAAAAAAAAAAAAAAGCTCCTTGAAGATCCAGTCCCAAATATTGCATTAATGTTTTTCTTGTTGTTTTTTTTTTAATGCTCTTGAGGACACACTGCACAGTCTTCACCAACAGCATAACAGAACAGAAGACAGTCCTGGTACCAACACTTCTTTATCCAGATATCAAGGGCAAAGAACAACATCATCACATGTTCAAAGGACCTAAATTTCTCTCTCAATTAAAGTACCTTTCCCTGTGGCACCTGGGTGTTGGAGGTGTTACAAATGCATACAGAGTTACCTTCATTGTTGCTAGGAGTATGACATGAACTAGCTTCAGCCTCCCTCTAAGAGCATAACAGTATCACAGAATTACGTCTAACTGATTACAAAGCCAGCAGGATTCCAGTCTTCTGCAGGGGGTACAAAACACTGCATATGCTATTTAGGTTTAGCTCTCTTTTTGCTACGTCCATTCTGAAGGGTGTCACTTTTTTTTATGATCTTTGGAGTTTTTAAACTTGCATATTAACCAGTATGTGTAAGTCTACTGGGAACCCTGGGTGTATTGGTAGGGGGAACATCAATATACATAGAAATCATACTATTAACAAGAACAAACAGCAACCAAAATTTGCAAGTGGAGATGTTTTGTTTTCAGATATTACAGGCAAGCTATGTGTGTATAACTGGTAAGGCACATTGGTCCTCTCTGCCTGAAGTGAGAAACTACTGAGAGAAGGATGGTAAGTGGTACTTGGACCTAACACAGAAGAGTCTTTTTATTTCACTTAAGGAGCTATTGAGGCAAGATCACATGCTTCTGGAAAGCTGAGGGATCAGTAGTGCAGACTGGAGTGTTTAATGCTAAAGGCATTTAAAAGCTTACCCACCTCGAAGAGTGTCTTTCATAGGGAACAGAATAGAGACCTCAGCTGCTGTTATCTTTTGAAGAGTCATTAACTATTCTCCCTCTTCTTAAATAGGAATGGCTAGCACGAGATAGTGACCATATAGCAACACAGATGACACTATTGTGACTGAAAGTTTTCCTGATATTTAATAACTAGAGCATTGGTATATATATTTACCTAATTAAGTTAAACCACTTCTCCAAGTTACATAGCAGAAAACAAGTACAACCCAATAAAAACACTTCATGGGGAAGTTCTTCTGAACCTACCTATACAAGGAGTAGAGACACAGAAGACTCTCTCCAAATGCCCTCTTATCCTTTGTCTTCTTGAGCTGCAAGTTAAATATTTCTTTTGGTTGCCATCTTCTAAGCTTTTCATTTTCATCTTAGTATTTGCAGAATTCCTTATTTATCCAGGACACCACAATGCTAATGCAACCTCAAAATAAAGTTTTAGGAGGCAGAATGTGAACAAAATTGTGTTGCCAGCAAAAGCTTGGACCCTCTTGAATAAATGTTTTCCTTTAGCAAACATTTCAAAAATTGATAAAACCTTACTGGAATTTGGAAGCCAGATCTACACTGACAACTGACTTTAAATATTAAGACATACCAAGCAGTCAAGATGCTGGTTAGAAGTCTAGCTGCAAATACTTTGTTAATTGACACTTAACACTTCTATTTCCAAAAACCTGTCAGCAGTAGTCATAATGCACACTCCCAAAAGAACTAGGACCCTACTAGCAGAAACTCACCACAGTCACAGCAAAAAAATCTGTATTCACTGATGAAAATCCTCCTTGGGTGCTTTACAGACATCACCAATTTCCAGTCTTCTGATAGCACAGACTGGTTTCTTTCTACCTAAACTGAGAAACCCAGATGAGAAAGAGAAGTGGTATGTAGACCTACAGGCAAGAAACCCCTTATTTAGATTAAGGAGCTATCAAGGAAGGATCACAGGCTTCTGAAAAGCTGAGGGATCAGAGGTGCAGACTGAAGGATAGTTGAGGATTTACAGATAAAAATGACATCTGAGGCAAATATTGAGAACTCCTTTGAAATTCAGATTTTAAAAGTCACAGCTTTCATGTCAGCTAAGGAGCATGTAAAGGAAAAAAATGCCCTGGGAGAAGAAGAGAGGATGATAGTTAAGCACAGAGCTTTAAACATATCCATATCTCTCTGTCCTCAATGCTCCCAATAACAAACTGTCTAAGATCCAAACTGGTGCCATCCCTCTTCTCAAGAGGAAGCCACACCTCTTGAGTCATTCCATTTCATATGTATACCTTCATAAAAATCCTCTATGCTTCATATAACATCTACACATAATTCTAATATTGTTAAAATTAGATAGGAGTACACCAGGTAATTAATTGTAAGGAGTCATCCTAAAACAGCAACCTACCAGGAGAAAGAGAAAAGAGAAACAAAGCAGGTCTCTTCCCACAGGAAGTAGACTTAGATCTGCAAAGGTACCACCAGTATTTGGGGATCTCCTTTTGGCACCCAACACAGAGAAAAGTTAATGATCACTTTAAAAAGGCCGGAGTTCTGACAGCAACATCAATGTTCAAGTCATGAGCTGAACACAAGGAAGGAAAGTGGTGACTTTATAATCCCTGAGATCAACTGATGCCTGGGCATCTTCATCAGCCATCCTGGTTACAATCAAGGTTTAGTAGTTGTTGTGCATTACATTTAAAATAGTAGGAAAGTTTTTAAAGAAATAAAAAAGCCTAGTTGTATTGGGTTTTCATATGAGTTCAATCTCTTTCAAAGACAATTTAAGCCATAAGGTTGTTTGACTATCAAGTAATAGTGTATATGCTGACCTCTGCCTAAGTTGTAGAATTTGATTAATGGCATAAGCTGGTCACAAACATCTCTCTATAACATCTAACTCTTTCCATTTCCCATGGAAAGCTTAGTGATGAATATACTTCGTTTTTCATTGCAAGTTTGAAAATACAGCTTTTTCCTCTGAGAAAAGGTTATTTGTGTGTTGCCTTTTCAAAGACATCAAACCCACAAAACCTCAACACAATCTTTTTTTCCCTCTCCAGCTGTCTGTTAAAAAAGGAGGTAGAGACTGTTACAGAGATGGGTAGATTATTCACACCTCTCTTCCTATATATTGTTCCCCTCCATGTCTTTATTTCCAGCTGGTGAACAGCTGGTGTGCTGCAATGCTCATCAAACCAATATTTCTCTAATTTCTATCATTCACAGGAGCACTGTGAAAATGAATCCATGCATGTTTAGAAAGCATTCAGATTCTATGCTGCACAAATGCTGCAAACTACTAGCATTTACAGAGTCCATACAATCAGCAAACATATAATTTTGACATAATATCACAGCAGCAGAACACTTACAGATTCTCTTTAAAATGTGGATCTTCAGATTCTATGATCAGTGCAAGATAAACACCACAGTAAGTAGAAGAGACCATCAAGTCCAGCGGGTTAATCAGTTGAGGAAACTTGATTCCCAGGACAGCACCAGATGGCTAATACAGGCCATGATATAAATGACTGGCACAACTGTACAGGGCAAGAGTTTTAAGCTCTCTATAGTTCCCACAACTTCAAGGAGAATAAGCACTCCTCTCAAGAAAGGTTTTAGCTGGGGGGAGGTGCTGACTTTTTGCTTTGTTTTAAAATGCAAAAGAATAAGGCATTTCAGGATAATTTATTAAGAATCAATACAGAATCAGTCAGGAAAAACAAATACAATCACTTAGCTCATCACACCCCCAAGAACATTAATGATGTGGTGAAGTAAGGATTTGATGGATTATTCAAAGCAATAGCCAAGACTGGAAAATGAGGACTAGACCTCAGAAGACTCCTATTTCTAAATCTTTAAAGTACTGGTTCTTCAGAAGTCAGGTTTTCATAGAAATAAATACTTTCATCTGCAAGTGCCATATTAGCCTGATCTCACTAATGTCTTCTAAAATAATGCATTGGGTAACACTGTAGGACCACAAGTCAAGTTTGGGGTTGGTTTCTTTTTTCTTTTGGTTTGTGTGTTTGTTCTGCTTTTTAAATTTCTTTAACCTGTATTGCTAATGGATGCTTCAGATTACTGGTTGTAAACTACCCCCTCTTACTGGTTTGTGAGCTTTTATCAAGTGTAGCATTTCCAACCTGCAGGCTGGGAAGGAGATGGATGGCTCATTTGAAACTTGAATTGCTTGAGTGACAAACAATTATCCCCAGTCACCAGCCTGGGTTTATCACTCAATGGTCAAATGACTCCACCTCTGGGCTGAACCCCCTTTTGCTAGGAAGAAGTCCTAGGGTTTCTCTCTCGCTCCCTCTTATATTTACTTTTTTCTTTAAGGAAGAAATGGAAACTAGTTCTGCCACATTTTCGCTGCAAAGACTAATTAACGGTTTATCCAACTGACAGCAGTTCAGTTTTAACAAATGCACGTGCACGACTTCAATGGCAGCTTGATTTTCAGAGGTGCTGAAAGGAAGCTATAAAGCACATCAGTCTGGAAAATCAGATTAACTGGTACGTAAATTCAAAGTCTCAATAAATGATAGAGCAATTTTATAGGAAGGGACGTATTTATACATGCATCATCTCTCATTCACTCCCAAGTCCAGTTTTAAAAGTTGCTGAACATTTAATGCAAAGCATGCTTAATAGCAAATTGGTAGCTGAAGTTTTACCCATAAACCAAGCCATTTGTACAAGCCTGCAGGCAACTGGGTCACATTTAATATCCCTTAACGTCACTGTGGCAATTTCAAGCAGGTACAGAGTAAAAAATGTGTCAAGTACCACTGAGATGAGCTGAAATTAAGGGACTTCTAATTTCTTATTCAATATCACTAGCATCACAAAGCAAAACAGTTTCTAGTTTTATACTAATGCTGACTTTTAACGAGGTGTCAAATACAGGCACATGGTTTCATGCAAAGAACAATAAAAAGACTGTTTCTATCAGAACGCCAATCTAGGACAACCATCTGGATCAGCAAATTTACTCTTTTATATTTATAGACAAATACAAGCAAGAGCCACATAGTCAAAAATGATGCAAAGAACATCTGCTCTCTCACCAGTACAAAGAAATATCCCTTCAGCATTTAAAGAAATGCAATGTCACAGAAAATGAAACTCACAGAAAATACACCTTTTCTGTGACTTTTCTCTTTCGTAAGCCACATCTGATTATCTACTGAAGAATGCTTGCTGCTAGAACAGTAATACCATGTATGTCGGTTTATGACATTAAGGTGAATATTTATACTACATGCAAACATATGTTTGCAGAACAAGAACTGGACAACAGAGGTGTTGCCACAGCACAGATCATGTTTGACATCCAGGAAATAGAACAACAGGAGGTATTTTTGGTTCAGTGAACAATTTGGCAATATCAGCAGAAGGAAGAGAAAATCACTTCATGCCAATCTGAAAATGTCCTAGGTCTCTGGACCAGAAATTTCCCCCTGGAAGCAACCCAAAAAGTGTTCTGCATGGACATTTTTTTTGAATTCAAAGCCAAGCAGGGCTGAAATACTCACACTATGCCTTCTTTGCTGTGGTATTCAATAGCAAGGTCAGGCCTCCAAAGTTTCTGACATTTATAAATTCATGGGACCAGAAAGGTTGCATCTAAATGTTCTGAGGGAGCCAGCTGTTGTCCATGAAGGAACACCTTCAATCACCTTTGAAAGGCTGCAGTCACAGAAGAAGGTCTCAAAGTGACAAAAATATTTTTAAAAGCTGCCCTTGTTTTATGCAGGGACTTGGACCACAGACCTCCAGAGATCACTTTCCAACCTAAGTTGTTCTATGAAAACATTTTATTTCGCTGGCAACCAGATGATTTTGGTTTCACTGACTGGGAAAAGAAATAATTTTAGAATAAGTTAAATATTGATTCATTGTTAAAAATGAAAAGTCAAAATGTTTCCATATTAAATGTTATAATATTTTTATGTTTCCCATTTCTTTTTTCATAAACACTTGCCAAGTTCAAACTAAACTGACAAATAGATGCAGTCAACATAAATCTGCACATTTCAGATAATAAACTGTTCAAATGAAAACACTTAATCTAGTTGTACTTGACAGCTGCTTTCAGCAATACTACTGGAAAAAACAAAATGTTTGTGAGGAAAACCTCTATTCAGAAAACCTGCATATAAAATTAACTACCTCAGGCAAAGCCTACAGACTAATGTCCCTATTTACCAATATTTATTAATCTAAAGTAGCGACCAACATACATAAAACTATTCTTAGCATCAGACATGAAACAACTGACCACAAGTCTGTATCTGATAAACTCAGGTGTGTGAACTCCAGCTGACCAGCAGGTCTGCTGTACCCTGAGCAGCGATGTTCTGAACACACTAATGGAAGCTGCCTTTTCCACCAAAGTTATTCTTTTGGACTGCACTCTTAAGATGGTACAGGTGCTTACAGTATTATCCCTTACAGAATGATCCATAAGGAAACAGGTAGATTTTGCATATAATTATCAGTTGGGAGAGTTTGCCCTTATCAAATTGATTTTGATTCTTTTTATCTTCATAGTGAGAGATTTGTCAAAAATGCTTCCTACACTCCTTATCTGTGTTCATGGCAGAGATGGCTCCTACAGCCCATTCACTGACACTATACCAGAGTAACATGGAGGAAATCAAGTCTGCCCTGAACAGACAACCATTCTAAGTCAACCACATTCTCTCTGGATGCCTCTCATCACAGCAGTGATTCAGTTCAAGCCCTCTTCAGTCACAGTTATTAGACATGAACAGAGCAATCCCCAGGGCCTGTCAGCAGGAGGTAGCCTGGACACCTCCACTTCTCCATATGCTCCAATACAGAGGGAAATGGCCTGTATCTCCAGTGCACCTGATCTAACAGTTTTCCTTTGAAAAAAAAAAGCATGCAGACACGTTTCTCCTGAAGCCCTCTCACCCTGAACAAACACCAGGAACAAGTTTTAAAGTCAGACTGCAAGACTGTGCAGAGAAGCTCCTGAATTTCCTTACCAAGGTTTTGTTTGTGACAGTTTTCAATTTCATTCCTGACAGTATGAACCCCTTTATTAACATAACATGATTTATGCAAATAACCACAGCTAGCATAAGAGGCATTTATTTTGTTATGCCCAGAATTTACAGGCATTCAAGGAAAGATAATTTTTTCTGGCTGGCTGCAAAATTGGCATTAATATTACACAAACACTTCTCTGGCTTTAGGCCAGAGCCCCTGCTATGCAGGCATCATATATTCAGTTAACATCCAGTTTCAGGAGGGCAAGATCTACAGCTAAACTAATTCTCTGAAAAGGTCTAGCAGCACTTTTTGTCACTGGCCTTTGCGGTGAAATTGTAACATGAGGATGGCAGTCTGGCTTTCATGAATACAAAGGTTTCTGCTAGCCACCACTCTGAAGCAAAGGAAGCATGTGCATGTTCGTGGGAAAGCATAGTGGGGAGATGCAAAGCAAAAAAAGTTTATTTTCCCAATGTGCTGATCCTGAAAATTTCTCTTCCACCCACTTCTTCTTCTCTAGTGTTAGCACACCTTCTGTCCATATGGGCAACACAGTGGGTGTGCAACAGAACCACGACTGGTCAGAAAAGTCCTGCCTTGCAGTCTCTCTCATTCAGAGATGACAGAGACCAGACTGAAACAGTAAAGCACCTCAGCAAATGACTACAGATTGGCAAGGCTCAGAGAGGCTTTAACTCCACTGTGAACCTTTAAAATATTAGAAATACTTGGGAACAATATTTGCATTTAGAGCAACTTAGATATCTGTGAAACTTAACCATAGATAGCCTTACAATGGAAAAACAGGTCAAGAATTTCTTGCAAAGAAATGCAGATAGTAACTAGGACAAAGGAATACCTTGAAAATACATGGATAAGAATCATTCCTTTCACCATCTAAGTATACCAATGCTAAGACATTAATCACCGCCAGTTATACTCCATGTTAACAATTACCAGAATCTGCCAATTACCTTGTAATTTCAAATTATTTTAGAATTTTCTCTCTACTTTCTCCACTCACCTATCCTGCCAAAAAAATTAAATGCATCAAATAATAAGAGGGAAAAGATGTATTTCTAAAGGTTCAGAGGGAAAAATCTCAACATTACAAATAGACTGCATGAGCCCTTGGGAACATTCAAAATGTATTCAAACTTGCAAAACTGAACAAACACACAGAGTTATTTCCAGCTGACACCTTACGCTATCCTGTCACAACAGATATATAACAGATATAAGAAATGACCTCAAAGAGCTTTCTGCTTAAATAGCCACAGACTAAATCAGAGGCATTTCTCTTTTTCTTACAGAAGCATTACCAAACTAAGAGGTAGAAGAGTCTGAAGTCCTCACACTCATGTTTCTCTGGATATAACAGATTAACAGGTTTTTTCCTACATTACAGCAATATTTAGAGACATCTTGCAAAATATTATCCCTCTCTGTAATGGGTGTTTATCAAAAGCAAATGGCTGTTTATCAGTCTAAGCACAGGTAGCGTATTTCTTGAGTGCCATCAGTGTTATTTTTCTCCACAGATAATGGCTGGTGACCTCAAGGTATGGTTAGACAACATTAAAACTACCACGGCAAAGAAATAACTCATAAACATGTTGGGAGGTTCCAGCATATTCTCCGGAGTTGACTGATCTGAACTAGCTCTTTCTCAACTTCTCCTCTAATCCCCGATAGTTGTTGGGCAAAACAAGGAGAAATCTGGTTCCAAAATTATTCCTCTCACTGACTCTGTGTTACTTTCCTTTCTAAATATGTGACTCTTTCCCTGCAAGATTCCTGAGGAGACACAAGTTTTACCATGGTAAGAAAGCCTGACTGGGAAAGCAATGGTGCAAACATAAGCTTAGTGCACACATGCAACTCTGGGGAGGCCATGCAGAG
Source organism: Platysteira castanea (assembly GCA_013397175.1). Taxonomy (NCBI): domain Eukaryota; kingdom Metazoa; phylum Chordata; class Aves; order Passeriformes; genus Platysteira; species Platysteira castanea. The sequence goes on along the minus strand of VYXC01007079.1, from coordinate 597,802 downwards.
CTGGAAGAGCCAGTTTGTCCTTGGCTTATGCATTTCTGGAACTAAATTAATCCCGTCTATAGTATCTTTGTCATCCAGGAGTACCAATCTCATCAGGAAGGAGTGAATTAGCTAGGAATATAAATCTGGTAAGATTGAGGCATATGATCAGGCATTATTGTCCATAGTTCATGTTAACTAAACACATTCATCAGTGTATTTAGGGATTTCATAAAATCATTGATAAAGAAAAATGCTTGCAATTTGGACAAGTCAAGTAGTCATTCCATGAGTGACTACACAGAGAAGACGACTTGCAAAGAAGAAATGACTGAAACTGTCTATTTTGTCCAAAATTCAAAACAATTCACTTTCAACATTTATAGTAAACATAGCACAAATAGTAGAAAATGTAGTGGTTTTCACTCATTTATTGTTCGAATAAACATATCAATAAGCTTCTGATTCCAAGATCTAAAAATCTGTGAATTTACTTTCACTGAGAAAAATAACCAAAGACCCTTTAATTATTTGTTTGTTCTGGTTTTGGAGGGGTTTTCTGTTTGTTTCAGGCCTTTTTCTTCTGATGTATTCACTTTTATCTAATACCTTTTCATGCTTTTGGTATGTGTGTCCTAGCAATGTTGCATAACTTTACAAAAGCAAAGCTTGCCTCTGGTATGTTTAATCCCAACAAACATAAGAGCAATATTGTGTGCTATTACCAAAGACTTTCTCACAGAACAGCCAAAGCACAAAATTTCCAGTTGGTTCCGGAACTTTGACTGTCAACCCTGTCTCAAGATATGCTCCTTGACAGCTCCCAGCATCCTTTCATCACTTTTATGTGATATTTACATCCAGTCCTCTAAATTTAATCTCTTACATTGCTGTTATGTTCTACTTTGATTAGATTTTTTTCTAATAGTAATAGCAAGGCACTTACATAACTGTTGTATAAATGTGATGAGTTCCCTATGAGAAAGCAAACTGCATTAATTTCACTGGAGCTGCAAGGCATGTTCTCTCAGCTCCTTATCTCCAATTCCACAGGTAATCATCCAAATGCTGTGGAGTATTCTGCTTGCAAGGCTCTGCCACTTCTCACAAAGCTGCCTGCGTGTAGCACTTGATCTCACACCATAGCATCTGACAGTAATGTTGTCAAGAGAGAGAACTTTTTTATCTGTCTTTAAGGTGTTGAATAGGCTTTTGATGAAATAAGGGTGGAAATCACAAGTTGGTGAGCTTTTTCGTGATATTCAAAACTTTACTGGAAAAGGCCCTGCAGACTGACCTAATCAAACCTACTTCATATAACACTCCAGATGAATGGCTCAGGATATCCCTCTCAAGCTAAATTACTCAAAATTCTCTTATCTTGTCTCCCAGAATCATAGAATGGTTGGGTTTGGAAGGGGTCTTAAAAATCATCTAGCTCCAACCTCTCTGCCATGGGCAGAAACACCTTCCACAAGACCAGGTTGCTCAGAGCTCCACCCAACCTGGCCTTGAATTCTTCCAGGGATGAGGCATCTGCAGCTTGCCTGGGAAACCTATTCCAGTGACTTACCACCCTCACAGTAAAGAATTTCTTCCTAATATCCAATCTAAATCTATTCTCTTTCAGTATAAAGCCATTGTCCCTCATCCTATCAGTACGTGCCCTTGTAAAAAGTCCCTCCCCATCCCCAAGCTCCTTCAGGCACTGGAAGGCCACAATTAGGTCATCCCTAAGCCTTCTCTTCTCTAGAGTGAACAGACCCAATTCTCTCAGCCTTTTCTCCCAAGAGAGGTGTTCCAGCCCTCTAACCATCTTCATGGCGCTCCTCTGGACTTGCTCCCCACAAGTGCATGTCTTTCCTGTGCTGGGGCTCTCAGAGCTGGATACAGCACTCTAATAAAACTGGGGTCTCAACAGAACAGAATAGAACGGCCCTGCCGGCCACGCTGCTCTGGATGCAGTCCAGTTTTGCTTTCTGGGCTGTGAGCACACATTGCTGGGTCATGTCCTGCCTCTCACTCACCAGCTCCTCCAAGGCCTCAGCAGGGCTGATATCGATCTGTTCGACCTCAAACTGTGTTGATACTGGTGTTTGCCCTAACCTGGGTATAGCACCATACCACTTGGAAGAACTACTTGGCCTGGCTAGAACACGACCCCCAGTAACACAAGACCTGTACACCAAAATCATTTTTTTAAAAAGTACAGATAATCTGAAAGACAGATGAGAAGCTGGAAATAAGAGGCACAATAAACTAGCAGATGGGCAGATAAAAGATGAGACAATACAATAAAATAAAAAACAGTGTAGAATGACATATTAAACTAGAACAAAGAAGAACATGCCCACAAGCAAGAACAATCACTGTAAGAAAAAATAAAGATAGGCTTTGAGGTACAAAGGAGTTACAGAATAGGTGACAGGAAAAAAGGCTACGTAATTTGAAAAGACCCTAGGGAATAAAGCAGCTGAAAGAATGCTAAAAATAATGGTTTGCTAGATATATTGTCCAAACATGATATTTGAAGAGGAAGGGGAAAAAAAAAAAAAAACCAAACACAAAGAGGTAGAAAATTGCTTTTTCAAAACACAAAGCTGAGGAAGAACAACAAACTGCAGGTCTTCATGCTGAAAATAGTATTTGCAAGTAACCTCCAGCTTTTCTTCTAAAGAAAATGTTTCAGAGTGCCAAACAACAAAGAAGAGTGTGGCAAGCAGCACCCTGGGCATTTCCAGGAAGCTCCACAAAGCACAGCTCAGTGTTCAATCATCTCTGAGAGGGAAATACTGCCCTCTCACTCACATAACACATATAAGTACAGCCAAGTCACTGTAACCTTCTCACATGTACACAGGAGCAGCCGAAGAGCAACTAAATAATCAGAAATCTGCATTACCACAAGCATGTATTTTTTATTGGAATAAGGAATGAAAGAGAGGGTTGTACTGAGAAGACTAACATGTAGTTTTAATCTTGTATTAATTTCTGCATTTACCAATACATGCAGGGATTTAAATACTTGGATATTCATATGAAAATTGTATACAGACTTGTTTTCTTAGGGACATACTTAAGAAAATCAACAGAAGTAAAGCAACTGCAGTTTTTGCTGGGGTGGTAACTTCTTTTTACCCCTTTCACAAAAGTGCTAGATGAAAAATAAATTTAAATTACCAAGAACTCTGGTTCTTTTTCCACAAACTACCCAGTCATGAATCCATCTTTGGCACTCAGTCTGCAGAACATAAGTCAGTTTACTGAACCCTCCTGAAACACAGTAGGCCTCTTCACAGCAGGCTAAGCAAAAACACCACATTGGAGTTGGAATCAAGCTCCAAGTAATTTCACTGAAGTTGCATTCAGGATTAATTTGGCTCATTATCTCTCTCATAAAGATGATGAAATGACACAGCAACTACAGTCACTGTACTACAATGCCCCAGAGAACTATGCAGGAAATACCTTGCCCAGAACTCATCTGTCCTGTTAGTGATGTTCATTGCATATTCTATGGCTTCTCTAACAGAAATGTAGATGTGCTGATTTCTTGGGCCACAAAGATCTATGTAATAAAAAATAATTGGGGGAAAATAGCAATTAATTTTTCCCACTATTAAATAACCCACTATTGCTATTTTTATATTTGTCACATGGAAACCTTACTGAATGAAACTTCAGAATGCAAGTGGACTCACCATGGCACAGGTAACTTATGAAGAACAGACAGTATGCTTGCTTAATTAACTCCACTTAGAAACCATTGAGAGGCTTCCTTTAGAGTACTGAGTTACTATACATAGAGGTAGAATAATAACAACATAAATTGGATTGCACTTTAGGAGACAAAAATAAATAAGAACTCATGCTGTGGGACCACTACAAAACTAACATAAACCCAACAATATCAACACTGAAATTAATTGGACTGCTACCATATTATTGAAGAGGAGTCACAAGAGAATGGTGTTTGAAATTTCACAAACAAGCTGATTTTATTTCCAAAGACTCTTTAGCACCCAAAGCTTTCATGTCAGACAAACACCTTGGGAATGCCATGAAGCTGACTGAAGTGACTAGTCTCTTTGTATCTTGCATTTTGAGATGCTAAGTAGGGATTATTTAAGATTCTGTGCAAAGCTCATGGGTCTTCTCTTTAATATTGATCTTTCCCAACACCTGTTCAACATCAGCTCTTCTAGGTCTTGCAGCTTATAATCTACCTGGTACAGAATTGCATCCAGAATGGACTACAGTATTGTACACTACAGATGCTAAAATGCTCAAGAAAAGTAGGTAAAGGAATTATTGCCTCACCACACTGCAACAGAACATTTTCCCAAGGAGCTCCAAATCCAGAAGGACAGTCACGCTATAATGGAAGCTAAAAGCGAAGGGTTTTGACACTCACATGACAGCGTCCCTTTCAGGACTTGAAGGCAACTGTCTCACTTCCCAAAGAAAATTACTAGCAGAAAGAGACATCTCAAAGAGAGACACTAGTGATGAAGAAAAAAAGGAAAAAATTGTTGAGCAAAGGAAGATACTTAATGTTCACATCTTTGGACACAGGAGTCCTTCACAGCAGGTGCTTCATTATATGCACTGCCTCAAAAGTCAATAGGATTGAAGAGCCTGAGCAATACAAATCTCTGGGCTTTACATAACTCTCCATGCAACTCTCACGTTCACTCTTTGAGACCTCTTCAGCACTTCATCCTGCAAATCTCATTTACCTGCCAGCCTCCCTATCCCTGGAATTCTCATGAGACATCTCTGATAAAAAGTAACACATTTAACTGCACACTGAGCAAGTATTCAGTCCGCAGGGGTATTGAATGCATCCCAAGCTTCATAACCAGATATAAGACTGCTCTCCATGGTACCTAGTAACACTACCTGGTACCAATTGCATCTTTTTTGGAGGAAAAGGGGCTGGTTTAAGCCAAATCTGTGGTATAACAAAAAACAAAATAAAAAACCCCAAACAAATGAGAAAACACAACACAAAAAAACCCTCCCCAACACCTTCACCACCGTCACTGGTAGGAAATAGGGGGTTTGACAAGTTAGTTTCTGTTTCTACAGCACTTATTCCACACAATGGATGGGAATCATTTTTGGGCTTTCTGAATACAATGTGAGGAAATGGAGAGGTTCTGAAAAACCCTTCTACCCATAGAAACAAGAAAAGAACAGTGTGTTAATAACAGTTGAGACTGTCAGAAAGAGACAGCTCATAACATAACTGCTAGTTTGGGGCTGGCTTGATCAAATCAAAGGATTGCCTGCAAGGTGAAAAACTGATGAAAAGACAGTTAAGTGAGGCTTTATGGGACACTGAAGAGTTCTTCCTAAATGCCTTTGAAAGACAGTCAGTGAATGAAATGTAACTATTACTCTTAAGTATAAGAAATATAACAGCCTCAAGTCATGACTGTAAGTTGTTCTTATTTTCTCAAAATTGTTACAACAGAAATGTACCTATCAACTACATGAGAGAACGAGAATGAATGCAAGAATCGGAAAGCAATTACAAACAGAAGCAAACTGTGATAAAGCACCACCCCTTTCCTACACCTGAAGAAATGAGAGTCCCAGGAGAAAAGCCCGTGGGAAGGAGGACAACCAGGGCCACTTACAGTTTTCCTTCTTTAAAATAGAGTTACTACATTAATAACTATATTATATAGCATATAAGGTGGAGGAAAGAAGTTAAATAACCCTATACTTGAGCTGTGTTTTTTCCTTTGATTTTCTTTGTGGGCTTTTTTCTTTTTTTAAATTTCTTGTGGCAGCAAAGCCAGAAATACTTTATGCAGGTTACCCTCATAAAGCATCAGAAGACCTTTACATGATTGTATCAATACTCTTAGTGTGTCAGGTCAAAGAAATGACAAGTTTCAAAATCTTCCCCATTTTTTTTAATATAATCTGTTAAATGTAAATCCAAGTGTCTTTGTTACAAAACTCAATTCTTGGGGGG
>VYXC01007079.1:547987-591809 GCA_013397175.1 Platysteira castanea | reverse complement strand
AAAAAAAAAAAAAAAAAAGTCCTTTGCAAGTTAAAAGCCCGGCGATTTTGGGATAAAATGCTAGGGAATGGAAGCTCTTTAAGTATTAGATACTTCCTTCCCAAAGAAATAAAGTCTTTACTCCTATCAATTTTAATGTTTGTTTGTTAATGATACACTGACAATTTAATAGAGAAATTAAAGGAATTTATGTGTGCATTTACACACAATCCCACCAATCCTTAGATGATCATTCTTTGAACAGTCTATTTCAACATTTATTCAGTGCACATAAACTCTTCAAGGAGAAAGAAAACAGTAGGGACATGTCAAGACTGTTTTAGTTTGGGAAAGGGAGAATGGTAGAATACCAATAAATCTTTGAAGAAACGTGGGCTACTTGTACATGGTGCTTCCCCGTGTAAATAACCAATAAAATCTCCTTTGCTTGCCTGTAAACTACCTTGGTTCTAAGGCAACTCCCCAGTTCACCACTGAAGTTGTGACACTGGAGAGGCTATTCACAAATAGAGTATATGGAATATACCAAGTTAATCAGCATTACTGTCTCTTTGATTAACTTTCTGCTATTCACAGAGTTGCAACAATACTACTAAAAGTAGTAATGATAGATTGTAGTATTACCAAAATTACTACTGAGCTGCTTAGGGACCCCAAAGGCATTAACATCAGTTTGTATACCATGACTGAAAGGAGGTAAGATTATTAATTGATTTTATTTAAATTGCCATACAGAAGCAGTAGCAAAGTTGGGGTTTTTTTAAAAATTCCATATTGACTGCATGTTTAACAGTTCTTGTCTTTAGGCTCTTCTGTAAATAATGAAGGAAAAGCAGTGCCCACAGCCTATATGATCTTTTCACAGCGACATAAGTGAAAAAGTGACCAGAGATGCTAACTCCTTTCACTGTTGCCCTGTTTTTTGCTAAGCCTTCTGTTTTAACCTTGGAGTCAAAGAATTTTCACACACTTTCATGTAAATAATGCCCAATGTTTATTTAACCGTCTTTTCTGGTTTTCACTCCTTTTGTGATACGAGAAAGTTTGATGAGCATCCTTTTTCTCCAGTGGGATTGAGGAGGAAGTGACATGTCCTCCAATCCCTTGTGGAGTTGAGAATCTTATAAAATATGTTAAAGGTAAATAAACTCTCTTTTTTCCCTCCTTTCTGCTGAATCTAGCAGGTGTGAGCATGTCCTTTATTGTGCTTTCACCAGCACATTTCACCATCTCTCTAAGGCATAATTAGATAAGACCTATCACCACAAATCCACACCACAATTTCTGATCACACTGTAGAATAAACATTTTCTTTTTCTTTTTTGTCACAGCATTTGGAAAACTAAACCGAGACAAGATGTAGGCTCCCTATATCAAACAGGTTTTCTTCAGTAAGACATTACTGGGCACCTCAGGGTTGATAAACTTGTATTGGACTATGCTCCCATACATGGGTACTGGGTGTCTATCCTAGTGGGTCTGACTGCCCACCTTCAGCTCAACTACTGAGTGTCACTTAACATCCCACATAATCTAGGATTGTCCAAGGCATTGACTATGACATCTGATACTGTGAAACAATAATATTACATGATTTTTCTTTTCAAAGTTACCCTTCTGTAGTGCTACTTCTACTTTGACAGCTCACACTGATGTTTGAAATGCTGGGTGGAAATACTGGAAACACAGTTTTTCCCAAGGGAAAGTTTTCAAATGTCAGTTCACACAAGTGATGTGCCTGAAGTTGAATATTTTGTTTAGAATATGTTTAAATGTTGATTTGATCAAACTGAGCTATAGCAGAAAACAGCAACGTGCAATTCCTATCAATAAATTAGCATGAATGACTTTCAAATGAAAGCAGTCAGAATTTTTGCCATTGGTTCCACCCTTTGTTTAAAAAGCTATGCAATTAGAGGGAGGAGAGGTGTAGCAAATTATTGCGAATATTTACCACTCCATTACTCCCCTTTAAAAAGATCAACAGAGAATCACTTGTCCACTTAACTCCTGTTGACAAATGTAACCAATAATGACAGAAAAAAGGAAAATCAACTTCTTTCCATTGACAGCTTACAATTTTCCTTACTTAGAGTGTAAAGCAAATGAAGTGTCCTAATATCTTGACAATCTAACTGAACAGTTACAAAAATGTCAAATTGGTTACTACCCATTCATAACTGAAAAGTTTTGTAACCTCTTTCTTAATGAAAATTGACTTTCACACAAGTTTCTAGTTTAAATCTGTACTTTAATAAGGAAAATCTTCCTACTTCTTGATAGGGAACAAGCTAACATACTTTTGAAACCTCACATCATTCTTCTTTGATGAGAATGATAACTTGTGTTATCACTAAATACTAGACTTCTTGAGTCATCCCACTATCTCTTTCTTCCTACTTTATAAATACAGTTTTCAGCTACATTTGACCATCTCCCCTCTGAGTTAACACCACTGCTACGAAGTGGAAGTAAGAAGAGTTCAAAAAGTTGAACTCCCATGTCCCACTTCACTGCCTTATGCTTTTTCCCATCTTGCCTATGCTAGGTTCTGAAGTGGGATTACAGGTTTCACTGACTGGTTTCCTGCAGCAGGTTCTGTGAACAGGAGAAGCCAGGCATCACACACAAGAGCAACACAGCTTACAAGCTTTGCCTGAAGAGGGAATCACTGGAAAGGAAAAAAAATGGAAAAGAAAAAAACCCAATCAACAAACACGGGGGATAGTATCAGTGGTTATTATCAACAACAATCCAATATGAGGATATTTAAAAGCATTTGTAATGGGCGTATGACTGACAGAAAAAGGAATTGTCCCAGACTAGCTTCCCTGAATTGCAGGGAAATATTTTATCCTATTCCTTCTCTAGCATTACACAGTGATATCATTTAAATGTAAAGGCATTCTGTTCCTCAATCTATATAAGAAGTATTGATGGATGATCCTTAACTATTATAAAACACAAACACTAATGTCTACTTTGTGACCAAAGCTGAGTTCAATGTTTGCCTGTATGCAAGTGCACAGCAATCTTCAAAACAGGATACAATCTATTTTGCATAATATTACCATCGCTATCATTAAACATCCTGTAACTCCATATCAGGTGAAAGAATGCCACAGTTACTTGGGAATAATGACCTATGGATGACCAAAACACAAAAATCTAGCCTTTACACGATATTGTCATCACACAATTGAAGATAATTAGATGAGGATAATGTACAAAGATCTTTTGGTAAATAAAGCAACCACTCAGATGGGTCACATCATAACAGAACAGTCAGTCACACTGCAGACTACAATTTTCTTGTCATTTACAGCTGATTTCCTCAATGATATCCTCAACAGACCTATAGATAGCACTTCAGATGTCCAAATCACAAAAAGCACTTTGCCTGAACAGCCCTCAGGCAACACTTTATCTGACTCTCTGTGCATAATTTAACATCACACCCAGGATCTCAACTCTGTTAGAAGCTTCTCACTCCCTGCAGACAGTACATTCTACATAAAAGTGCAGCAAGGAGTGTGTATTTGTACACACATATACTCACATGCATATAAATCTACTTTTTGCATTCTTACTGCAATTTCAACAGACATCTTGGTACTGCCAAAAGGGCATTATCTTCTGAAAATGTCAGAAGACTTGGAAACTGTTTCTCATTTGATTAGGATGCATTCACAGTGGGCTCACAAACACTTTGAAGACAAGGGACTGTACTTCTTCAGTTGTTCTGGAGGTGGAACCTTGTATCTGTGTAGAGACTTTTTGTGGGGTACTACCTGCCGCAAATACTGATAAAATAAAACTTCAGCAGATTAGTCATGACATTTTTTTGAAGTAAATTTTGAAGCTGTTTAAATATTCATAGTAGTTTCCAAAATATATTATCTCACCACAGATTGATCAGATTGTTTACACTAGCATATTTGCTACTCAAACAGAATACTTCCCTGTTGAGAGATTCCTACACATTTATTTTAAAGATCCCTTTGTAAGTAATATCAGTTTTTAGAAACTTCTGAGAGCTCGACATCATTTTACATCATCTCCTTTTTTCAGAAGGATTTCTAATATCTTTTTTCCTTTTTCAGAAGGATTTCTAATATCTTGTAGAAGCTGCTGATGCCTCAGAAACATGAGAAAAGGACCTAGAAGACACCAGCATTTGGTGTTTTAGCTGTTTTATTGTTTAACCTGCCAACAGAGAACTTCTAGAAAAATAAACATGATGCACACCCACTGGGCAAGGTGCCATATATAAGGCTCAAGTGCATGGAGGAACATGAGTGTTATTCCCACACGTGCATTTCATGCACACTTAACCTGGGTGCAACATTTTCACTAGAATCAATTATGTACACACTCATTTGTCAGTTATGAAAAGTACTGCAGAAAGCTAGCAGAGACTTCATCTTGCCTCTTTGCTCCCCAACTTCGGCACCGAAATTCACTGAGTGGTTGCACAATCTGCTTCCTAACAACCAGCCATATACAGTGCACTTTAGAAGAATACAGACAACCAGAATATCACCAAACAATCTAATATAACAATATGGCAGACACAAAAAACAAGCGCTGTTGTGAGCCTCAAGCTTTATTACCATCAATATCAACTGATTTCAGTAGTTACAAGTGGAAATTATTTCCTAATTGACCATCTGTGCAACTGCTCTCTCCTTCACTCTAATGCTACGAAGATGCATTTCATTACATCAGACAGTAGCTCTTAATCAGTATTTTTTACCTTCTGCTCTCACTCTTCAATTTTCTTCCAGAGTATTTTATAATAGCTTTGGTCTAAGTATTCATGACAGCTTTCTAAATCCCCAAACTACTCAAACACAGTTATATCTTGCAATTACCTCAGCAGTCTACAGAGAATGGGTAAATTCAATCAAGTGTTGGAGTATCACCGACAATGGGAGCAACACCACTGCTTATGGACAACAAAATTATTTTCATCAAAATTTTAGTATCCCATTGGATGAGGTCCTTAACACCAGAGGCAGGTTTCATTACTTTGAACAAGTCACCACCTTTCCACTATTAGTCAAATCAAGTAAGACCCTGCAAGAAATTAATTAAAAAAAAAAAAAAAAAATCCCCCCCTCAAAAAAAACCCCAAACAAACCAAAAGCACTCAAAGTAATGAAAAACAGCAAAAGTTTGATAGGTGAGGAGCTAGAGAAGTAAACAAATGCTGACCCAAGCTATCCAGTGCAAGTAAAAAATTCATCACAGCACAGTGTTTACCAGCACGAACACAAAGCAAATTTTTGCTTTTCCTCTACAAACCTGCAAGCTGCTCACATTTTCATATAGACAACAAAATGTCTTTTCTATATACCAATATCACTTAATGCATCTACCGTAAAAATGTGTCATTACCTAGCTCAGCATCTGAAAAGTCTGCATAGGCCTCCTTTTCAGGGTTCAACTTTGTTTATCCTAAAATTACACTCACTTTCCTTTGTTTAGTCCAACCTAAACATTTTCTTTCCATTTGCTTATATAGACATCACAAAAAAGGCATATATTCCTGAAAAGTGGTGAATATTAAAAGAGAAAAAAAAATTAGCCCCAACCCTTTATTAGTCCATTTCTCTAACAAGTACCTCAATTATTGCGTTCACCAGTCAGTTTGAACCTGCTCCCATTATGCTTCACAACTGAAGTCTTCTTTAAATGGTCATGAAACCTATATATACAGGCAATTACTTTTTCTCTCTTCAGCCTTCCAAAGCAAATATTTATTGTTATAAGATGTCTATTCATCTTTGTATAAAAATAAAACTTGCTGGAAGCTAGGACAGTACTTGCCATCCAGTCCTTTTGCCTGCTTTTCATAACCTGCACACATGGTTTTCTTCAGACTATTCAGATTCTGTACAATGCCGACAATCTCTGATTTCTGTCAATAATTCCAGTTTACCATTATGCCAGGACAGGACAGGACTTGTTGCCTCTGCTTTTACCGTCAAAGAACTTATCTATTCATACATCTAGAAATGTATGAAGTATTTTTAAAGCTTCATAGCAAAATTAAGCAAAATTAAGTTAGTGAGGCACTGGAACATTTTTAAAAAATAGACAGAATAGTCTGAGCCACATCAATATTAAATTGAGATCAGTCTGCATGACTAAAATGCCTGTCAGACTGTTCTTTCAGGTATGAGGAAAACTAAACACTGTGTTAAAAAATGTCTACAAAACAAACATGCATAGATAATAAAATCATTAGCTCCACATTTCATACCTAACTCCCATTTCCTTCCTCTCCCACTGCTCAACCATTTTTGCCACACCTATAAAAAGCAGCAAGTACACAACGTACAGCCAATTTGGTGTATTTTTTTAAAATTTAGATTTATTACTGGCTTATTGCTCTCGGCATTTCTTTTGGTTTTGCCACCATAGTCTCTATGCACCCAAGCTCTGATCTTAGGAAGCTGCAATCATGAGATATCTCCACATAAGCAAAAGTATTTCTGTCTCTTTTCCAAGGATCAGCCTCATTTCATTTGTCAGTAGGTGCACTGTGGGAGGAAGAAGATGGCTCTGGAAGGCTGATACACCTTTAATTTCTAAAAGATATATTTCACAACTTTTCTTTTCCAAATTCCAAAAGTGGCTTAGCAAGGAACTCTGAAATAAACAAACCTTAATTAGAGACTGATTAAGTATATTAACATAACAAAAAAGCTAATAGCCTTAAAACTACACAAGAGTAAATTTAGATAAGATCAAAAGAAACAGCTTCTTAAAACTAAATGTAATTTCGAAGAGAAAGTACTAATTTAAAAAGTTATGAAAGGACAAAAAAGTGAATACTAAAAGCATGATTAAATAACAATTCCAGTGAAGCAGCACAAGTTTGTCCCCTACCAACCATAACCCCTCAGATGTACAGACAGGGAGTGACAGCACTGGGGAGGAGCACTGGTTTATTCATTAGTGCCCATTTTTGTGGAATGCCTTTTCACAGAAACATTTAAGTCAGGAGAGTCCTCTTCAGCTTATCTAGTCCAACAGCTGTGCTTCAATCAAGGTGACCTACAGCAGGTTGCTCAGGAGGATGTCCAGTCAGGGTTTTGATATCTCTGAATGTGGAGACTCCACAAGCTCTCTGAGCAAACTATTTCATGTTTAAACACCCTCTCAGTGAGAAAAAAAGATGTTTTTCATCTGGTGTTCCCATGGAAATTTTCTATTTTTTTGAATCTCTAGGCACTGCTGAGGAAAGCCTTGCTTCTTTAGCCCCTCCTAATTCCTGAATCTCTGATGCTCTTCTTCTTCCCCCCTGCTACTATGCCAAATCCTGTCTCAGATTGCTTAGGAGTTGTCTGCTAATCTGTACAAGCCTCCATTTCATTCTTGTTGGGACAGACATTGCTTAAGCTTGGAGAATGTCACATTGGAATATCCACCAGCTCTCCTACACCTCTCTTCTTTTCAGGGCTGTATCCCATGGGAATCTTTTAGGCAAATCACTGAAGTGGGTGAAGTGTGCTTTCCTCAAGTTCAGGGTTGTGTCCTGCTTTTTGTTGTGCTCCCTCTACTTAGGATCCTGAACTGCATCAGTTCCTGGTCAGTGCAGCCAAGTCTGCCTTCACCTTTCACAACCATGACCACTTCTGCCTTGTTTGCAAGTATCAAGTCCAGCAGAGAACCCTTCCTTGTTGTCCCCCTGATCATCTGTATCCACAAATTGTCATGGACATACTCAAGACATCTCTTTGAGCCATCCTGGGTTGTCCTTCCAAAAAATACAGTGGTTAGTGTTCCTGAAGACCCAGGGCCTGTGAATGAAGTTCTTCTTCTGTGTTTTGAGGGCAGTTTAAGCCTTATTTTCAATCAGACAACCACTCCAACACCACCCATGTCAGTCTGCCCACTGGTCTTCACCCACAAACTATTGACCGAGTCCTGACTGGCCTCAAAGCAGCACCCCTTCCACACAGCTGCTCTCACATCAAGGGCAACTCTCCTCTCCTTGCCCTCCCTGTCCTTCTTTAAAATGCTGTCTCTCTTGATTATAGCCCTTCATCATGTAAGTCATCCCACCATGCCTCCACAATCCTGGTGAGGTCACAGCCCTGTTACTGTTCAAGGACCACCCCTTGTAACCCCTCCTTTTGTTCTCTACCAAATATGCTGCGTAACAGAAGCTCTCCACACCTTCCCAAGAAGCTGCAAGACACTGCCCCATATGCCACCAATGAGCATGTTAATAGTCAATGACTTCAGCAGAATTACACAAGAAATATTATCTTTCACAAGCTACTGGCTCAATCTGAAACATTATCAAAAAAGAAAAGTAGCACAGTGTATTACTGACAGTTGCTAGTACCTATAAATAGAGGAACCTGACAAATTCAAAAGCAGGAAAAAGAGGCAATAAGACAAGATGATGAAATGAAGAAAGTTGAGACCTATAGCTTAGCAAAAAATAATAACATAAAATATACTCCACAGTCAAATATGAGTATGTGTGAGAGAAAACAGTTAAAATATTTGGTTTATGCAAGATATGTGACAAGACATTAAGACAGTTTAGGGAAGCCTTCTTCCTCTTCTAACAGACAAAAAATAATTGTACAGATTTGGATGCGTGTTTGTACATGTTCCTTGTTAAAGTGAGTCAGTAAAACAGAATGCGAGAGGACTTCCTGCTGCCCTTCTGCAAGAGCAGACCTCTGTTTTTACCTCCAAGGAATACTGAAGAAAATGCATTAAAGAACAATACAAAAATTGTCAGCTTGAACAGGATAGCTGGATTCTTCTCTTATAGCAGATGGTGTATGGGATATAAATAAACTCTCTTCTACACACAACTGTAATTAAAGTGAAATAAAAGAGAAAGAGGAAAAGTTGTGTTTGACTGATACATTCTAAAGAATTATTTAACTGCATCCTCCTCTACTGTCCAATCTCTGATGTCAGCTCCATGCAGAATGCCTAGGAAATGGCTGTTACGCTGCATGATGGGCTGTACATCAGAAAACATTTCTTAAAATAGAAAGTTGAGTTTTCCTTATCAAAAGTTTCCCTCTCACTCTTGAGGTTAGGTTGAGACTGCACTTTGTGCTCTGATCATCACATCAGGGTCACAACCATTGCCACAGGTACTTATAATACTCAGTAGAAGGCTGTTTGCCATAGACCAAAACCCTGCACCATGCCTGTCTTGCATCTTAGGACCATTCTAGAGCCTACACTAAGTCCCTGGTGCTGTAGAAGTACCCCACCACCATATCTATCCATATTGGTATGCCAGCAATATCCAAGATAACTTGAATTGACCTAGTCTAAATCTAGCTTGGGAACCTCAGGAAATACATATCCACAAGGCCTGGGAGGGTCTTTGCCATTCAGCAGCTACTGGGCTTTGCTACCGCTAATATTTTCATAGCAACTGCTACAAGGATACCAACTTGCCAGTACAGTCCCACAGCTTCTCCTACTAATCTGCAAGGCATTTTCTGTGCAGTCTATGTGCTTCCCAGATGATCTTCAAGGGTATGAGGTACAGAAAGGCATCCCGCTACAGCAGAGGCTCCATAGCTTTCCTCTGTCTGCCAGGCCAAGGTCTGAAGTCTCAGCATTGTGGCACCCCAGCTTCTTACCTGGGAAAGGAACAGAACTCTCTTGTTAGCCTAGTTTCTAATATAACCAACATGCAGAAACATCTTTGAAAACCAGCCTGGACTTCTGTATTCCTACTAAGAGGCACACTGAGGTTGGTCCATATTACTCTCACATAATAAGCTTCTCCTCTGTAGGAGCAGCAGCCAGCACAGACCTCACATTTCTGCTCTGTAAGTACAGGTTTCAGTTAATGAGCTAAAAGATATGCTCTATTAACTATGAATAATGCACAGCCAAGAACTCACAGTAGAGCTGTCCAAGAGACCATGCACATGAAAGCACTAGACCTCCCTGATATTTACACACTGTGCTGCTCACAGCCTTGCAATAGCAAAACCCCTGAATTACTACCATGAAAGACCAGTTTCAGCTCCTGTTGAAGATCATTACAACAGTAATACAGTGGTACAGGAAACTAGAGGGAAAAGCTCCAAGTGATTCTGAACTTTCAATAAGTAATCATCACTATTAGTGTTTGTATTGATGGTATACACATATATATGAAGCTGAATGACTCAATATAGATTATTTTTATCTCTTAAGGAAAGCAATTTTTTAAGCACACACAATATCTACTGAAAAAAAAATATATAATTAATGCCTTCAGAGAACCACTTTACTTTCTTCTACATTTTTCTCTACTGTGAGGTGCCATGGCACCGCCCATTATGTTTTAAAACCACAGATAGTGGCAAACAGCTGATGGCCAGCCAGGCAGACATGCCGTGTATCGGGCTTACTGCTCTCACCAGAAGCACACACGGGCCCTGTGTCACTAGATGGAGCTCATCACCTACCAAAGCTACACAGGGCACAGGCTCAGAAATCACGGCTGGAGAAATAATGTAAATCAACCAAATTTATATTCAGGGAAGCTATTTAGTTGGTTTGCTTTCTTGTTACGTTTTTAAAATGGTTCCACGCATTCTTAACCATAAATCTCAGCAGATTGATAGGACACAGAGAGAAGTAAAGGAAACACAAGGTAAAACTCCATTCTCTGCACATTGTAGTTTATGCATATAAACCCCAGAGTTAACTGATCCCCATGCAAAGGAATCTATGCCTTAACCGCTTGTTTCTGAGGATAATCTGTTCCACCGAGGTAAATCCAAATTAAAAATCCTACTTTACTAGATGAGAAAACTGAAATCTAGAAAGCTCAGGGCTAAACATCAAAATTTGAAACTATTTTGAATCAATTCTATAGTTGCAGTATATACTTAATATATTCCTAGCTTGAGCTGAAACTACAAAATTTTCAGGTCCTACAAAAATTAAACCTCAGTAGGCCAGATACTCAAACAAATTTACAACCTCCTATCAATTTCACTAGCGATCAAATGTCAATAACCTTTGAGGACTAAAACCTAAATGATCTGCCTGAATTTTATAGCTTTGCTAGTCTTGCAGAAAGATCTAGGTTAGCAGTCCTTTGCCCAAATCAAAAAGACGTCTTCTTAACAATGATAAATGGCTCCACAAAAACATGCTATCTACTCTTAAAAGACCAGGATGCAATGTAGTAAGACTTTTGAAAACCAGAGCCTCATCTCCTCTCAGTATGTTTTCAGTGGGTGGCTGGAGAAAAGCACACAGCTGAAAAAGGGGTTTGGTGCTATTATGGACTGCAAAGAAACAGAAGCACCAAGAGCAGAGAGGTTTCTAAAATAACACAACTTTGCTCAACAAGTTGATGCTGTCAGAAAGGTTTGCAAACAGCATTCTTCGGTTAATGGACAGCTCTGCAAATGCTTACGTGCCCTCACTTGCAGTTTGCACATACAAAGTGTCTTCTGTAGTGACTTAAAGTGGAAAAGACACACAGTGCAAGAAGGCAGCAACGTCTCTATTCCTCATGCATTGCTTTCATAGCAAAACATTCCCCAAACTGCAAAACATGTAAACAATGGTGCCTGAAATATAGGTGACTCTTCTCAAAACCTGAAAGATTTTCAGACGGAAAACTTTAGACAGAACTGGATTTAAGCAGTTAAGAGAAGAAAGGTGAACAAAACTCAAAAAGCCTCCAGTAGCGGACCCCTCTCTTGATCTGGTTTGTCTGCTCACAGTACCCTGTGCCTAAGAACAGCCAAAACACAGTCCCAGTGCAGGTACAAAGGAAAGTAGCAGTAAGCAATCATAGAGGAGTCTCATCATCAAGAGAGGAATCTCTGTATGGGAAAAGTATCTTCCAAGCCCTTAGGATGGAAAGACTGGAATGAAAACTAAATGAGTGCAAGTCTCATATGTCCCCTATGTATATTCTAATCCATGAAAAGAAAATTATAACCTAATCCTAGATGTAATTTTATCCAGATGAATTTTCTACTAAAGAGCTGTAGTAAGCTCCTTGCCTTGATGCTATCTTGCGGTAATGAGTTTCACTGCTTAGGTACAAAACAGGTCAAAAGTATTTTATTTTTATTTTATTTTATCAATTACTGTTGAATCTGCTGCCTCTCAGTTTTAGTTCCATGATTTGGGTTCTTCTGTTACTTCAAGAAAAAAAGCATTCCATGCATCTTATCACCATTCATGACTGTGTAGCTCTGTCAGTCTGCCACTCACACCCTTGATTTCTCTTGATATTTTCTTGATTTCTCTTAGGAGTATGACTTTGTTGCCAACATTTTATCACTTGTTTCTGGAAAAAAACAAACAAAAAAAAAAAAAAACCCAAACAAAAAAAAAAAAACACAAAAAACAAAAAACAAAAAACAAAAAAAGGTTACAGTGTCCGAAGGAATTTTTCTATTACAGCTAAATTTTACTTAAATAGGTAAATATATTTAGAAGCACAAAACACTGAAGATGAAAAAGAGGAAGCTTTGTCACATCTAACAGAAGGAAATGCCTCAATGGGAAGTATACAAACAGTGAGCAACAAACTACAATCAAATCTTAGGTACAGTGAGAGTCTATATCTTACAGTGAGCCTGCAGCTAAAAAATAAACAAGCTCTTATCCACTTTGGTATTTGCAACTGTGGCCATTGCCAGAGGCAATGGCATAGCTATAAGGACGAACAAGAGTGATGCACTGTTCTCTGCACCACATTTCTTTTCAAATTTTTTGTTGTTAGAGGTTGACTATGAAATTGAGCCATAAAACTCCCCTCAAACTTCTATGACAAACAGTGAAATAGAATCCAATCATCTATACAGAAAACTGGGAATTTATTGAGGTTTTGAAAGCATCAATCTGAACGATTACAACAGTCTATCAATTGTTTGAAAAGTATTTTCTTGTAGTAATTTTGCATTTTCTATCCTTCCATTCTTAATAGGATTTTGTTAGGATTTTATTGGTTTCATAAAACTATATTTACTCTATCGTTTATTATTTAAAGTATTTTTGTCCTTCCTTACTTTCTGCTGAAAAATAGAGTTTTAAAATTTGAAAAATCTTTCTCATATCTTATCTTCACACAGTTCCACAACACAAAATGTTTTTTAATATAGAAACACAATCTCAGATTTTTTAGAATCTGAGAATCAACTACTTGTAGAAGCAAGTAAGTTGACATAGCCCTAAAATCAGAGAATCATTTGCTCACAAAGCAAGCATTCAAGCATCTGGATGCAATTAACTAGAGCAAAGTTAGTCTGCAACTAACTAGAGCAAAGAAACTAGTGAGTAAAATTTAAAAAGGAATATTATGCTTCTAAATGCCTTGCATCTCCAAAACCCTGCAAGTTTTAAAATCAAAGTCTGAAGTGCTGCATATATTTAACTAGATGGAGTCTTGAAGCAGATTTTGTCCCTGTTGTTTCTCCTCTCATTCACAGGTTTTTAAACTGAAACCTGTAAAGCTTTTCCAAAGAACAATTTTGATTACTCCAGCCCCAACGGATATTTTTTCCCCTTCTATTTCCTTGTCCTCCAGGGAAATAAAGGGCAGAGAATAAAGCAGCCTTTCTTGGGCTTAGTTTCAACTTAAAAAAAAAAAAATAAATTAATAGAAGACCCTAGAGTGCTGTGAAATGGAGGGAAAAAATAAATAAAAATTGAAGTGAGGCATTAAAAACCCTTACAGTCCTGTTGGCAATTATCCAGCATCAACACACGCAAGAAGTAAGAAATTTAAAACTTAAGTAGTATTTTAACATTACTACTTTTCAGTCTATTGTTCAGTTTTCTTTCTTCCCTTTCTCATCCTATGTCCGAGGCACAAGAAGAATATTCCTGCTGTAAATCACAAGATAATTTCTAGACTAAGTTCGTCCTCAGCCTGCATTCAGGGTTGCATGGGACAGTTTGCCCCTGCTAGACATCAGATTCTTTAGCAGCAGAGTTGCGGGGACAGTTTCCTGATCAGCTCATTCCACAGCATGTTACTCCCTTTTCAGAAACAGGTCCATTTAAATTAGAAGCTCACTACAAACTCAATTAGTTGAAACTTAAGCCACAGGTCTAGGTAAAAGCTTTATTTCTACCAAAATAAACAACTATATTAAACATGAACAGATATTACTAGACATCTAAATGAACTCCAAAATACTTATACTTCACTGGTTAAATAAATCGTTTCACATACTACTAAACTGCATTTAAGTCCTAAGCGAAGCATAAAGCAATACTACAGCACAGCATAGCAAGTAAAGACTGTCACTGATAAGGGTAGCTGAAAAAGAAAAAACTGAAAATTTGGAGGTGAGGGGTACCACTTAACATTCCCATCCTTGGCAAATGCCAGTTGAACAGAGCCAGGTTTGCTTTCTCAAGATATACAGGTTGCTATTGAATCAGAGGACAGTCACACAGTATATCACCCTACACCACACCAAATTATACTAAAAACATCATTAAAATTATGAAGTGCTATTACTACCTAGACTTCTGAAGAGTCCTCAACAATCACATGCTCTTCTCAGCAGCAGCTAGCCCTACTATATATTTATCTCCCATCTGCCCTGGTCTTGCCAGGCTTATAAAATTATAGTTATCACAGTATACTGCTGCCTAAGCATATATGTCTGCACCACTTAAAACACACCGGTGTTATCCGAGACACCTACACAGCACTGGCAAATATGACAAGGAAAGGCATGCCTTCCTGGAGTGCCAACTACAGGCCAGGCAAGCTACCAAATGATATTTTAAATGACACTGTACACCTCCCTACAGTCAGTTGAATCTCATCCCTATTCAGCTATCCCATCCCAACAGTTTGGAGAGGCTGGAGGCAGCCCACACTCCTCCTCTGCTCCTCCAGCCAGCAGCTCTCCTCCCAGTAAAGCACTGGTGAGAAAAATTGCTGCTGAACAAGTGAGATGATGGGGCTTTGGGAAAGCATCTCATGGTGGAGGATGGTCCAAGGAGACTGCTGATGTTAACTGTCGCTTTTGAGAGGAGGAACCCTAGGAGAGATGAACGAGGTCCTCCTATCCATACTTCAGCCTGGGAAAGAACTACCCCAGAAACAGGTTTCCAACACATGAAATCCACTGGTGCCCGAGAGGTCTGGCCAAGGGCTGAAAGATAACACTTTTCATCTAGGCCAGATTCTGTTGATGAAATTGACCTTGATGATAGTACAATGGATTTTAGCACTGGTAATATAAAACACTAACAACCCACGGCTCCACAGCTGAATGGAAAGCAGTCGGCCCCAGCAGCACCAGCAGCTTTCACCAGCAGCCCTGCAACTTACAACAAATGCAAATTTTGAATCATCTCTGCCACGCTTTCAGACTACCCAGTCTGACAAGATCACAACTACAGTACGAAGAGCTGTAAATAATTTAATGGGTAAAAATATGCAGGTTTCCACTCTGAATAACTGATTTGGAAGGAATCACAGTGAATTTAAATATCCCTATGCCTACACACTTGCAATAAGGTGAGAAAGACTTATAAAACCAAAGGCAAGATTAGTTGATCCCATCCAATCCACACCTTTGCTATCCTAGTGGAACACAGAATATTTCTACAGAATTTCCTATATTTATTTATTAAGGGTGGATATTTTTGTTTTGATGTAAAATACTTTTGCCAGTCAAAATGCAAATTAAAGTTTAGTTTTTGTCAGTACCAGTCTGAAAACAAGCACAAACTTATTGCCTTTCAGTCTTTCCACTTTTAACTTCCCCATCTCCTTTTTGAAGTCTAACATGAAGATAGGAGTTCTCTACTCCTTAGGAGTGTTCACTTTTCCATAACAAGTACTAAGATGCAATAAATCCTCCTGCCTACAACACAGATTCTTCATCCGGTTTTCCAAGAACAGTATTTTATTGACAATTTCTCACTAAAGAGTTCACCTTGAGTCCAGACTTCACTGCATGCATGGGTACCATCAAAAGCTACTTAGGTGATAATGGGACTGGTAAACTTGGTAGACAGGAATCTGCCTAAATAGGTATATATCAACCATCCTGAGCAGCCAAGAATGAACTGTACACTATCATTCTTCTCACAAAAAAAGAGCAGAGCTATTAGAAACAAAGTTTTCAAGTCTTTTACACATCTCAGGCAGAGTAATTTTGAAGTGTCTGGGATCCTAGAGCCAGAAGGAGGACATGGCTCTAACGACACCCAAACTATGAAAAGCAAGACATAAATTGGAGTTTACTGCCTCATCTTACAGAATATGCATGCACAGGCTAAAATTCAGATAACTGTAATAGGTTATTTATTGAGGTACCAGAGACTGAAATCTCCAGGTATTACACTGCCCCCACTAAGTTTCACCGGCTTGTACAAATATTAATTTAGCTGTATTGTTTCCCTGTAGTTCTTATTTCAAATTAACAAATAGCTCTAGGGATCTTTGGTTTTGTTACCAGCAATTAAAAAGATAAAACATAAAAAAATATGAATAAATAAGAACAGGAGTTGTTTTTTTTTTCTCCCAAATGAAATTGAAACCAAACAAGAGGCAGCAAAAGAGTGCACATTGAAATCTCCTCTTCTATCTGGAAGAAAATCAGACATTGTCTAAACATCCAAACATTGTCTAAAGAAAAGTACATGGCATGACTAGTAAAATCAGAGACAATAGCAATGCAGGCATATATTAGAAGATGAGTGTTTCAGATAGATGTGCATCTCCCAAAGCTATGCAGTGTATAGATTCTCAGTGTATCACCAACCAAGCAGACACAAAACCACTTCAAAATATCACAACCAATGTCTGTATAACCCTATAACTTAGCTATACTGATGGGGCATGTGACTTGGTTCTGTAAAACTTCCGTGTGCCTCCACCACACTCCATTTCATAGTGAAAATATCCCTTCAACCAAAACCTCCCTCCATTTCTGCAGGTTTTTCACAAAGACCTTGACTCAAGAGGTAGAAGTCGTTCCACATAAAAGCACTGTTGAGGAGAAACCTGTGAAAACTCCAAAGCTGGGGTGGGGAAGCTGGGTTGCCCACCCTCTAAGTAAATATTCTCACTGTTTTCTTGGTAAGGATTCACAGAAAGGCAGAGGCTTTCACTGTGTGCCAATGAGGTAATGGCGATCTGCTATTTCTGTTCAAATTACAATTTTAAAAAATGATCATATGGATTAGGCAGTGGATTGAGACACAAATACAGTCCAGGTTCTTTTCTAAGCTCTTCCCCAGCTTCCCTTTAAACCTCTATCTGTTCATTCTTAATCTATTAACTGAGACAATACTGTCTCTCTGTCTCTTTCTCATGAAATACCATTATATTAAATGCATCAGAAATGTGTCAACAATAGCTACGGCAGAAATAAATGGCACATGCAATTGAAGCAGATGGTCCCCACCACTCAGGCATCAATCTGAGCACTGCAGATGGCCTCTGCATGTTTTAGATGGCTGAGCAGACCCTGAAGGCTGCTGCTAAGTTTTTTCTGTAGAGAGCCCTAGTCCTATGCTCAGATGACACCAACATTGAACAGACAATAAAATACAACAAAATTAATCTGTAACATTTAGTGACCCTCAGTGACTAGAGCCATTAGGACAGTAAGCATATGTGACCTCTACTCTGTTTGCTATGATTTACTCATCTAGAGTAAATTTTGTCCCAGGCATATGTTTGATATAAACTTGAACAACATGCACAGGTAAACCCTTTTCAGTCACCAAAAGACAGGGACATCTCCTACAAACATAGAAGGAGATGGTCTGTTTGTGGAAAGCCGAGCAACAAAGCCGTAAGGAGAGAAGTTTTGCCTGCAGACTAAATACGTAACAGAAGGATTAAGATTAAAGTATCCCTTTTTCTCAATTATTTGTTATTGAATTAGATAAAACATTACATCAAAAAACACCATGTCAAAAAACATCAGTCCTTGTTGTACACAAACTGAACTCCAGAGAGAAGGCTACAGTATTAAAGGAAGTGCAAGCACGATGATATCCATGTTCAAACCCCACAAATCCCAGTGCATTCCCACATGACTTGAGAGATCTGCACAGGAAAGGCTAAAGTTACTTCATAGTTACAACAGTCAGTGCTGCTTCTCTCTAAAAGAGACAACAGAAGGTAATAGGTTCCATGCTAGGAACTGTACCTACACGTTCAGCATTCCTCCTGCTAAATTCATTTGCAAGTAGATCAAGTTCTTCCGCTTCTAACTGTGAAAAAGGACACTGAAGAAAGAAGACAGAATACTTATGCCTCTTCCAACTTTACCCATGACCAGAAAAGAGCAGTCTTCAGGAATCCCAGGATGCCATGACCAGAGGGAAAGTTTGAAACAAAGAAGATAATCCTCAATGGAAGGCAATTGGATAAGGGAACACTTAAAGAAACAGGACATAGACAAGTTCATGGACCTGATGGGATAAAGTGAGTACTAAGGGAGCTGGCTGCTGCCATTGCAAAGGCATTCTCCACTATCTCCAAAAGATCATCGTGGTTGGGAAAGGTCCAGAAGACAAGAACGGAGAAAATGTCACTCCTGTCCAAAGGGTGGGCAAGGAAAAGAATCCAGGTAAGTACAAGCCAGTTAGACTCACCTCAGACCCTGGGAAAGTGATGGAGTAAAACTTTCTGCATAACTTCTCCAAATCTTTGGAGAACGCAACTGGAAGTAGTCAGTAAAGAATTCTTAAGGGTAAATCATGCCTGGCTAACCCGGTAGCCTTCTACAGGAAGGTGGGCCAAGGGAGAGCAGTGGATGTTATTTACCGTAATGCAATAAGGCTTTTGACACATTCTCGCACAACGCCCTCATGGGCAAGATGACAAAGTACAGTTTAGATAAGTGCAGAGTGAGGTGGATTTAAAACTGGATAAAAGACCAGGTCCAGTCAGTTGTGATCAGCAGCAGGGAGTCAGTTTGAAGGTAAGTCACTGTGATGTACCCAGGGATTGATACTGGGACCAGTCCTGTTCAACATTTGCATTCATGACCCAGATGATGGCACAAAGAACACCCTCAGCAAGATCACTGACGATACAGAGGGAGGATTGGCTTGTACACCAGCTACTTGTTGCCCAGTAGATCTGCAACTTTCATCTTTGTTCCTTATGTTATTGTTATTATTAAGATCACTCTTCATGAAAGTCCTGTTTTTCTAATGGTTTAGCTGCAGCCTCAACACACCACATTCTCAGCAATGCACCATCTCATGCGCACAAATCAGTGACTTTAATTTTTTGTCTTCTATTTATAATTTCACAAGTTTTGTAGTGTTGGGTTCCTTTTGTTTGTGTTTTGGGTTTGGCTGGGGTTTTTTTGGTAATAGAAATCAAGCATTATGGATCATATATTAAACTACAGTGACCAATGGGGTTGAACGCTCTGCTCTTCTAGTCTCTGATTAACTAGCAAGGAATGGAGATCAGTAATTTTTGAACAAAATATATACAGAAAATGGCTTAAAAACAGGATCCAACAAGATCTTTTGAGGCTTTCATTCACCTCTAAGTACTGTCAAGTCCACAAATTACACAGAATGCATCCTCCTTGCTTTCAGATGTTAAGAATGAGAATGGGGGACAGTGGAAGAATTCACCTTACCTTTTTCAGAAGCACCATCTGATGACACTTTTCAAAAAGTGGATTTAAGTTTTCACCATGGAATATTACTGAACACATACTTACTTTTGGTGCATATGTCCATTCCTCCATCATCTACCACAGATATGCTTCAGGAATAAAAAAGCACCAGGCACAGGACTTCTAACCAAAGCAAAGAAAGTACCAGAAAGCTCCTTCAACATGAATAGACAGGAACCAGCATAAAACGAGGTTTAATTGGGAAGCCATGACCACAGATAGATATTTTGCTATGGGTTTCTCTTGAAGGACTCATTCTTTCTCATCATAAACTTCCAGTGTCTCCACGCATGACTTACCAAAACAACCTCAGATGTTGGGAGCCTTCCTGCTTTTATATTTTTCTTTTCTTTAAAGAAGTGAAAACAAAAGAAATCCAAGCTACATAGACAAGCAAGATAATTTAATTCACAGCAGCACATAGTCAAAGGAATGTTCTAAACACCTGTTTATGAGCAAAACCAGTCATAAAAACAGCTGTTAGCAGTAAACAGAAGCTAACAACAACAATTTCCCATCCTTTTCCAGACACATAATGACATTTAAATCACATAGCATCACAGAAGAATTGCATAGAGCTGATGGTAATTGACTTAATTACTTGTATGCATTTCTCCACTACATAGACTTGTGCTGTAAACCCAAGCATGTTAAAAGTAAATAGAGCTTTTGAAATCCTAAAACAAGAATACAACATTCCATGCTGGATCCTTTTAACCTGTAGGTGTAAAGAAAACAACTACTTCAAAGTTTTAAAACTTCAAAATGCGTAATTCCAACCTCAGGCAGACACTGAAAAAATTAAAACTTTGCCAGTTCCTTTTGGTTAAATGGGTTCAGATCCAAGTGGAGATGATACACAAACAGGCAATGAATGTTTATGTGATTAAAGATGAAAACAAAAAGAAAAAGAAACCACTAGGGAAAATATGCATAGTCGTATTTTTCTTCTTTCTTTCAAAAGAACCAAATCTTTCACCTGCAGATCTTTGATGGATCAGAGCAGGAAAAAAACACATCAGTGAATGTGAATCACAGAAAACTCTCCTTCCTTGAGTATGCATTAGCATCAGCAAAACCATAGGGGAAGCAACGAATAACAACAGGCTAAAGGTTTTCTCTCAGAGAGGACTGCTGTTTAGGAAGATTTAAAAAATCGTCAATGACAACAAATTTTACTAATAAATATTTGAATCCTACATATGGCCACATACAGGGACCTTGAACTGGTGTTACAGTTTGGGAAGAGAAAAGTAGCTCTGCAGTCAAACATGTCTCCAGTTACACACAGATCTGTGGGTAAACTGTGACACCATGTGGGAAAAAAATCTCTTATAAATACAGTTAAAACATCTTATGAAGAACATCAGGGGAACAAAACCACCCATCTCCCATACAAATAATAAATGCATCACTCTAGACAATGAAACTCAACAGGTTAAATGATGAGCCCAGGTGGAGAACTGATATCAATGGAATATCCTATAATAACCATGGAAGAATGTAGAGAGGACACAGCATCTTCCATATCCTCCACAAAAAAAGAATGTTCCAAAGCTACTGGTTCTTCCATACATAAAAATTTTCAAACAACCAATGCTCAAAATATTTCTTTTTGGCTCTCCATTTGAAAACATATTTAGATTCAAAATAAAATAAATAAGTGGCAGTGGGAAAAAGCCTACTGGCTCAGACTATAATAAAAAAACCTCTTAAAAATCCCCCAACCGTATCACCCCCAACATGTTTTAATTTAGCACAGCTTTTACCCATACTCTAGACAAGTGTAAAAGACGCTGTGCCTATCTCCAGAGCCATGACTCTTGACAGATGGGAGGTGTCTCATAAGTACTTTTTAAAGATTAAGACGACTGGGTATTTTATTTCTCTACATAGCTCAGCCTGAGCTGTCTAATGCATCTTAGCACCTTTTAGTAATTAATCCTTCATTCTGGTTCTCTGTGTTAGCAATTTACTGGGACAGCACACAGGTTGAGATAACTTTTGTATATCAGATGATATGTCA
Source organism: Platysteira castanea (assembly GCA_013397175.1). Classification (NCBI taxonomy): domain Eukaryota; kingdom Metazoa; phylum Chordata; class Aves; order Passeriformes; genus Platysteira; species Platysteira castanea. The sequence goes on along the minus strand of VYXC01007079.1, from coordinate 570,134 downwards.
ACAGATAATCAAATAACGTGTTCTCTCTTCATTTGTAAAACAGCCTTTCTATTAAGCACAAACAGAGGAAGCCCAAGTGATGTTGAAGCCACACTAATGGGATGCTGATTTTTGCTCCACAAGCACAATACCTGGTCTTTAGAAAGAAGGGAACAAGGCCCCATGCCTCTAAAAACCATCGCAGGTTCTGGTCTCATGTTACATGCATATGGCTATTGAAATAACTCCAAGAAAATCATGAAAGGCTGTAACAGTGGAGTGTGAGAGATCAAGGATGGGGAATGGGGGACATACAGAATTGACATACTTAAACAATTAACATAAACTGCACCTTAATTTAGCTGCTATACTGTTTCTGGATCAATTCAGTACACCTTGCAAGATAAGCTAATAAGAAATGACAAAATAATGGGTGTTTAAATAAAGCACGCTTTCCTCCAAAAAAATTCAGAAAAGCACATTTTCTTAGGCAGAAGAATCCTAACAATCTGGCTTTCTCCAGATTAAAAAATGCTTGTCTTCCAAGATGACCTCATGACCTACCTCCCAGACAATTTAAAGTACTTTTAACTCTATAGTGTAAAGATAGTTCATTTTTCCTACTTACTATTCAACCTAAGATATACTTCAAACCTTTTCTAATGTAATGTAACTTAGTCAAAATCATGTTTACCTATCCAGCACAGGAGCAGGGGAATTTTGTTTTGATTTAATCCCAGCCAACAACTGAGTACCACAAGCTGCTTGCTCACTCCCATCCTCACTTTGTAGGATGGGGAAGAGAGTCAGAAAAAGGTAAAACCCATGGGTTGAGGTAAGAACAGTTTAATAACTGGATAAAGTAAAACACTATAACAAAAGGAAAAAGAGAGGAACAAACCCCCCAAAACCCCAATATCATTGGGGTTTACAATATCACTGGTGTTCACAGCCCTAACCCATCGCTCACCACCTAGAGACCAATGCCCAGCCAGGCCCCCCAGCAGTGACTGGCCCCTCACAGCCAAGTCTCCCCAGTTTATACACTGAGTGTGATGTGTATGGAACATTCTTTTGGGCAGTTTGGGTCAGCTGTCCTGAACATGTCCTAGCTTCTTGTGCACTGGCTTCCTGGCAGAGACCAGGAAACTGAGAAGTCCTTGACAGCAAAAACTAAAAGCCCTGAAAAACAGCAACTAAAGCCATCAATGTGTTATTGACACCATTCTCATACTGAATCCAAAACACAGCTCTCTACCTGTTACAGGGAAGAAAATGGACTCTATCCAAGCTACGACTAGGACAACACCAAAGTCAAACCAACATTTGCACCTGCCTCTGTCTTAACTTCTCATGAGAGCTATTAATACTAGTGAAATAAGCTGATCTCCATGCATTGCAGTATAGGTTATCAAGTGCATATTTGCAGTAGAAGCTCTGTTTATTTTAATGCAGAGTCAGTTTGCATATGCATTGCACCTTCTGTTTAAGAACATTAGGCAGAGATACCTCAATTCCTCAAAAATCCATTGTTCTACAGCCAGGAAAAATAAGAAAAAGATGGATTAACTTTCTAACGCTTTGTCAAATTTTTCATGACTTGGTTTTAAAGGGTCTTCCTGATGTCCAGCAGTGTCAAGCACCCTATTATGTCACTGAAATCCACATCCTTAGCAATTCTCAAAGCTTTGCATGGAAGTCTTAGAATTGTGACAATCAAACCCAGAGATCAATTTTTACCATTTTTAAGTCAAATTGTTTGTTCCCAGCAGTTTACAGGCAGAGTAAAATAAAACTGAGAAGCTACGGCTCATGTGTACATGCTCTGTTAATAGCACATCTATGAATTAGAACTACATAAAAATGTAAGGACAATCTAGTACAACTAACTCCTACATTTTCCTCAAGTATCTTTAAACAAAAACAAATCAAAACACAAAAACAAAACCAAACCAAAAAACCAAAACAAAGAAACAAACAAACCAAAAAACCCTCCACCACACCCCACGACCCCAAACAACAGAAAAAGCTTTGGAGTTTTTTTAAAAGCTTTCAAAAATACTTTGGGTAATGAGGCAAATAGTTTGTGGGCAGCATCTTCAACCACCAGATCTCCTATACATCCAACATTACAACTTTACACTGTGACACTGACATAAGAAATGGGTAAAGACATAAGAAGCAGCACTGTACAGGGTCCCTAAAATGACAGCATACTGCTGCGGAAAAGCAAATCCCAAAGCTGACTGCTGTCTAATATAAAAGCAGTATAATTTTAAAAAGTGCAATACAGGAAGTGAATCTACCCTGCATAAGCAAGATGCTGTCTTCTGTTATTAGAGGTTCAATGGACCACAGACAAAATCATAAAAACACAACCAACAGCATTTACTGGCTCTCTTATGTAAGTTCAGGAAATCCTAATTCAAAATTTCTAGGCTACACATACTTAGATGTTTATAATTTTAAACTTTTCCTAGAATTTTGTGATATGGATGAAACAGAAAGGCAATCAGAAAAAGTAGTAAGGCTGTAAGTAAAACTATGACAGACACAGATAGGCTATTCTACTACTAGTTATGGCTGAATACACACACATACGCCAAGATGTGCTCCTTCTAGACAGCAAATTAACTGATTGAAGCAGGAACCTTTAATTTCATGCTTTTTCCTCATAAGCAATCCAAAATACCATAAAGATAATAATCGCAAACCCCCAGGCTTTTCTGACTTTGGTGTTACAAGTTTTCCTAAGTAACTAACACTCTTAAAGTTCACATTTTATGACCAGCTTCAGACCAGCTATTGACTAACAAAGCAGTACCCCTTGCTTTCTGAATGACAAACACAATCTGACTGAACCTCTAAGCCTACAGAAGCACTCAAACTCTTTCTCAGCAAAATCAGTGCATGATACTTCTCTATGTTGTTAAGAACCACTCTTGGTGTTTATACACCTTCACACAAACCAAAAATCTTGTGTCCAACAGGGGAGTGTCCCTCGTGTCTCTACAGGAACAGGATGATCCTTTGCATCATTTGTCTCCTCAGTAAGAAGATAAAATGCTGTAAAGGTAATCAATCCACAGAGATGTATAGCACTATTCATAACAGAGTGCATCAATCATGTGTTACTGAAACACTTCAGGGAGGACTGCATAAAAGAAAAATCAAAGTGCTTTGAAGAGAACTATCTCTTCCCCACCACCATGAAATCTCACATCAGTAGCATTCATCTCAGCTTTAAAATTATAAATATGCTTAGAAGCAAAGATTAGTTTCCATTAATTTCCACTCTCCCTTATTTACCAAAACTCAAAACATATCAAGAATATTTTGTAACTCCGTAAATCCTTCTTTCAGAAAAATTCAAATAAACACTAACAAAAAAATCTGTCTTCATTTTATGAAACAGGAAATTGAAAACTGTTAAGGTGCATGTAAATTATAAAATAGTGCCTGTACTAAACTGAACTCAGTTGCTTTGTTTTCTAACCTTTTTCCCCAACCATCAATGCATGTATTGTTCTGAGAGTGTAGTTCTGAGAGTTCTTCCATATGACCCTGCTTTTCAGAAAGAGCAAAGAGCTGTCCAAAACGTCATTTTTCCAAAGAAACAAGGGCAGTGTTTATGCATCTAGGAAACAGGTTTAGGAAACAACAAGTAATACTTGTGGATTGTTTACCAGCAATGAGAATTGTGAGTCACATGAATGCTTAGAAGAATACATAGCACAATGAGAAAGCTGTGCCCAGTCTGTGGAAGCCATTCAGGAGATCATGCACATCAGCCTGCTGAGCTAAATCAACAGTTCTTCATAGGGACATACTTTGAAGAAAAGGGAATAAGCAGGAACAAAGGAAAAAAAAATACAAAATTACCAAGTATAAGAAACTATCTATTGGCGAAGACTGAAACCAAAGCCAAAGTGACTTTCAGCTATAGGAAGATACATTCAATTGGATTATAAGAATGGGACAAAAGGACAGAAATTAATCAAATCTCAGAAAACTGCCAGCTAAGATTAATTTTATTAATTAAAAAAAAAAAAAAACAGGGAGGGCAGATAAGAGGACCTGCATGTTACATTACAGTAAAAAAGTAAAAGCTGTCACGTGTTCTGCAGCACACAGGCAGTGAGTGGTGGCAAGCAAAGAACAATAGCAGTTTAATTGTGTTAGCACTGCACATCAGTGGAGTTCTTTTCACATTCAGAAGTGCCAAATAGTGGTTAGCAAGTTAGAAAAAGAAGGATCAAAGGCTGAATACGAACACTGCAAAACAGTAATGAGAATTACAGAGCACAAATCACTATGACAAAGAAGTTCCGTGTGCCAAAAGAAGTTGCACCACACGATAATGTAACCAGCCTTGGAGGAGCCGGGCAGGAAGGACAAAAACTGAAAACAACTAAAGCATAGACGAAAAGGCCAATTACCTGGCATCGCTTAAATGTTCAAATTGAGACAGTCTCCTTCAAGACTGTTCCCCAACCATACTTGCTGAAGTCAATACCTTAAAAAATGTTCATTCTCACTAGTATTAGTTGTGTTCAAAAGGAAACAGACTTCAAGCATTTACAGTACCAGCTAGATTACCCAGTAAAGGTATTACAGGATAGCAGAGAAATAGCACCCAGTAGATCTCCTCTTAAATCTCTACTGAAAGTGAACGATACAAAAAACTAGAAATGTGACTCTATGGAACACCTGTTTATAAAAGGAAAGGTGAGAGTTTTTACCCTCTAATGTTTTTTATTCCCCAGAAATGCAAAGTAACACCTGTAAGACACTTAGTAAACTAACTTGGCTAAACTACATATATGGTGGGAAGGTGCAGCAGATGATCAACACTTCAATTTCCAAATTAAGAAAAATTGGCTTTAAGTACCAAATTTATTGTAAACAATGCAATAAGGTTGGGGAGAAAATGGACTTCATATGAGCCCATCCTACTCTTCAGTTTTTCACTGGATTGGCTTTCAGGATGTTTTGGTTATTAATTACTTTGCTCCAGTTGAAAATGATTGCTTTCTCTCTATCAGACCTGGAACAGCTGTTTATTCCTTCAGCCTAGCACATCTATTAGCTTCATTTTCATGTCATACGGTCATTCAGACATTAGTCTCCTGCTGGAGAAGCACATTTTTACATAAAAACACTCATCTAGTGTCTGTTCAATTTTGCACTATCACACCAGAACGTTGTAGCTGCATTCCCAATCTATACCAGAAATGTATCATTCAATTTTTTTGAGAAGTTTCTGGTATCAATATGAAAATAAATGGCTGATCAGGCAGAGGCATGAAGAGGTAGTGCTATACCCCAGAGAACACTGAGAAGATTGAGGACCACTTGTACTTATAAACAGCTGACTTATTTTGTCTCTCAGAGGAGGGGTACCTCAAATTGATGAGGAAAGTGTGCTAGCTGCAAAACTACAAGTTGTCACCACAAGAATTGTTCAGTTACTAATTATCAGGGTGCTGACAGCAGAAAACTCCCATCTGGTTTAGAAAAACTCCAGCAAAGGGAAGCTTTGTCCAAACAGACAGAAAAAATTGGAAATGTCAAAAAAGTTAAGCATAAAATAAAGTTAGTAGAGTGTTGACAACATTGTAGAGAAAGGGTGAGGTAGGCCTAATAGTCAAAGCAATAATATGACTATACATCAAAAACATCCACCATTCCAACCTTTATTTTAGGCAGGTTCTGCTCTAAAAATAAAATCCAATATGCTTCACCTTTAGCCAAATGTCCTGAGGAAAATTTATTTTAGCTTTTGCTTCTGTCCACTCAGTTTGGTAGTAGGCACATGGTTATGATGGATTCTTTCTCCATTGCCTGAGAAGGGGGGCAAGACATAAAAGTATCATGAAGGTCTCACTCTTCTGCAAACACTCCTGCAGGTTTAAGAAAGAAACCAGCCCAGCAGTATGGAAAATTCCCATCCCTCCTCTTACGGCACACATCCAAATTGCTGTAAGAGTAAGCACAATACAAAGATCCAAGCCTATCAATCCTGCACCTTCAGCAAACACTCTCATTTTAAGGAATCTCAATTAAAGAAAATTTAAATTAATTTAGATCTGTACTTTGCCCTTTTGACTTCATTTAGGCCTGAGAGTGCTTCACAGTAGCCCACAGCACACACTGTAAGGGTGGCAGCAGTACTAGTCAGTAAGTTTTGGAAACTGGTGCCTTCAATATTGAAGTAAGTGCCAGTTTTATGAAGGGTCATGCACTGGAGAAGATGGACCACAGAGACACCTATGTGTTGACTCCAAAATGGAAGTCAGAACTTGCAGAGGCACAAGAGCAGCAAACAGACATGGTTTTCTCTCCTCAACATACAAAACTGCCTTTCCAGTGCAGGTAATCTAGTTTTTGGCACAGGAAGGACTAGGTTTTAATTGTGGATATAAACTGAACTGTTTTTCAGCTTGGTGACAGGCTTGTTTCTATTATGTATAATGTACAGATATAATGTACAGAGAAGTATAATGATTGCATATATTGTAACGCTGCTAAAAGTCAAAACACTATGCTTTTTTCCAGCATTATGGAAACTGTTTCCCCTCGACATTCTGGAACTGCAGAATACAGAAAGGCATTACCTAAAACTAACTGTTGTTTTCTATACCTGATATACTATGCGTGAAATTTTAGAGCAAGAACCAGCAGCAGTTACTGAAGCTGGATGGAGCTGATGAGTTCTGTGCCAGAGTCTTTAAAGCCCTCTCTGCCTTGTTAGAATGATCTTGAACATTACAGGGTGACACAGCCTGACTTAAAGCACTTCCTGACAAGAAGATTCACTTCTTATAAGACATGAGCAGTGTTTAAACACCAGAAGTGCACACCACTCATAACCCAGGATTCGCTTAATCATTCACTATTGCTCAAAGATCACAAATTATAGTTTAATACCATCATCAGAAAGAATTATACCCTTTCCTTCTGTCAGCAAACCCTGAACCCTGACAGAACATGTCTGATTTCCAGGTGCTTACCATTACAGCTACACCACTGAAGTGATAAGAAAGTTAAAAGTGACTGAACACAGGGACTTAGGTTGACCTGCCTTTTCATTTCTAAATGCAAGCCTCTTGTTAACAAACCCATAACAGTACTCACATCTATCATTAATGCTGCTAAACTGTAATTAGAGCTGACAAGTATCTAGTTCAGAGAGAGCAGCAAGTACCAGGTGTCCCACCAAGTGATGCCATGTTCCGACCTCCCCTTCAAACAGTCTTTGCTACAGAAGCTCCTGGCATTGTTGGGCAGGGGCAGACCAGGAGAAACATTCTCACACAATTTTCTGTAGCTTCAGGGAAGCTATACATACAGCCATACCAGCAAAGAGACCAGGATTTCTAGTTCCATATATTTCCTGACAGTATTTCTGCAGCCTTCACAGCCTTTATTATTAACCAAGGACTTGTATTTTCAGGGAGGTAAATATCACTCATTCATTTACACATAAAATCACCAAGTTTGAACAAGGTCAGTTTCAGAAGAGCCAGGAACAGATTAATACATTTTTCTGGGCAGAATGAGTGTTACGATCATATGCACTGACCTCCTGCACAATGCAGGCCACAGCACTACGGCCAGTAATTTCAACACTCAGATCATAACTTCAGTTTGAACCAGAGCTTATCTTTTAGAAAGACATTCAGCCCTAATTTAGAGACTTCAGGTGATGGAAAATCTTCCGTCCAACTGAAAAAATTGTTCCAGTGATTAATTACCCACATTATTAGAGATGGGTTCCTTATTTTAAGTCTCAATTTGCCTAGCTTTCACTTCCAGTCATCAATCTTCATTACACATTTTCTGCTCCAAAAAGATTAAGAAGCATTCTACAATCAAGAGGACTCTTCCCTGAGCAAGTATCTGTAGGCTGTCTCCAACTCCCCTCTTAACCTTCACTTCTATAAACTCTGTAGAGTTTCCTTGTCTCACTACTCAAGTTATGACACTCCTAAAGTATACATCCTTAAGAAGTAAGATATCACATCATTTTTATAGCCTCCTTCTGAACCCTTTCAAGTTTACTAGGAAATGCTACTTTTGATGCAAAGGACAAAACCTTAAATCCTTACTTTGTTCATGGTCTCCAATGTCACATCCAAGGTAATGCCAGTGCATGAATATTCCTCTACTTATACAGTCCAGTTTTCTCAGCTACACAATTAGAGGGAGCATATGCTTAACTGGCTCAACAAGTCTCATCTCCTTTTTCAGAACTACTTCTTCCAAAGTAAGCAATGCTCTTTGTTACAAGAAACAGGAATTTGCCACAGGCTGTATTAAGAAATCAATTACCCAAATGAGCCCACTTCACCTCCTATTCAAAAAAAATCTAGGCTGATTGATTCTCCCCCATCAGTATTTGTCTCTTCATTACCTTTTGATAATTTTAACAGCTGTGTCCTTTATCTGCTCGTAACATTACACCCATTACCCTCTTCCATGCTCTTGATCAAATAAAATGGTGCATATATGGCACACATCACCCATCTTTCCCCTTCCTCAAGGGTGTCACTGACACAGCTATTAACTGACACTGCACTTTATTCTCCATTGGCTAGACTTTTCTAGAAATCTGAACTGATATTTTACAGATCAATTGTTTCACCTTTAAAAAATATTTTTTGTGATAAATATTTAGGTCTCTGAGGCTTAAGACCCATATATACAGTACACATTACACATGCAGGATACTCTATGATCACTGCCACTGAACTATTTTGGGATCATAACTGGCACTTTTCCAAATATAGAGTAAGGCATTTGCTGATTACCATTCCTTTCTCCACCCTACGAGTGATCACTTTAGATATTCATCTTTCACTCCATAATGGAATCATTTTAATTAAGTAAATATTTCAGAATTTAAACTTATTCACCATAGCCAAGTTTATTGTGAGGTATTTTTTAATTGTGTTTGTTTGGTTTTGTTGGGCTTTTTTGTGTTTTAAACAAATCCACATGTAATTCCTATAGGTTTCTTTTTCAATTTCTTGCGCTGAATCTCCCAATTTCTATTTCCTACCCCTCACCCCAAAAAAGACCATGCTCTGAAACTCTATCACAGCACATTTAAGCAACGCAGAAAGCCACAAGGACTTTCATACATTTTATTATGCACAGTCAATCTCAACTAACTTTGTACTTCATCACCTTTGTACGTCCCAGCCACATAAAATGGAGGAAAATGCCAATCATTTTTACAAATATATTCCTTCAATATAATAAGAAAGGCTCATGGTTTTAAAACCATCTAGCCCAGATATACTTGGTTCATGACACAAGACTGACAAATGCAACATTACCTGTTACCTAGTTTTCTCCAGAAAAGAAATCCTTCCGCTTCCAAGTCAGAAAGAGACCCAGGGAAACTGGTGGCCCAAATGCTCCATAGCTAGCGACCAATGCACATATAAAATCTTCCTCTAGAGGCAGATTTTCATCAAATGCTATCAAGTTTCAACTACTTCATGCCTACTGATTAAAAACCTTAATAGCATTATCAAGAAAACCTTCAAAACAAAAATAGCTGGGATACAGGTCCAGTTAACAACAGATCACCAGTCTCAATACAACAATTCAGAAACTGCAAGTTATTCCCATTAAATACTCAAGAGAGCTACATAAAGTACTTTGGATTTGACTTCCACATCCAAACCCACTATCATGTTTTCCATTAGGTTGCTCTAGTCACAGTACATGCAGAAAATAAAGAACCCTTGCTCCCTGATGGCAGGGGCCCAGTTAAGCTGTACAGGAAGAGCTCCCAAAACAGAAGCCAATTATCAAGCTCATTATTTGCAGTAAATGACAAAACATGAAACAAAAACAGCAGCTTACCATCAGGAAAAGGTGAGGGTAAGTACAGTTACCATTGGTAGCAAACAGATTCACACTGGAGATCACATTCAAGACATGTTTTTAAACTCAAGGAGACTTTCTGAAACCAAGTTATCTTATTTTCTTCAGGATAAGCTTTAAAACAAACAGAAAGCAATTCTGAAGTGTGACAGCCTATGATATACCAGAGTTCAGCCTACAGCGTCATAATGATTCCTGCTGGCTTTACAATTTATGGATGTAGGTTCACAGCTACAAATGCTGTTTACACACTGAAGATGAGGGGCACTCCCCCACAGAGATGGATGAAATCAGTGTTTCATTTTCTCTCACTTTTAGAAATCTGAACTGATCCAGTAATACGGACCTTTTCTATTTAGCAATATTTTACAATGTTCACAGCTTACAAATTTTATTTTGTTAGTTTTCTTCCCTCCTTATGTTAAATACTGCTTTACCTGCTTCTTGGTCACCTACTCATTCCTTCTTCCTCCTTGTCTTCCTGCATTCATCCCACTTGTGTTCAACAATCTTTCTCACTATTAAGAACCATTTCCTTAGACTCCTTACATCCCCATATACACATTCTACTTAGCAGACAATAGGAACAGCAGAGGAAGGAAAAATGCGTATCTTCAGAAACACTGTGAGTCAGGGGGGCTGGTGAAAAAAAATTGCTTCCACTGGTAACACGCCACCAGAGTCTCTCAGGCTACTGTCTGTCCTAATGAAATGAGTAACACATGAAAAGGAAGGAGGAAGAGGCAGTTTAGACTTCATGCTCTCAGGTAGGGCTGCCTCTTCTACAACAGCCCTCTGAAATATGGCATTTCAGGTGTAATACAAAGAAAAGTATTGTTTCAGCTGTGTGCCTCAAGTAAATCAGAAACCTTCATGTGTGCTGTAACAGCTCCAGTGGTGCCAGTCTGCACCTTGAGGCATAAGGAATGCAAAGCTCTGAGCACAGGCTGTGCAGCCCTCTCACACCATTGTGGAGAAAATCCTCTCTGCTAAGTAAGAGGTATATAAATGAGAGAGCAGATAGCAATGAAACATTCAGCCAGGAAATCAGGAGGGATCCAGAGAGCCTTAAAGTGGCTGGGAATTTTTTATAAGTTCATTTGGGAGGGCTGGAAGAGTAAATTCAGTTAAATTCAAGACAAGTAACCACAAATAAGTCTCAGAAATGCAGCACTGGAGCTTAATGAAAGTAAGTAGCATTAGACAATAAAAGCAAACATCAGGTTTCATCCATCTTGCATCCTAGGTTATTAAATGTTTCTTAAAAGTTGCATCACAAGAAAGATTAGCATGGGCTACAGCTCTGAATACAAGAAGGCTTTAAAGCTCCACTTTCATTCCCTGTTTTGTCACTCCTCTTGGAAACCCCTTCTGTCCCAGGCACTTGCTTTAAGCATGCCCCTGCCTTTCTGTAAACACACAATGAACAGCAAAATTTCCAGTCTAGAAGGCAAAAATGGAAAATTCTAACTAAAGCAGCTGATTTATCCTGTCCAAACCAGAAATCATCGGCATGGCCTCCTCACAGACTTATGTTTACTACAGTTTAAATTCTCCAGGAGAAAAAAAAGAAGGAAGAAAGGACTGTGCACAGCAGAAAAACACACATTCCCAGCAGAGCCAAGCCCGCAGGCCCTGCATGTCTCCTCCAGCCGCGCTGACCTGCAGCTGCTCAGAGCCTGTCTGCCCACATCTCTTGCTCCTGGAGAGGAGGGCAGGCCCGGAGCAGAGGGCAGCCTCCTGCCACAGGGCACAGCCCCAGGCCTCCCGCAGGCAGCAGCACCCTCAGCACCGCCCTACCCAGCTGCAGGCCCCCAGCACCTCCCCAGGTGCCTCAAAGGGCCCCACACCACCTCAACTTCAGTGGCTGCACGTTGTCCCACTCTATCTGTTACTTAACAGGAGAGAAGAGCTTTTAAAGGTAGTATTTGCTTGGGCTTTTAATAGCAGAGGTACAATGAGCCAACAGACCTGGATGAAAAGGCCGCAGTCTGTAAAAGCAGTGGTAATGGTATATGCTTGACAGTGTTGAGCTATTACTGGTGTTGAAGGTGGGGGGGAGGGGGAAAAGACAGAGTATCACAATGCAGAAACTAGTAGAAGCTACCACAAGACATATAGCCAGTCACCTGCAAAGAAAAGCCAGTCCCTGAATGGCTGAGGACAAAGGAAGGGTGCCATGCCATGAGGGGAAAGGCCTTCGGCTGGGCAGCCACAGGACTTCAGTCTCACTTTCCCAGCTGCTGGGGTCACACCCTTGGGCAGGGAAATGCCTCCACAGCTTCTGTCTCTGCCAGTATTGAGTAGGGCTACTCTGCACATGGTCCGGCCATGCAAAAATGGTACCAGGCCCCATCTGTCCCACCTCAATGTCAAGGCATATTCCCATTCACTCAGAACAAGTACACCAGCACTGTTTTCCATCTCTCTCGGGGGATTCTGACTAGGTTCAGGACTCAAGTTACTTTCTTCATACCTTGGCAACATCTTAGGTGCAAACCAACTCCCATATTCCTACAGAAGCCCAAAAGTTTTATCCAGAACCTCAGGGATGACTATAGCTTCCACCAAAATCTCTGTCTGCTGAGGATACACATGGTATGGGACAGATTGGTTAGAGCTGAAGACTGCACAGCCTTTTGCAAACTACTTTAAAAAGGGCACTGAGATGTTCTATAAAAAGGCAGCATCTGATGTCAAGTCACTGAGGTATCAAACCCCAGTGGTACAATTCAGGGCAATGCCATTCCAGTCGTACTACCAGAGGATCCACATAATGCCAAAGAGGACAAGCCTAACTTTGAGCACTGGGAATGGGGTTCAGTGATTTTTGGTTCTGAAAAAAGGCACATATACAGGATTTGAATAACTTGGACTTAATTTATGGCTCCATTACATATATTTCATGTATAATTGGCAAATGTCCCTTATGATGTTAAGGGACTTTTAAATCCTTAGCGTAGGTACAAATTTTAAGACAAATGTACTAAATGGTGATGCATCCAGATACAATATGTTTCTAAACAGATGCTTCACAGTTCAAAGAGCAGTTAAAAGCAGAAATCAGTCCTGTGTCATATGGGAGGTCAGGATAGATCATAATGGCATCTTCAGGCCTCAAAATATATGATGTAAAAGCAGATAATAATGCCTAAAGACATACCAGTAAAGCTGAATTCCTGAAAACAGATAATTATAGAGAATTCAATGTCTATGTGTTTTGCAGAAGATGGGTGACTCAGTGGAATACTTAAATTTGTTGTTCGTGACCTGTGTATGCTGATGTGGATTCTGTGACTTCTGTGGTCATTGTCCCAGCACTTCATAGGGCACCTCACTCACTCCAGTGTCTCATACCACACTGACTGCTGTTGCCATGATTTTAAAATCAAACTGACAGTAAGTCTTCAACCTAGCATTTCAGACTAGCTCTGAAGCATAACTTCTGAATTTGAGGTTTGCTATTAATCACATATTCCTATCAGGGTGACAGTTAACAATTCCACTACCAAGGCCTCTTTCTAGCAATACTGTTCAGAGAATTCCACTAGCAGTGACTCACATCCTTCCTAGTCCTCCTCAGTTTGTGACCAACACCGAAACACTGAAGTACAGGCTTACAAGCAAAAATTGTCTATTCAATTTGTATGCCCAACTTATGCAGGGACACAGTCAAGTCGAAAGTGTGAAACAGCAGACTGCCCTCAGTGCTTCTTCAGACAGGCTTGATTATGCAAACTGGTACTTACTTTTTGACATATATAGCCTCAGGAGTATTGAACACATCTCCTGTTAAAGATGGGAGCGGGAAAACCCACCCCACATTTTGGAAGATGTTGATTCTCTGTCAGATCCCCTCTCTAGGTCAATTATTGTTGCATCTTATTCTTAATTTATTCAACATCCTCTAGATGCTGTAAATGAATTATTAGAAGGTTGTAATTTAAATATTCAGTGTCAGTATATAACAAAGAGCCAGATTCCTGCTGAGAATAAGTATTTTTTAGCAGTGGTAGTTCAGCCTGTGGATTATTTTTTCAGTGTTTATATAAAGGGGAAGATGCTAACAGATATCACAGTTCAGTGTTTAGCAAGCAACAGAGTGCCAAGAATCATCACCAGACGAACTATTATAATGAGTGAAGAAAGAAATGCTAGATCTGTCAAGTGGGAAGGGGACACCTGTGGACTTTTGCTCTGCAGCAGGTTGACAATTGGTCCCATTTAGCACTACCTGCTCTGAAACTTTCTGTTCATAAAGCCCTTGAGAATTCTTGGCTTGGAAGAAGTATCAACACAAAACCAATTAGCAGCAAAATTTTACTTTCCCAACTGGATCCCTTTTGCATCAAAATTAATCTAATTCATAGGACTAATTTCTCATGACTCAAAAATCTGGAATTTGAGAGTAGGATCAAAACCGGAGTATTTTGAGGGAACTAATTCCCTTTGTCTGTGGGGAGACTGAAGTGAACAGCTTTTGCATGAGAGGATACTTCTACATTCTTTCTTCTTGCCTTTTAATATCCATATGTCAAAAGTTAAATACCAGCTGCAAAAATCTGAGTCCATCTGAAAAAACATCAAGGACAGTCTCCTGTCTCACACTTCAGATTTGACTTTAGAAGGTCATAAAGACTGAGCAGACAATTCTGCTCATAAAGTCTGTGCTTCCTGCAATTAAAATTCTCCAGAACAGTTCAGTAACAAAAAAATAGTGGCCAGACCCACAACCCAGCAGGCACAGTCTTGATGGTGTTACTGGTTCATGATGAACCTGCTTGGAAAGTGGAATTGTAGAGCATAGAAAGAGTGATATTTCTGAACACACAGGGTTCAGCTGGCAGCCTGAGTTTGGCTGTGAGTGCTGGCCCCCTGCGGCAGTGTGCCAGCCCTATGGCCAGCGAAGGAATAACATCGGAAAGAATAGAAAAATTAAATGGACTCCTAAGTCCCTTCTGTTAAGCAGGCAAAGTCATTGCTTGTTAGTACTAAAGAGGAAAGTCTCCTTTGAAATGACTGAAAGCAAAGTCTTGGAGAAAGGGCATTGGATACCACTGCTGATGACAGGGTATGGAGGACAGCAATGATCCTGGATAACTCAGCTGGTGGAGTCACATCTGCCCTTATCATCACTGGGAATCCAAAGCCCTTGTCTTTTCATGTGACTTGATGTACCTCCTGTGCCTGTATTTAGTTGCCTGCATCAGCACCCCAACTTTTGTCTCAAGTTCCCCTACAGCTGTAGAAATTTAACTTCACTGACATTTTCTGCCTGATTTGTATCTTTCCCCTGTGTAATGGAAGATGCAGAGTGCCATAGAGAAAACAAAGTTCAATGAGCAAATGCTAGGCACAGATTTTTAAACCTGGTGGTATTTTTATCAAGGCCAAAAAATACTCCTGGTGAATTCTCTGATGAAACTCTCTCTTCATTAGCACCCACTTTTTTGGCAGTGGTTTTGGTGAAAGTAGAAACACAGTCTTGGACCTGCCTTGAAAAGACAGGACATTCAAGCTCATCTGGCTTGTTCTAGCTATTTACAGAGCAGTTAACACGGCTTCTTTCTTCTGTACCCTTGGCATGACTAAATCAATAAAAACATAAAAAGATGAGACAGAGTGAAAGATCAAATGACTCACCAACTTGCAAGATGGATAGATTCTGTAAGGACACAAAATCATGCAGAACCATTAAGGCCCATACACCAATAGATAGACGCACTCAGTGAACATACATTGTGCAAGAGTGTTCAGCAATTGTGGCAGAGAAATTCTGAAGACAGGGGCTCTCCCAGAAGTCAGGAGGTAAAGAAGAATGGCTCCAATCTATAACAAAAATTACATGCACACACACGCTGTGTTTTTGAGCATAATTCCCTCTTATATTCCAAGGCTGCTTGGACGTTGCTTTGTATGTTCAGATCAAAGCAGCAGCAGCAGCTTTGTCAGAGCTCTGCTATTGTTTGGGGTTATTTATAGAAGGACAGAGAACAATTATCCTCAAGGTACATGAGGGGTTCAAAACAAACAAGTTAAGACCAAGCTGAGAGAATTTGGAAGCCAATTTGCCACATGTTACATATTATACACCCAGATCAGAAGGGCAAGTCCTCATTCTCTCTCTGCACTGACTTGAGAATGCTTGTTCACTTAAAAAAATTAATATTCTATTCTCATGACCAGATGACCCTCCCTTCTCATATACTTCTGATGATTCCCTACAGTGAAAAAACAACTGCTCTCTACTTCTAGACATCTAAAATCAACCTTGTCAAAACTACAATTTCTTTCTTTATTTTTAGATCTTTCACCTTCACTTGTTATTTAAAACTGGCCTCTTTTCAATCTCTTTCTATGTCCTCACACATAATTTAGTCTCTTCTGATAAAAGGTATTCTTTCTCTGCATTTCCTCCTTGCCTCTTTTACCTAGCTAAGATATCACATCTTTTCAAACCTCATCCAAGAACTTATTTCATTCTTTTACACAGGATGCACATCACAGTTCTTTTCCTGATAATACTTGTCTTTCTGCTTCTGACTCAAATTCAAAAGGAATATTGCCTTCTTACTCCAGTAAGAAACAGAATCATATTCCAATTACATGGGTATCACTAGGTCCTGTAGGTACATACATCTGTCTCTCTCTCTCCTTCTCTGTAAGTGTATATGGAATGAAACACCAGCAGACAGTTAAAACCAGAAAAATTCTGATCATATGTATAGAGCTGATAATCACATGAACACTCCTGTATAACATGAATATGCTTATGCCATAATTACATAATTAGAAAAAAATGTCAGTAACAATCCATTTCAGTTTCATCTCAGATTCCAAGACAAAAATCTCACCAAAGCCATGAAGTTTAGTGTCAGCAGTGTTTCACTGACCTCCTGCCACTTGCCAAGGTAAACCACAGGAGCCACAACTCTAGAGATTTCCATGAGTGCAAATAGAAAGCCATCTTAACAGCTGTAGTGACATTTCCCAGTCCACAGGCCAAAGTGAAACCACACTGACATAAAACTCATCAGAACATTTAACAGGGTAAACAGATCATACTGTCATGGCACAGGGTCAGCATCATCTCTTCACTTTTATTTAAAGAATTAATAATTTTTTCGCACACAAGCAAATTTTAGCTTTAATATTTCTTCCTACAGCAACTAAGAGACTGCCATGTCTGTAAGACAGCTATCTAGTTCTGGTGTACAGTAATGAAAGAAGCAAAACATCATATATGGAGAGTATGCTAAACCAGGAACCTGTCTGCAGATATTGTAGCCATCCAGAAGAGAGACATGCAATTATGTGCAAGCCAGTATAATTTCTTAATGTCAGCCTCATTATTCTGGCCTAATTATTCTGTCATTTTTATGGAAATTACAATTGAACCCAAAGTACAGTGCATAAATACCAAGCCTATAAACCCATACATACTAACCACAATTACAGCAGTCCAGTTATTGCTGGTGCAGGAGACTGAGCATTTGTTTCATTTTTGTTTAAGGATCAGGTCCATCATTTCACACTGTTTCTGAAGACTAAGGCACTGGTATAAGAAACACAGTTATGTCCCTCAATGTGCTTTTCTCAACAAATACAGGCAAATCAAAGCAGAGGAGAGAGACAACCGCTAATAACACTTTCAAATTTCATGGTAAGATTTGATCATGTATGGATAGAACATGGCAAACATTTATTCTTGTAAATCTCTCCATATCTTCCTGCTCATTTAAGTTAATTTTCTTTATTGCAGTTTAATCTGCCTCTTTTTTTTTCCCATTTGTGTGGCATTTTTCACTGAATTGATGGTATCTCTATCTAAATAACTGCATCTAAAATTACACATTTGCCATGGATGTTGATTTCTTTCAGGAAATTAATTCCACACATAAAAGGGAAAAATTTGCTTGCTGCGATTCCGCCAAAATGAACCCGCCGGACAATCTGGCCTTTAATATTTTGAAAAACATTTCATCTTACTGCCACTTATTACTGTAATGTTGTGGGTAAAAAACAGAAATTCACAATTTTTTCATAGACACTAAATACGTTTGCACAATACCTTTGTACTCATGATATTAAAGCCATTTCAGACATTCATGACTTCGGTTCCTAAAGCCTTCTGGCAAGAAGGTGACTATTACTAGCTGCACACCACTGGAAAGATGAAATTCTGGTAAATAAATGACTTGCTCAAAGTCTTGATACTGCAGAGTTATGTAGAGATGATGATGATGATGAGGATGATGATGATGATGATGATGATGATGATGATGATGATGATGATGATGATGATGATTATTATTATTATTATTATTATTACTATCATTACTATTATTACTATTATTATTATTATTATTATCCGGGGACCATGTGGAGATGTTGATTTGAGAAGCCTTGATCAGACAATGCTCCTAACAATCAGCCAGGAGGTGCAAGTGGCTCCTAATTGCCCACTGGAGGAGGCTGACAGCTTCCAGCTTCAAACCGTTCTCTGGAAGAGCTTAGTTCTCTCCACAGACTAAAGAGAGAGTAGTCTCAACAAACTAAATACTGCTTAATTTAATCATTAATCTAAATGCAAATGCTCATACACTCCCTCTCTATGCCTTTTATCCTTGAACACATTTATACTGGCCTGCACAGGTTATACATTGGATCTACTGCCATTTCAGAAGACTTACGGCTGCCTAGAAGCAAAAGATCTGAAACTATTGTCACCTAACACTGAATGTGAGGGCTTTTTCCATACTCATGCAATTAACAATGTTCACATTTCATGGGTAGTGTTTTATCCGTAACTGACCAGTTTCAGGTTTACTTGTAGTTAGCAGCTAAGCACTTTTCTTTCAATCAGTATGCAGCCTGCAGGTTTCCAAAAAGTGCCATAAATTCAGTCACATCCTTCTTACAAAAGTAAAAGTTGGATCCCTCCATATACTATTAGTGCAGTAAGGAAACAAGAGCAAGTAAGAACGCATAATCTTTCTTTTTGCTCATACTTCCCTCTCCACTAAAATTTGTAGAATAGCACCAGGGTTGAATGGCTGCCACAAACCTTTCCATCCCTCTCAGAAATGCCTGAATAATGGTACTATACTAGGGCAGGGTTGAAAGCCCATAGTGTCACTGCTACTGCTTCTGCACATTCTGTCCTTCACTAATTCCATGGTGATAGTGATGCCACCATTGCAGCCTTGTAAGTATTTAAATCACCAGCATCAGTATAATACTCTAAAGATAAAAAATATGCTTAAGAACTCCTCAGAAAGGATTTTTAATTTTAGGACCAAATCTTAACCCACTATGAAACAGAGTCAAATAGTCTTTCGGTGCTGTGATGCAAAAAGAGATACCAAAAGAAAGCAGTACCTTTGCCCATTTTCAGATGAAGTTACTGTTCCTCCAAAAAAGAAAAGGGAAGTGCGTTAGAATATTTTACTACACATCCCTCTTTTAGTTTATCAGAACTGCAGTTCTACAGGTATCTCTAAGTTTTTCTATATTCCCAAGGCTCTCAGAAAAGTGATATTTCCATTATATTTCTGGTCCAGTCAGAAAAAGCAAAAGCAGAAATCTTACATGAAAACATGTTCCTGTTTACCCATGAAGTCTCAACATGATACAGGGCCCCAGAGGTAAATCTGTAACACATTAAAACACATAGTTTTGCATTCAAAGCTAAGTGACTGAGAGCCTCAGCCTTCTCAGACCTAAATTATTCATATCACAGTATTTGAATTAGGCAATAAGTCTTCCAACATGAAGACATACCTGTACCAAGAACTTGGATTTACTTCATTTACCTCACAACAGGAAAAAATATACAGAACCTCTCACCTGTCATACTTTCAGTTCTGAAAATTTCCCCATAGTATTTGGGAGTAGATCTCTTAAGTCCTTAAGATTTGATTCTTCACAAATGCAATCTGAAATCCTGTGAAATTTGACAGGGGCTGACTACACTCAGTACCTTTGCAACATAGAGCTAATGCAGAAAAACATCTTAATAACCTCCTAATGGACTGCTGAAAACCGCAGTTTCAGCAATCAGAATGACAGAAAACTGGCTCTTTTCCCCTTGCAATATAGAAATAATTGATATTTGAAAACTATAAAAAGAGGTGCAAGGAAGATTAATAGATATGTATTTTAACTCCATTTAAGTGAATTGGACAAAAAGGCTTTGCTTGGAAGGGCAAAGCAGAAAAATACCTCTCTCAAAATAAGGAAGAAATATTTCCTTATGATGCATCAAACTTTACCTGAAACAGGAAAGTATCTTTTACTTTTCTATTTCCCATAGTGGGGGAGGTGGCTGGCACTCATTCAGAGTAACATTTTCCACACTCCACCTTCCACATTCACACTTTGCAATTTGATAGGAAATATTCTCCAGCCCTTTGGCTCCCTAAACAAATTTCAGAGCCCAAGTTCTTCATCATGTTTTTCAATAGCTTCCTTGCCAGAGTCACTCTTTGTGCAAGGGTGAAACATACTGATTTGTCAAGTTTACCTAGGCTCAGCTCTAAAACTATCAGACTGACTTTATGGTAAAGCAAAGCACAAGATCTTGTAGAAATTTAACGTCAGGGGTTTTTGTTATGAAATGAATGTCAGATGCAATTCCAATATTAGCTTAAAATGGACTTCATATCTATTTGTTTAATTACTCCTACTCAGAATTCTCAGAGAGGTTCCAGCTGTTTCAGCTAAGGATTTGGCTTTAAAGCAACATCATGCCTTCTATGGGCTGCCCTTGGTTTCTACAGCCTTTATATTCAGATGTGGCTGCTACAGTACATTACAATCAACTCTGGGCTAATATGCTTTTAAGGATTTTACCTGAACCCAAGCCACTTCAGTGCTTAATCAAGGAAACCTCTTTTTGAATTCATGCCTAGTTAGGAGTGACTGAATATCAGCTATGACATTGTAACTGGGTTTAATAAATATATTCTGTACCTTCTTAGCCTAGCTGCCCCACATCCACTCTTGGCTGTTCCTATTATGAAGGATTATCCACATTTCCATAAGAATTACTAGAAAATACTTCAGTTCTTCATAGTATTCTATGAAATTTCCAATCTCAGGAGATGTTAAACATTTCTAAAGGTATTCCAAATGATATATTTTATTAAGGATGTTCTTACAAACTTATACATGCACACTTTCCTTATTACATCAAGCCTGATCTTAGTTATCACAAGGTTTCCTGAACCATGCTTTTGGAACCAGATGCAGGTCGCAGAAACAAATGTTTTAAATGCAGTACAGTATCCACAGTACGTGGATGTAAGCCCTAGGAAAGAATACTGAATTTAGGGTGACCTGATTTGCTGCAGCTGTCAGAGACACAGAACAGTAGTTTCTGCTATGGCCTAGAAGTCCCTTCAGTCTCCATTTTTGTGTTTGTAGCATTTAAGGCACAAAGGTTCAGCTGCATGGCATCAGCTGTTTTCATCTGAGGCAAAAAGGAGTAACTTCAAGGAAGCAGAGCATGCAGTTGCTTTCTGTGCTCATTAGTGCTGGCCTGTGGTACAGTCCACACTTTGCCAGAGTTACTTGCTTCCTGTAGAGCATAACATGTAGTAGCCCAGTGCTACTGTCAAGCACCTGTTTGCATTCAAGTTTCACATAGCTCTGCCAGTGAGCATAATCTTCAGCTTTTCTGCTTTCTACAAAGCACTCTGAATGTACCTTCAACCCTTTCACAGGTAGAAAACAATAACACAGCAAACGCAAAATGATCATATCACTTTGAAGATGTATTTAAGCTGCTCAGCGAATGAACTGAGAGGAGACTACAAAATCTCAGGCTGCACCACGAGGTGGTGCTCAGTCCCCTCTCTAAGACACACATGGAGTATACTAGAGTCAGGAAAGTTTGCCTGAACTGGGTATATATTACCAGTATAAGCATACACAGACAGTTGGGCTTACAAGCGATTCTCTCTATGCATTTTAAAACGTCTTTATGCTGCTCCTCCTGATTTGTTGCATTTTAATATGCTTGAAATAAATCAAAGTGTGACTAGTGAGTGAAATGTTATAAACCTTTATTACAACAAGAACTGGTCAGTTTTATTGGTGCTGCTTTCAATGGCAATGATGATTTAGGAAGCAAGTTTCCTTTAATCCAAAATTATCCTAAGCAGAAAAATATCATATTATAATAAATTGGAAGTAACAAACTTTGATTCTTTTTAATAAAATAGAACACAGAACTAAATGAGGCTAGTTTCTGTCCATCCAAAAA
>VYXC01007079.1:442247-547952 GCA_013397175.1 Platysteira castanea | reverse complement strand
AAAAAAAAAAAAGTGTTACCATTCACACTCATGGCATCAATATTACCAATATTTTGGCAGTTCTAGGACCATGATAGGTATTTTCATGGGAGAATGTGATTTGGTGGCTGAATTGGCCACAGTAATAATGTAATTGAGGTATATGCAATTAAAGTTACAGTATAACGGTAACTACTAATATATGATTTCACCAACTGGGTACCAACCTCTAAAAATCTCTGTAGTCCTCTACAAATATGCTTCTTCTGTCTTGTATTAGAGTTCAGAGTTTCTACATGATGCTTGATGCCATCTTCCACAGTAGAACTGGCCACACATAACCAGCAATGGATATTTAATCCTTAAGAGCCCTTATAAACTCCTGGCTTCATTCACTATCCTACTAAGCAAACACTCCTTACTAGCCTATAAGGTAAAAAAGCTGTCACATTTCTATAGGTCCTACAAGGGGCCTCTTTGCATGAAAACATTTTTATATTATTTCTGTCTTTAAAAAAGGATTATTAAATTCTAGCAACATTTGCACCAGGCAGTTTTTTCTCTTGCACTGAATGTGCAAACCCACTTTGTTCAAATTAGAACCTGTGCCATTACAAACTCTACACATGCCAACTGCAATGTAGGGAGTTTGTTCAGTATCTAGAACTCCTCACATGCATGCAAATGGACTTGGGTTTTGGGACTATGAAATATCAAACGTATGGTATCTTTCCCCAACTCAGCTAAGAAAGGCTTGTGGTTTTGCCTGCAGCAGAACAATCTGGCAAATACTCTCCCTCCTTTTGAAGAACTAAACTCCAGTGCTTTGTAAAACAGCTTGGTAAAGCAGCAACAGCTTGAAACCTGAAAGATGCTCATGTGAGTCAAAACCAATGCCAGTTACGTTTCTTCTTTTCCCTACCAGTTCAAAACTGTGGGCTGAATAATTTCAAATGAGATTCTCCTACAAGAAAAAGGGGAACAGAAAATACACTAATCCAAATGATGTCAGCATGCTAACAGTTTATTAATATACAATTAAACCCTTACTTGAACCTACTCTTGCATTAACAGGTAATTAGCCTAATAACTTCCCTGTTTTGTTTCAAGCTTTCTGGTGATTCTGTACTCCAGTTTCATGAGCAAACAAAAAGACTAAGATACCCTTAAATGATTAAAACTCTACCTGGTGATTTGACTTCCAGTTCATAATCAGGCCTGGATACCAGGAAATCCACCAAAAGGAAAAAGTTACTTTTGCGTAATGAAGTGTGCTCAGATGACTGCTTAATATAGCAACCAGTGAAGTGACACAAATCAAAAAAATATTTAACTGGGAAAATTACTTGAGACCTTCTCTCAGGCTTTCTAACTTTTCACATTCAGACTGAAAATGCTCAGCATATTGCATTTTCCACTAGTTAGAAAATGATTTATGATGATATAATGAATCTTCACCACTGGCAGACACATCTGTGGCATCTTGGTCAGGTTTCTTGTGCCATCAAGGCTTCACATGCATTTTATTCCCTTTGCACAACAGAAGCAAGAAGGCAACAACTGTCTTCTTGGCCCTGAAATCTCAAGAATCACCTTTTTTGGAAAGGAGCAGAAGATAAGATATTAAAAAAGAAGACATTACTGCTGAGAGGTTTGCTAAGGGCAAGTTTCCAGAGATGCAGCAGCAATGCAAGCTTGCCAGATGATATGCATCATACACCAGTGTGCATCAGCTTGACCAAGCAAGACCCTCTCTCGGAGAAAAAGGATTCTTATCCTCTGTGACTCATTTTGTCCCTGCACTAACAGTAAACATTTCTAAGCTTCTTTCAGAGGCAGACCACAAATCTGCAGCTCACCTTTCCCCAGCTCACTTCTTAGCCAACCAATATGTAAGCACAGAAGCATCAATGGGTATTTTTAAGTGAAATTCTTACTCCTGTGCACAATTGCAGTTCTTTGCTCCCAGAGAGAAATTTTCTAGGAGCAGTGCCTTTTGCCAGACAAACCAGCATAGCAGTGGAAAATACAGGCAATGTGATGGGTCACAGTGGCAGGACAGTAGCAGTCACTGCTAAAAGAGGTGGGGTGTGTGAGGACTGTTAAACCTGGAAAAACCTGCAAGCTGTGGAAAGGCAATTTTTCTGGATTGTTATCAATCCTATCAATATTAATTTATGGAAACAGTAGCAAATACTTAAGTCCTAATGCAGCCACTGTTTGATTTTAAGATAGTCAAGAGCCTGACATGTATTAATCGCGGAAACAATACATTTCATACTCCTACACAGCTCCCTGATACTACCACTCACACAGCAAGTTTGCTCAAACTTAGTGCCTTGAGTAGAAAAATAGAATCAGTGAAATGGAAAAAGAAATCACCAAATACTTGATGGCTTAACACCATAAATGACATTGTTTCAGTCTACCTTTAGCCCTCTATTTCACTGTATGGCAGCAAAAGCATCGCCTTTTTAAGTTCTGTATCAAAATGTTCACAATTTTTCAAGGCTATATTCTTTCCTGAGTGTACTGGATCCGGCTGGGAGGGAGTTAATTTTCTTCATGGCAACACACACGGTGCCGTGTTTTGGATTTGTGAGCAAAACAGTGTTGATAACACACAGGCAGGCAGAGAGTGAGAGAGCAGCTGTGTGCTCTTTAACCACCTATAGGGGTTAAATCAAAACACTGTGGAAAGTGCAAGTGATGACAGCTGATCTGAAAAGAACACAAATCAATTTATACAAGGCAAGTGGCCAAAATAACAAATTGAGGCGCTTACATGTTTTTCTACTAAAGCCTTTTTTTTTCCCTAGGCATCCTGGCTGAGATCCTGAAAATATTGCAATAGAAAAGAAAAAAAAGGAAACAAGGCATCCTGTTTTCCCCAGACGTGAGAAAGGACACTCATAATATAAGCTATAATAAGTAATAAGTATTTAAATAAATTTAAATATTTAAATAAACAATGCATGTTTAATATAAGAGAGAAATGTTGCTGACCACAATTAGTTAATTCAATGTATCATTAAACAAAACCTAGCACCACAAGACTTCTTCCTAGGTTACTCCAAGCTTCAGCAACAGTATTTTTCTCCTCTNGGGAGGGAGTTAATTTTCTTCATGGCAACACACACGGTGCCATGTTTTGGATTTGTGAGCAAAACAGTGTTGATAACACACAGGCAGGCAGAGAGTGAGAGAGCAGCTGTGTGCTCTTTAACCACCTATAGGGGTTAAATCAAAACACTGTGGAAAGTGCAAGTGATGACAGCTGATCTGAAAAGAACATAAATCAATTTATACAAGGCAAGTGGCCAAAATAACAAATTGAGGCGCTTACATGTTTTTCTACTAAAGCCTTTTTTTTTCCCTAGGCATCCTGGCTGAGATCCTGAAAATATTGCAATAGAAAAGAAAAAAAAGGAAACAAGGCATCCTGTTTTCCCCAGACGTGAGAAAGGACACTCATAATATAAGCTATAATAAGTAATAAGTATTTAAATAAATTTAAATATTTAAATAAACAATGCATGTTTAATATAAGAGAGAAATGTTGCTGACCACAATTAGTTAATTCAATGTATCATTAAACAAAACCTAGCACCACAAGACTTCTTCCTAGGTTACTCCAAGCTTCAGCAACAGTATTTTTCTCCTCTACGAAACAAAACAAAAAAAAAAAACCCTATCTGAAACTTTTTATATTTCATAATCTTTGTTATAGCATCCAGGATCCCAATAATTAAATAGCATTTCTAACATTAAATACTGAGTATCTATCNATTTATACAAGGCAAGTGGCCAAAATAACAAATTGAGGCGCTTACATGTTTTTCTACTAAAGCCTTTTTTTTTCCCTAGGCATCCTGGCTGAGATCCTGAAAATATTGCAATAGAAAAGAAAAAAAAGGAAACAAGGCATCCTGTTTTCCCCAGACGTGAGAAAGGACACTCATAATATAAGCTATAATAAGTAATAAGTATTTAAATAAATTTAAATATTTAAATAAACAATGCATGTTTAATATAAGAGAGAAATGTTGCTGACCACAATTAGTTAATTCAATGTATCATTAAACAAAACCTAGCACCACAAGACTTCTTCCTAGGTTACTCCAAGCTTCAGCAACAGTATTTTTCTCCTCTACGAAACAAAACAAAAAAAAAAAACCCTATCTGAAACTTTTTATATTTCATAATCTTTGTTATAGCATCCAGGATCCCAATAATTAAATAGCATTTCTAACATTAAATACTGAGTATCTATCTTAGTGACTGACAGGATGATTTGATATGGTTTGTTTCGACCTTCAAAACAGTTCTCTTTTTTAGTTATAATCCCACGGAAGGGGTGAGAGGCTACAGGAATTGAAAATTACATACATATAAAAATGTACAACAAACACAAAGACAATCTTATCAGAAGTCAAAAGGAGTCAAGAAAAGCTGCTGGGTTAGGAATGATAGCCAGTAAACCAGAAGAGCTGTTTTCCACAAGTGGATCATTGATTCATGACAGATGACTGCTGAGTTTCCAAGGTTAGTTTTCTTTCTTCTTAGGTCTCACCAGAGCAATTAATGTAAAAATAACACAGAACACTTTCTGCCGAGCTCTGCTTTCATCATTGCCATCTCTCCGTACTGATGACCTGTTAAAGTCCCTCCCTGAGTACTGGAACTGGAGACTCAGAATAGAGACTTTCAAAGGATGGGACAGTATTAGCTGGAAGATGAAGGCTAACTGCTGTTAACTAACAGCTGGGCCGAGCTGAATTCTAGCAAACACAGATTTGCATTTGTAGCCTAGATTATATATTCTGGGATTCAGGGACCTTGTGATTTTGCAAACTGCAGTTTAGGATTGCTGAAATCAATTATGCCACAGCAAAACCTTAATCTTCATGGCACTGTCTGGGAGGATTAAAGACACTGTGAAAAGCCTGTGCTCATTAAACCCGATGTTCTGCACCCAATAATGGCAATCACGAGTACCCCTTTACCTGTCACTCCTTATCCAATGTCCACTGATCCCTAAGGCTCACTGATTTGGCCTTAAATTTACAAAACAGGTGGCAGGTGGCACCCAATACAGCAAACAGTGTTTGTGCTGATTAATTTTTGTCTTTTTCTTTTTAACTATTTAAAGCCTCATTAGAGATGCTCTCTCTGGGTTGTTCTCAAACAAAATTAATAACATACAAAATACTCGCTTCCTCCTGGACCCTAAGGCATGAGTTTTCAGTTTTGTGCCAATGTTCTTTGAATAAAAAAAAAGAGTGAATGTTCTGGCAACTAATTACACAATATAATCCTCAGAAGACACAATGTCTAGACATCAGTGAATCGGAGCAGTTTCTCATATGTGCTTTACCTTTTCTCTCTCACCCAGGTGGATGACGTTCATGTGGAACTCAGCCCCAAAGGGACTTATCCTCTCCACTGCAACTGATAATTGCATGGATTCTGCTGCTATCTTTGTAAAACAAGCTCAGAAGCACTACGTCACTTTGTAGGGGTACCAAACAACCTGAGAGTTGAAAGCGTGTCCTGGTTTTGGTTAAAGACAGGGTTAATTTTTCGCAGTAGCCATGAGGGGGTGGAGCCTGGAGCTGGGCATGGCCAGGGCCCTGACATTATTCAATACCATCTCATGTCATTGCCAGGGCAGGGCAAGGGACTCTCTTTCTCTCCCTTTTGCACGTAAATCACCCTTTCTTTTTACATTTTTTGTTATTAGTATTGTTGCTGTTCATTTTCTTATCTCATTGCTGTTTCAAATAAATGTTCTTATCTTAGCTGTCATCTCTGCCTTTTGTCTCCCTCTGAATGGGAGGGAGGGGAGCAGCTCATGGTTTTCTTTTTAGTGGGAGTAGTAAATTGGAGAATACCATACCTAAACTACACCATAAAGTCAAGAGGGTATTTTTCCTACTGGAGACTTGGAATGGGCTCGAATCAAGAAAGCCTGAGACAAAAGACCTCACTTTGTAATAGTTGCCACAGGGAAGAGGAATTTGTTGTGTTATGAAATAAAGCTCCTCTGCACATCCACAAAGGAGCTCAGAGAGACAACAGCAGGAGGGGGAGCACAAATAATATCTTCCTGGGTTATATCCAGGGCCATCAGCCCACCAGAGGCCCATATGCACAAGCCCATAGGAGCACAGGGCACAGTGGCAGGTGGGAGCACAAATCATGGACTCCTGAGCAATAAAAACCTTGTCCAGATCTCTCCCAGGACTGTTCCAGCAGAGCCATTAGTTCCAGTGCTCCAGCATGATACTCATCACTGTATGATAGCTGGACCAGCTCTTGATACCACCTTTTGGATTAAGGGGATTGCTGCATAGGGTGGGACATATGTGATGTTGGGGAAAAGCAGTTTGGGGTCAAACAGACTTACTATGGGATGTTTAGGGGAAGAACAAAAGGCACAAAAAGGGAGAAGTTTAGGTGATTTTAGGAAGGGCAGGAGTGGGAAAATAAATATAGGGGTAAGGGCATAAACAGGGCTGGACATGTAAAAAGTTGCTGATCAGTATGTTTATCTGATCAGTACAGCCTGTCCTGTCTTCTTACTAAATTCCTTTCTGTGTCTTTCCTGGGTGAGGGCCCTTTATTCTCTGTGTATGAGGGTGTACGGGGCTGTGAGTGCTGCAACTGGAGTCAGACCACGGGGTCAACAGGCCCAGATGTTCATGCTGCCGGAGACTGGAAAGAGTGTGGGTCTGTGAGCAAGCATGTGACCCCTAGCAATAGCCCTGCCAAAAACACATCTTCAGCTTGCTACAAATGGAACCTGGCAACAAGCAGTGGCAGTAGCCTCACCTCTCTTGGGCTGTTGGATCCAGCAGGGCAGGTTCTCCTCTAACAGAATTCTTATCTTGCCATCTGACAAAATATCTGGGAGTACTGCTTTTGATGTCCTGACAGAAGGAAAAGTCTTCCAAAGACAGGCTTGCTCCCTTCCTTTCTCCTGCACTGTGGTGCAGGTCTGGCACAAGGCCAGACCAGGGTCCCGAGTGTGAGACTGCTCAAAGGTGAGATCATTCTCAGCTGCGCTGTGCAGGTGCTTCAGACAGACACCAGCTTCACTTTCACCACTACAATATGACATACTAATGACTTGAGACTTTTCAGGCTGCATAAGCATTCATTTCTTCCTGATTATCTTTAAATGGAGCTAGGAGATACTACAGTCACAAATATGATGTGTATGTTTAATCATACAGCTTCACTTTCAAAATAATGTTTTCTTGTTAGAGTACTATTAAGATTTTAATAAAATGACAGCAGTATCTCTAGGAATTGGATAAGTGCACTTGGTTTTACAATATTTTGATTAGAGTTAGTACAGCTTCTTATTTACTTATGATGATATAGAAAAAAGAAAACTTTAAACCTCTCCCAGAAAGTTACACATCATAGATTAATATTTTATGTTGTTACAGTGACACTTAATAAAAGGAAACATTAACACTGCATTGAATAAGGCACTAAATACAGTAAGCATGGCAACTGAGACAGGAGAACCAAACTCATGTTCTAGCTCTCATTATTGTCAAAAATTAATTGGATTTCAAACAACATGTTAAATGTGAGACCTCACAGAGACACAGGATCAACTGTGATTAGACTGAGTTTTTATCCTCTTCCATTTATGCTTTTAGCAACAGGTAAGAGAAGAAGATCTGGAAGTTTTGAGGCATCAAAAGTGACATGAAAATAGATGGTGGCTTGTCTGACATGCTTTAGTGAGAAGAAAAGGCCTCAGTATGAAATAACAAGCAGTAAGACACAAGTGTTCACTGTCCCAAGGAGCTACTTTTGGCAGATCTCTCATAGGTGTAGTATCAAAGTATTTGTGACTAAATACTGACACACCACACAAAAAGACTTGCAAGGAGAGAGAACTAGACCAAGAGTAGTAGCCTAAAAAGAAGACAGAGTGAAAACACCTCCAAAATCTCAATCTGTAGCACACACAGCTCTGTCCTCCACACTTAATACTGGATAGCATGCTGAAAACTATCCACATCTAATCTGATATGAAATGGGGTCACTGGATATGGAATAATGAAATTAAGGACTAGATACCTTTGAAAAGAGGAAGAAAAATCAGAGCAGCAGATGTAGCACAAATTATAAAACTATCACAACTTCTTTGAAGCTTTCTTCAAAGTTAACAACGCATTTCAATTAACAGTTTACAGGAGAGGGACCATTTTCCTCGGAAATCCTACGTAAAACAATAAAATATATTTATGCAAAAATCCAAGAGACTTATGTTTAGACTATAACCGTTTAGCCTATACCTATTTTCCTCATGAATCCAACCAACAAAATTGTGCTCTCCATTATGTCTGCTTTATGTTGAGGAATAGTTCAATGCACTTTCACACAGTTTATTTGGAGGTCCTGGTCCTGCTTTTGGTTGTGCTGATTTCACACTCAGAGGAAAAGAGAGTTACTATACAGCTACATATTTGTGAACAAAAGCACTGTTGGGTCCTTCTAAATGTGCAGAAACAGAAAAGATCAGTTTAGGCATCTTCAAGAGTGAAAGGAAAGGATGAGATGAGTATTACAGTAAGTACGGAGAGAGTAAAAAACTGTGAAATACAACAATGATGAAACACAGAGAGAAGGTAAGATGAAATTATGGAAAACAATATTTTGCATCAGATTTACAACAGCCCAAAGTTATATAAAAGAAAAGCCCTCAATATTTTCAATGAAAATTAAGAGCAAGTATAAATGCTTACCTGGGACAATATGCAAGACTCCTCTCAAACAGCACGAGCATCAGAGCTTGAAGTACTGGGCTCTTAAACTACATGTTCCACAAAACCCTTAAAGTACAGCTCTGATTACCTTTAAAACCATGGACTGGGTCCCTTGTATTCAGTTACCAGTGGCAACTGCTTGACCTGAAACTCTAACTGCTGGGAATCCCATCTCTCAAGTTACTTTAAAACACTTCTCATTTCAACAGACCCTGGCAGACCTGTCTGTATTTGGATAACTCCCTCTGCACAAGTAAATGTCAGTGTGCCTGCAGCAATGCTTACAGTGATATTTGGTCTGCTTCTGCCTAACCATATTTTATTCATTCAAGGGTGTAGTTTTCACCAATTCCCAGCAGGTTCCCTTCTAGAAAACAGGACAGCTGACCTGAGTTATTGCAACAGGCAGCAAAAAACCCAAGGTGTTGGATGGACTAAGAGTAGGGATGCTTGTTTTCAGCAAAGCATCATAAAAAATAAATTAGGAAGATCCAATGTGTTTTAAATAAAGAAATAAATGTAAACCTTCAGGGGAAGACTGTATTTAAAAATGCAACAGGCTCAACTATTAAAAATGCATGGTAGCAAAATGATTCAAGATGTTTTGATGCTTATGCAGAAACTAACAAAAACATTGAATTCAAACTGTCTTCCCACTGCTCTCATTATAGGATTCTCTTTTTCCTCTCTTTTTTCTTTTTTTTTTTTGAATGTTGCTTCCATTAGTGCTAGCTTTTTATTTGCATAAAATCCAGACAGTTGCGACTTGCTACTGAAGCTGACTTCCCACCTGAAGATAGTCTTCCATAGCTAAACCTTTAACAGCCAGCTGTCATCAAAAGTTGAAGATATTGACAACATCAGATTGTTGTCCAGTACCAGAGGAAATGACATGGATCCTCAGACGACACACATCAAGAACTACGGGGCAAGTGCTTCTATAGAGTTACAGGTGGTTAAGCAGCAAGAGCATATGAACTTCTATGAAGCAAAAAGATCCTATTTTTATGTAAATATCCTCACCATTGCTATGTAAAATCTGGCAATCTCAGCTAACGGATTCAAGACAGTTTTTCCTATTGCATATTCTATCTTGAAATTTAGTGTGAAAACTTTGAAGAGGAAAAGGAATTCAACAAGACCTGTCAAGATTTGAGTCATACACTGACTAATCCCACTTGTAGCAGTTTAATCTCATACAACAACTAAGCACCATGCAGCTGCTTGCTTACACCCCTCCTCCTGTCAATGGGATGAGGAGGAAAATCAGAAAAAGGTAAAACACGTGGGTTGAGATAATAATTTAATAATTGAAATCAGGTAAATTATCATGAACAAGCTTCTGTGGCATATCAGGGCTTGCCCCCAGCTACAGGCTCCCAGAGACCACTTCCCAAGTCCAAAAAACTAATTGCTCACACTTTCATGCAAAGTAGGGTCCCAGTCAGCTGGCATTGGCCCTTCATAAATACTTCCACATAAACTCTAATACAGAGGATCTGCCAGTTCAGGAATCTGGTTACAACTTCAGATAAGCCTCAAAGCACACTTGAGAATTAAACAGCTCCATTGTTGGGGCAGTGCTTTTTACTTTGAGGTCTACATCAACTTTGATCAGCTCTTTGAAGTAGAACAGAAAAGATTTGTCTTGCTCAGTCAGTCTAGAAATGGATATGATCTTTTACTATTATTTTTCACAGAAATTTTGTAATCCTTCCTCCCTACTTCTGCGTACTGAAAGGAATCTTTGGTGACCCACAGATTCAGATGGAATTTCTTACAGAAACCTAAGAGTGGTAAACGCCATATATATACACATATATATGAAGTACATATAATATACTCTAAATCTAAGATCTAATTTTTCTTTGTTCTATACCCAAATAAAAATTACTTTGACTAAATGTCATGTTAAGTTGTCATCATTCTGTAATAAAGTGAGAGTTTGAAGCCTGTTTTGGTTTGTTTTTAAATACACATGCCTTTTTGTAGTGGAGAAGTGCATACAGTACCTGTTGTTATTCTTATGTGGTTTTTTAAAAGTTTTCATAAAGACAACAGGTTACCAGTGAAAGATAGTATCAGCTCATCAGGTTCCTCAGGTGCTCTTCTGCAAAGCTATGAAATAACAGTTCATCTCCTCCTTGGAGAAACCTAATACAAAATTTGCCACATACAATCACTTTAAAATCTTCCCTCCTCCCTCTCCAGCTTCATATCCCACCCAACCCTTCAATTTCAAACCCTTCAACCCTTTGATTTTTTTTAAAGAAAAGAAAAGAAAAAAAAAAGAAAAGAAAAACAGCTTATAAAACAGCAAAGAAAATAAAGTTATTTTAATATATATAGAAAGAGAACAAAATGAAACTTGAGGGAAAACTTACTGGCGTTACAGTTTATCCTGATACAGTCTAGATGGGGAAAAATAAATGAAAGATGAAATTGCATCCTTCAAGGTAACAGCTGCAGACATCCAAAAACAATCAGTCCACCCTTCCGGGGACAGACACACGCAAAGAGATGTGGCCATTTTATACTTATATACAGTCTGTACAAGTTCAGGAGTGGGTGTATATGTACAGTATATTCTATGTAAATATCTGTTACATAAATATATATATATATATACACATATATATATACACATATGTATAGAGAAATATACCAATATACATACATGTCCACATGTTGACACAGAAAGTTCTTTCCTTTTTATAGAAGCCTACAAATCTAAGAGTATCTTCCACTCCAGACCATGAACTGATGTGAATTAAAATTAAAAAATTATAATTAAGGCATAAAAATCTCCCTCAAGACACAAGTCATACTCGTGTCATTTTGCTTTTTAGAGACCTTTAGCAGTTTCTCTAAGAAACTTGAAGCTCAAAGTGAACCTTTACACTTGGTTTCTTTTAAATTAATTTGTATTTTTATTGCATAAATACACCATCTGTCAACACAGAATACCTTTAAAATCAGCCTATGAAATTTGTTGGTGCAATATTTAACCCTTTCCAGCTCTCCCAAAGACAGACCCTCTTCTCATTTCCCCAAAGCCAGCCCAGAACACTTTTTAATATGTGCACAGACACATTTGACACTGTCCGCTCAGGTGAGGAAAGGGTTAACATACTGCCCCATTGTGTCCTATCATAAAATGGCCACTTGCAAACAGCTAACCGCACGAACGCCCAGCCCAGATTTCAGCTAGTTCTGGAGGTTGGGAATACTTTTTTTGGGGCTTGGCAGGGAGAATGGGGATTTCTTTCAAAGGTCCCCAGCCCTGCCAGTTCCTCAGAGCCCAGTCTCATCTTGTTCTCTGAACGCTAAGACAGAACGGGGTGTTTGTAACGTTCAGGGAGAAGATGAAATGGGCAGTGAAGTGGCAGATCTGCGAACCTTTGCTGGCCCTGCTTCATTCAGAGGTCACAGGCAAGGGAGGGACAAAGAGAGGTACATGGAAAAAAAAAATAGAGTTATGTTTGTGGAATCTAATAAATAGTGACTGACAAGTCTGCACAAAAAAAAGCAAGTTGCGGTAGGAGAGCCTGAGCTAGAGGGCTTCTGAGCATTGCTTCTCTTTTTTAACACATTAATGCTCAGCATATCTCAGGATATGATTCCATAAGAGGATCTTCCACTTATAAATGCCTACTTGCAGCCTTGTGTACGTCCACTGCTGTGATGTCTAATGTTGGCAAGAGCTATCATATCAGTGCTATTACATATCTTGGGCTATGCTGACCTTCTCTCAGGAAATCAAGGCCATGAATAATAGCACCATGCTAGTAGACATGTTGTCTGGACTACTAAAGCTTTAATCACCAGGAATGGTTGTATTTATGACAGGGATATGGCCCAGCAAGGTAGATTATATAGAATGGCAGAAAAATATAATGCAGTTTGCTTCCTCACTGGGCCAATTTTATGTTTGCTCAGACAGATGTAGGAAAATTATTTCAGCAGCTGACACTAAACGCAGTTCTTAAAAAATGAAGGAGGGGAAAGAACAAGAGTCTATAAATAATAAATAAAGAGTTGTAATGAGCAGGGACACATCAATTAGGAGTAACATAGCCAGAGAGAGTCTGTTTTCAAGCAGAACTTCTCCTGAGAAAATCTGGGTTTGGTTTTGTGCGATTAGGTTTGTCATGTGTCGTCAACCGCAACAGAAAAGTGGGAGCAAACAGCCCTGGAGCAACTGCTACGATCACCTTACAGTGGTAGCTATATCCCTTATAGGAGTTGGGTGGGGTAAAGGGAGCTCTGAAGGACGTGCAGGGGAACTTCCCTCTCTGACCTGATGGAGAGTGACAGCAAGAGAGATGGCCAAGTCTCACCGCAAGTGAGGTCAAGAGAGTTGCTACAGCTGGAACATGGGAATTTCTTATGGACTAAAGAGCAAGTATGCTGGAAAGGGAAACATGGCTGGTCCTTAGCAACATTCACCAAAGTTAAGAGACTAAAATCACTCTCGTGTTATTGATGTCTGCAGAGTTTTGCTTTTTTTTTTCTCAATGATACCAAAATAACTATATGTCCTAGGGCTTGCCCTCAGGCTGAAACACTCCTCCAGATGAAGAGGTAGATGTTTCAAACTGAAAAACAGTGTAGCCCTTATCCTGGCTGCAAGATTCGTATTTCAAAGGATGAGAGTCCAGGGCACTGAGAGGGCTGCCCTGACAAGTACATGGCACTATTACATCTCCAGACTGCGAGCACTGTCTGCAATGCCATGCAGTTGGGTGCTGGACAGAAATGCCCAGGTGGACTCCAAAGGAACCAGCTCCCCATCCAGGTTTCATCTAACTGGGTCAGCTAAGAGGGGGTATCTGCTTGCATTGCTACACCAGCACCACCATACCATCCACACTACCATCAAAGAACATGCATAGGTCTTTTGTTCATTGCCTTAATTTTGAGCCTTGCCCAAAGCAATTCAAAAATTTTACAACCATTGATACATGAAGTTGTTCTGTCCCTCTTAAATCCATTTTTTAAAAGGAAGAAAACACTTACGTTCCTCTAAATTAGTACAACAGTACAAATCCAAAGCAGAGGATTTGTTTCCTGGTGGTGAGGGTGCAGGTGTAGTCTGGTCTTTGTGCTCAAAACAGCAGCATCTGGTTAATTCAGGGGTAATTAAAAAAACTCCTTGGGATTCCTCCTGCACAGTACTGAGGCAATAAGACTTCTGGTAATTTTCATCTGGGGCATTCAGCCGTGTTATCAGTATTTATTTCTGAGATAGGTTTTGGAGATGAGTATGCCTGAACAGCTGTAAATCCAGTCACCTGTCAGTTCAGCAATTGGATGAGGAATGTGGTGGATAGTAGGGAAGTGAAAATAGAGTCTGTTACTGCATGGGGAGCAGGATTAGCTGGGAAGACCTTCTGCAGTTACTCTCTTTTCATTAATTGTCTAATGTAAACCAGAAGCTCCTTCTTCAGTGCTCAGATGGAAGGTTTTCCAGAGCATATCACCTGGGAAACGGCCCAAAGACAGTCTCCTTCCAAAAGGTTAAATAGCTTGACTACTGTTAGCTAACACAAGGGATCTGTTGTTTGAATGGAGGTATCTTTAGCAGCAAATATACATCTGCAATTCAGGCCTGTGTTTCTTAACATTTATATCTTTTTTTCTGAAAATAGTAATATTTATTTGATGCTGCTAAGGCTCCAGGCTGTTTTATCCCTGAATCAAGAAAGAAAGTCACCTTTGTTGTGTGAGAACAAGATGGTTTTTCCTTTGGATGAGCAGCCATATGTGGCTATGGAAGAGTACTTTAAGGCAAGAATAGGACTAAAAAAGATAATCAGGGCCCAACTGTTTGTAAGCTCAGTCTCAGTTATTTTTATGGGAAAACCAGATAAAATCCTGTGCACACTTACCCTACATTATATTGAGGCTCTTTGCCTCTCTCCTACTTGCAATATTTGTATGTAGAAATGACAAAAGAAACTTCATTTTGGATGGGCAAAGTTGGCTCTGACACCCTTCAGGATTTATCTTATGAAAAGATAGGTGAGAAGGATGATTACACTTCCTTAAATGAGAGGAAGCAGGAATTATTACTCCTAGTCACCACTCACCCAAAGACATACCAAGCCAGGAAGAAAAAAAAACCTGGAATGTTCTTTAATAAAAGCCAGTATAGCATTATAACCCTGCCACTTGTCAGTGGGAGGAAAAATGTGAAGGGGGATCCCCCTATCAGACCAGCCATTTCTTTCCCTTTCTGCACATCATCTCAGCATCAAAAATTATTCCCAAGCATGTTCCAAGCTACGATTTGCTTAATTTCTCTCTCTCTCTCCTTCCACTCCAGACCCATTTCTTCAAAGTCCTTCTCAACAGAAGTGAGATATGTATCACATTCAGATTTCTCTTCTTCACACAACAAAAACTCAGACTACTGAGAGTCATACTGTCAACATGAAGATTTGCAGTGCCTCAGGCACCCACACTGAAAAGGTCTGAAGCAACTTCCTCGCCCCCTTCCTTAGAGAATTAGTCATTGCTGCTCTTCCTTTCCCTTGCCCCTTCTAGAGAAAGCCCCCAGCTGCCCATGGCCACTCACACCCGCTGTATCTCTCTCCCCTGACTGGCTTGGACACTGAGTGCTGAGGGGTGAGAGGGATATGCCAGCCCCTGCAGGCTGCTCCGTATGCTCTGTTCTCAGGGCTGTTTGCTGTGCGGGCCGCAGGCTTCAGGCCTTTGAAGGGTCGAATACCATCTTTTGATTTACCATGGCTGATGGGGTATGGGAAAGCTTTACAACTGAAACACACAGANAAAAAAAGAAAGAAAAGAAAAAAAAGAAAAAACAACATAGGAAAGACCTTAATAAAGACACAAATGATACTAAGTAATCAAATGGAATAGATCAAAGAAGAGAAGAAAGAGAGAGCTCTTAGTATTAAATGACTTATAAGAAAGCACAGTTAAATAACTCACCCCTCAAAACAGTCCTTGTTTACACACATTTATCATGGGTTAGATGCTCAGGGGATGCTGACATATAGTTAGTCAGCACCAAGCATATTCAGGTCTTTAGAGGTGGTGTTGATGACTGTTTCTCACAGGTAAGGAGATTTTAGCAAGGTCAGATAAAGATTTGGTTCTCATTTGTGAAATTTGGGCTATGAACGGTCTCCATACAGAGTTAATATGACTTAGAGTTAACAACTGGAAATGAATGGCTCTGGTAAGGTGGTTCCTCCTCAAATTCTGTTCTTCAACAGCAAGGTAACTTTGCTGTTTTGGTAGAAGGAAAATCCTGTTTCAAGGACATTATCTGACAGCTTTATAAACCTGAAGAAAGGAGAGGTGAAGCTCAGTGTGTGTTCCAACAGTCTAAACTACCCCTCTGTTGACTCGGACATAGGAGAGTGCTGACTACTGATCCAGCCTGTAGTCACTTTGGGGAAGATTCTACCTGACAAAAATTTCCAGCTGAAAAGCTGGCAAAATGTGGCATAGACTTTGCTTCATTCCCTGCTACTACACAGAATCAGCCTTCAGTTTACACAGGGGTTTGTTTACAGATTTTGTCCCTGCATTAAGCTGTCAACAGCACATCTTTCCCAAACATGTGTAGACTATCTGTCAAATCTTTAGCCACATCTTTTAGGTGCCAGACAGTAAGGGCTGAACAGTCCACCTCTAGGCTAGGTGATGGCATAACAAACCCCAGTGAGTGCTAAAAGTGACCAATGCCAATCAGGCATACAATGTTGACAGGCCCTGAGGGAAAATATTGTCTGTCAGCATGACATAATGAAAATTGGAAAGGAAAGAGGAAGCTTTAAAAAATAAGTATATTCAGGGTTATCTAAAGATACCCTCTTCATATTCATTTCGGGTTTAAGTCTAGGAGGCCTTGAACACCCAAAATGAGCAATTCCCCTAATTCTCATTCATTTTTAAGAAGATATAACAGAATCAAACAAGCGGTACCTTTCTCAGAAGAAAAAGTGACAATTTTTGATGAACTCTGGAAATTCTCATGCTGTAGTACTGTGATTCTATTAGCTCAAAAATTATGAAAGCTTGTTCCAGTGGGTCTTAGAACTTTGAAAGCTGACAGAAGCTCTCACAGACCATACAAAAACCTTCATATACAATAACCTATACATTAAGAGGTATAAGATTTTCACTATCATGTTAGTTTTGCCTCTTTGAGTCAAAACCTCTTTTTAGTTATATTCCCGAATTCACATGAAGCAACAAGCTGTATCACTGAAAAGTGAAAGCTTCAACTGATGTATTTACATTCTTTAAAAATTTGTCACTCGATTGAAAATCTAAAGACTGTCAAGAAAATGAATTGAGGCTAATCTAATAGCACATTCACTCCCAATTGTTTTTGTTTTGTTGTTATTGTTGGACTTGTTTCTAATTGTCTTTTTAAATTATTTTCTGGGAAAGTGTATCTCAAAGGAGACAGAACACAGCCCTTTGGGATAGGGGGATGCATTTTTATTATTGTTACTTTCTTTTTAATGAAGACACAACAAAAAACACCAGGCTTTTTTATTAGATATGTAAAATATGGCAAGCTGTATCAAATGCTACCAAATTATGCAAAGGGCAGGGGGTTCATAGGACTTCTGCTTGCCACCATATCCATTTTGCTTCCTTTCCATGTTTGCCTTTGACTGTTTTGAGTGATGCTGGATGAATGAGGGATGTAACTGATCAAAAGATGGACCAAGTAGCATGTTTCACACAGAGCTCACCAGTCCCAAACCAAGAAAGGAAACTTAAAAACTTAAAGATTAAAAACCAACACTGTCCATAACGAAGAACTGACAGCAAATCTTCATGCAGCAATGCAGAAGAGAATTTCTCTCCGCAAGAGAATATAATTATAAAAGTTTCAGCAGTTATTTTAGAAATCAATCCAATCCAATCAAACCAAAAGAAATTAAATGAAATTATTTTTAAAAAAAACACTAATCACAAGCCCAAACTAATAGTGAAGAGAGCGGTGGAAGGTGTTTATACGATACCTAAATTGACCATAAGTTTGACACGGCCTCCATCCAGCTCCAGGCGCAGAGTGTCAGCAGAGTCTCGTGAGGTGGTTGCCATCAACAGCCCATAAGCACGCTGAGACATGAAACGGAAGGACACATCTTCTGCTTCTGTGTGCATAACCATAGGCATGATGATCTTCATGTACATGCTGCCATCATAGCTCAAGATAGAGGCCTCTGCAAGGAATCACCAAACAATTGCAAGAAATTAAAAGAAGTTACACCTCTGAAGAACCCCCACATCTACCATAGAGCACTGTGTCTACAGAAACCATAGCACTTGCCACAGAAAGGTGTGTAACTGGGGAAAAATGCAACAACTATTAAACTGCATCCAGAAACCCTGCGGGGCAAATATGAGCAGCAAAGAAAGATATGGTGTTCACTGCAACTGGTGACAGCAGTATCCATGTACGCAGAATTCCCAAGGTCAAACATGTTAGGACAGAGCCCTTTTGTGATTATGCACTAGCAAAGCCTTCGTTTTTCACATCTTCCAGGAAATGCAATCTCCTTCAGTGCGCTGAAGTCCAGCCTTCCCTAGGACTAGCAGTAATGACTAGAGTGACTAGAGTTCTAATTTCTGCTACTCTTGCTGTTGCTTATTTAGAGAGGAATTTCATTTCATTTATATCACTTTAAAGACAAACAACTGTCTAAAGGGAATTTCCTAACAGGTCTTCTCTAAATCAGATTTTTTGTTTTTTGTGATTTTATATTTTTTCGCTACTTACTAACAACCAATATTAGTAGAGCTCTGCTGACACAACCGATGCAAATGAAGAAAGGAATAAATCAAACTCCATTGCAAGGGCCATTCAAATGCAGAAAAAGTTAGAAGACAGAGGCACAGTGAAAGCCAGGAGGAGGGGGGAAAAAAGTGAAGAAAGAAGTTATATTTTTCTGTCATGTCTGAGGATGTCAAAGATAATTGGAATTTCAGCCGAGAAAAGGACTTAAATTTAGCATCCTCTATTTGTTCAGAGTCTTGCCTGCAGAAAGTGATAGTCTCCTCTAAGGCGTAGAATTAAAGTCTTCTGTTAGAACTGCAGCAAGCACTACAGCATAGCAGTCATTGTTTCTTCACGGAATATGCTCAAAAGCATTTTTATCTGCAAAATTTACAAATCTACATAAATACATTAATGTATGAATTAGAGCATTCCTATTTCCCACAGCCAACCAAAGGCAGAGCTGTAGAGATTGCTCCATGTAGAGCTTCTACCATAAAACTACATATCAAAATCCCAGAGTTTAAAAAAAATCTGATTGGTTCATGGATGGATTGAAACATGGATGGATTGCTCCCTAAAGCTCTCTTACCAGTACCTCATCCAGTTCAGCTTACATTTTCTCAAATGACTGACTGAGATTCTCTCCAGGCACCACCACCCCACCAAACCCCCAGAAAATTAACAGCCCGTCTAATTTAACCCGGTGCAAAACACTTATTTGGAATCTAGATGTTCTCCTTATGTTTCAACCCTTTGTCCTTTTTTTCCCAGACAATGAGAGCAGAACTTCCATCAGGAAACAGAAAGCTTGGCAGAGTTGAACCTTACCCCTCTTAATGTCTAAATGTTAGATCCTACAGTAGGGTAAATGGATGGGAGACTGAGGAAGATCCAAATGTCCACGTTGTAAAGCACCCCTGGCTGGCTCCAAAATGGCCAGTAACAGAACCACAATGCAATAAATATGGAAATGAGGTGATAAATAAAGATATAACTATCAAGCTGATAAAGTGACAGAGGAGACATGTATATGGTTCCAAAGTATTTGGTGGGGATCACTACAGCTGTGCTGGTGCAGCAACCCACCACACTAACAGCTGGTATGCAGCACCTCTGCAGTCATAGGACATGCAAACATATTAAGAAGAAAACTTTTCTGGGAGCACCATTAAGATGTCTGTGAATGGCATCCCTACTTTCCAGTTTCCTTAGCTGCACTTGCCACACACTGTCATGGTCTGTACACTGAAAGCTCTCTACACACATCACCCACTCAGCCATTACATTACACACATCTCTGGTACCAGCTGCCAGTGCTGCCCAGGGGTCCCGCATCTCCATTTGGCCAAGAAACAGAGAACCAAAGAAAGCTTCTTTTTCAAGGTGGAAGAATAGTTTCTGCTTTTCGAAGTGAAATTCTCTTCGCCTTCACGTCTGCACCTCTCACTTGCCACCCACAGCTGCAAACTGGAACTAAATGTACTGTATTTTATACATACACTCAAAGGCAATGCCTGTGTACACACAAACCTTCCTTGCTCTCTTTCCTCTCTCTCTCTGCAGATTGTATTAGAAAATGCAGTCAAGCATGAAATGGCTCTTTTGACGCCTTCAGCTCAGATGTGCCTTGCATCAAACAGTTGCTGGCCCTAGCACATGAATAGCTGCGAGACGGGGGTTGGAGGCTATCAGGACTACGAGTGGGAGTAGCTGACACAAATGTCCCAGCACTGCTGCTTCCTTCCTCTCAGTGCCATGCATTAGGTACTTTGAAAACATGAGTTTTTCTGCAGTGACTAGAACAAGCCAAAAGCATGGTAATAATGAGTCTCTTCCCTTCAGTAAGAATTTGTGTCCTTCAGCTTTACTGATCCCATCGCCAGATAACTACTGTCCTTAGACAAGAAATCCCAACTCTTACTATTATACTTAAGTAAGTAGGACCTGAAGAACACTCTGAATTGCTGCAGATGACATAAAAGTCTGGACATTGTTT
This sequence comes from Platysteira castanea, assembly GCA_013397175.1. Classification (NCBI taxonomy): domain Eukaryota; kingdom Metazoa; phylum Chordata; class Aves; order Passeriformes; genus Platysteira; species Platysteira castanea. Next base: position 527,410 of record VYXC01007079.1, on the reverse strand, counting down.
CAGCTGACATCCCACAGTAGCCTAAATCAGGTGTTACTGTCCTTTCTCTGGCCAGTCTGCTACAAACACGATGCAATGAAACCTCGTAACAATTAAGTAGATAAAATTAAATATCTTGAAATAGTTGAAACAGCCTCCACACAATGACAGGAGACAATGTTCTGTTCTTGTGTGTGCCGTATGCATTTGACTGATTGATTTCAAAAATAGCAAGATTTCATTCTTACTTTGCAAGTCTTCACAGTCTGGAGTATCTTGGAGTCTTTCAGCACATCTCCTTGCAAGCAGACCATTCCCTCCAGCTATGAAAATACCCCATTCAGAGGAGGGTATTGCCTAGTAGCACTCATACAAATAAAACCTATTTCCTTTTCCCTTCAGTCAGTCCCCAAAGCTCAAGAAAAGCATGTTACAGCTGTGCAACACATACAGAAAATCTGCTCAAGTGTCTTGGGTTGAATGTACCCCACAACAAGTACATGACCTCAGCCTCCCAGACACCTGTGCTGGCGACTTCTGCCTGAATACAGGCATCCATTCAATTGTCCTCAGACATCTGCAGCAATGGCACTGTAATGCTCTGTTCGGCACCATAAATATAGGCAGCAGCACAGTTATCCAAGTTTTAAATACATGCACGTTTCTGCCACCCTTCTACTTTTAGGGTAGCTATTATATTGGATGCGTAGGAGCAATGTGTGAAATCATGTTTGAGACCCCCACAGATTTGTACAGACAAAAAAAATGAGTGGCGTTTATTTGTGATCCCAATGCCAGAAGCTTCACTGCCATTAGTTTGGAGATGGGAAGAGGAAGAAACCAGGTGCTGGTTCAGAACTGCTCTGACATAATGCCAGAAATCTGTGAAAATCAATATGTTATTAGGAGCAATTAGCTTCCCAGTCTTGTGCTCAGACCCTGCCAGTTTTAATTTTACACTTAGCATCCAAAGGAGCAATTCATTGTTGCTTCCCCACAAGGCTCTGCATAAACCTCCTAGGGAGACGGAACAGGCATATTCTTAGCATACAGACAGAAAATTATTCAAGACCTCTTCATGCTTTTTCTCCTGCTTTCTAACCTCTCTCTTGTATTAACCTCCATCCCTTGCCTCTTTTCTTTCTTCTCCCTCTTAGTTTTTCTGTAGTCTCCTGTTCTCCTCTGTGGTCTTTTACCTCTGCCACCCAGACTACAATACAGTGTAGTTTCTTACTGAAATTTTCAGAAAAGTGACAGTGCAAAAAGAATTAAAAATATCCACACTTCATGAAATTTGAAGTTCCCAGTGGTAGCAGTTCAGGGCACATGACATTTTCCCCAGCTACATTTTTGAGACCAAAACTCTTAGACCAAACATTTCCACATTCTTGCGAATTCTAATACCCCTAAAGTTCCTAAGCTTTGTATCTGCAAACCAGACAACACTTTCCTGCAGGCACTGATTACACAGCTCACCTCCTGCCCTCACATATCCACTAGCAGACACATGGCCCTAAACAAAAAATAGATTTTCTGAAAACCAAAATTACACTTTAAAACAAAACAAAACAAAAAATCCCACAAAAATAATATCTAAAAAGAAAAAAAGCAAGAGAAATCCTCATTCCTGTCCAAGTGGATTCCATACAGATGAGTTTCAACAAAAAAAGCCTGACAAGTAATTTGGGAAGTCTGAATGTAATCACTCAGATTGAATCTGACTAGGATCTAGGAGATAATGCTCCTGTTTTGTTGGAAAAGATATGATGGGAACTTTAAGTGCTCACAAGTGGTTAGGACCTTGCACATCATCCAGCAGGACGGGTGCCAGGAGCTGTGGAGTTCCCTGTGCCAGTCCCTTGCTGCCCAGGGCTGTCCCAGACACACAGGAAGGTGAGTGGGACAGATGTGCAAATGGGGGCTAGTTCCAGCCAAGAACCCAGGAAACCTCGTGGTGAAGAGACAGGTCTACGGTCAGGCCAGGAAGTCAATATGCTGGCCAGGGCTAAGAGTGATTGCCAGGCAGGGCCACAGGGACAGGGTTGGACATGGGCCTGGCTTGGCAGCACCCATGGCCGGGCATGCTGTGGGGACCTGGAGACTGGCCCTGCCACAGCATCACCGGGTGGGGGCTGATGGCCAGGGGGCTGCCAATGGGGCTGATGGCCACGATCAGGGTGGGGGAGCCCCTGTGGCCAGGCAGGGCCCGTCAGTGCCCTACGCGTGCTGGTGGTACCACGCTCTGGGACTGCTTCTCACTGACCCGAAGGAAAGTCCATGTTTACTAAATGTGCTATGACACCTTCTGCAGTAAACTGAACTGTTTGTGGATGTCTCCCGTCTCAGTGTCACTGGGCTTCACCTTAAACTTAGTCCACCAAACAGGAAAGAGCAATTTGAAGGGATGTAAATGTAATTCACTAGCACCAAGAGGGACAACAGCAGAGAACACAAAACCATCTTTAAGAACATGCCTAAACTGAAACATTACATGAAGAATAAGAATGGGCTTTATTGGTCTAGCAAAATACTCTGCAAACAATAAATATCACTAATAAGCCACTGATAGGGTTTACTGTGCTAGTAAGAACCAAGATATTCTGCTTGAGAGATTTCGAACTGACAAGATGTCAATAGTGTTATTATGAGTTGTTATCCACTGGAAATGCATGAATATAAAACAGTAAAAATCTTGGACACAGACTTTTGGATACACTACAGCTACAGGAAAGTAAAGACTGATTTTGCTGGTACTCTCTGAAAGACCAAAATATTTTTTAAACACCTATCCAAGTTTTTCTTTGCTTCAGATTAAGATGATGCCTTCCTTCTCCACTCCCAAGTGGGTAAATGGCTGCTTTACAAAAGGATCTCTGTATCCTGAAACTCAGTATATCACTATTCCAGCTCTCTCATTCAATTTTAGACTAAGTAAGCTCCTTTCTACTCAGCTTCTCCTAGCTTTTATTTTCTAAAACCTGCCTCTCCTGCTTCTCATCTCTGGCTTCTTTCTAATTTGTATACTACTTTCTTAAATTCCAGTTTTCCAATTTGAATAGCATAAGTCAGTTAAGATCAAACAAGCCCTTAAAGTAGAGTAATTACATAAGACACCCTTATCAGTGCAATGTGCACAAAATAGTTCCAAATGAACAGCAAATGGGAGACATAACAAAGTAAGCTCCAAGGCATTCATCACATTTTCAGGGATGCAAGAATACTGGTGGAGCAGTAATAAAAATTGTCACTTATAAGGCCCCTGCTATAGACAAAAATTGCTAGCAGATGTTTACATAGGCCAGATGACATCCAGATAAATATTCTTCACCAAACATATTTTTTCAAAACCTTGCAAAATTTAATTTATAACAGTAATTAAAACATTTAATTTCTGGGCCTGAAAATAGCCCAGAAGTGTGAGTTCCTTCATATAAAAGAAAAAAATTCCTGAATAAACCTAAAGTGCAAACCACGCCTATTTATTTATCTAGAAAGTCAGAAGAGAATAAATACTCTGTTCACCAATTTCCTTTCCATACCACTGTCTCCCCCTGTTCCAGTATCTTATATCTCTTCTATCCCTTTGAGGTCTTCCCAAACACATAACCAAAGTCTGCAGATAATATTATTGACTAAGTATCCACAAAATGGAAGACATAAAAAAAAAAAACATAAAAAAAGGTAAAGAAGGCAAACAAGGAGCCCTAAGCAGCACAGTGCAGACAAAAAAAAAAAAAAATTACCTTGATTCATAGAGTTTAGACTTTGAAATTACTTTGGTTATGAACAAAAGTAATTCTGATTTTTATTTTTAGAACAGCACTGATTTTATTTTTTAAATCCAAAATTAACACCTCGCTCTTCTACTTCAATATTATAAAGTGGGTATATTATACCAAAATCCTGTAAAGCTGTCCTGAGACTTGTCATCTTGAAGTGGACCAAATCTCAAGGAATTAGTTAAAACTGTGACACTTCTATCATTGTAAGGTAAAATCCCACAAGACTTTTGCCTGTCTACAACAAAAGCTTCAGTGGAGACTTTCCAAATTTTAAACTGACCTAGGGAAGACATATTAGGGACATGGATCCCAAATCTCTCTCCATAAATACATCTCTAACATTCATGGTCTGGATTTTAGCTTTGCTTAACCTCCGTATTTAATCAACTCTATAACTCCCCAGGTTAACCTGTGGCTACCCTACAAAGTAGTATGTACCAGTTTCCATCAGCATCAGGCTTGGTATGCCCTTCCTACATTCCTGTTTTCACCACACAAGAGAGTATGAGCTAATCAAGGGGTGTTGTCAGGCGGGGAGTTAAAAAAAAATAAATTTGTGTACTCCTCAATGAAAGGCAAATAAACTTCGCTTCTCCTTTCTTTGGGCTGCAACCATAAAGAACTGGCCTAGGGAGGAGCTGTAAGAGCACTGAGTCCACAGTGGAAATATTTGCAGACAGAGGAAACTGTAGCTTGTAAATGTTATTGCTAGCCCTGGGAGGTGACGAGTGAGGTTATATTGCCATACTGAAGCTTGGCAGAGACTCAGGAGACCAAGAAGGAGCACATGGGCTTTTCAAATCTACTCCAAATGTCACTCTAACATTTACGGAGCTGTGTACAACTATTTGGGAAGAAATCTCAGGCAAGAAAGCTAAGGGTAGAAGAAGAATTGCTCCTCAATGTAAAGGAGTGTAATGGGGAAACCTGCTACTAAAACAATAGTTTGAGAATTTGCATTACCATGGGTGGCACTTTGGAAAGTGGCACGACTTCTGTTTAGTTCAAACATCTTTGAGTCATCTTCATGGCACTGTCAAGCTACATGAAGCTACATTTTATTACTACCTTCTGAGTAGTGTTCACTGAGAAAGGGAGATTACAGCAAAAACGTTTGGTTTATCTCTCCTAGCAAAAAAAAGAGGCAGCAGACACAATTTGTAGAAAGGGAAAATGGAGAAAATTACAAGGAAAAAGTTACACAATGAGCGTTGCCACACACTGCAACAGAACAGCTGTAGGAACCCCAATCCTGGAAGTTTTCAAAATTCAACAGGATAATGCCTTTAACAATTAATTCTGCTCTTCAAGTTGGTCTCACTTGAAGCAGGTGGTTGGGACCACCAGAGATCTCTTTACCCTGTGATTATTCTATGCCAAGTGCCAGAATGCCCTGATATCACTGGATATTGCACCTTTTCACAGACATCACCTTACACCTGCAAATTGCTACTGATTTGAGATGGAAAAGATTTTGTCTTGTGAGTTATCACATTGAAGGGAATGACTCTTGGAGCATGTTGTCAAGACTAAAGAAACAGAAGGTTCAAAACGTTGCTTTCCTACAGGCATTGTATGTCCTTGGGCAAATTCTTTACCCCTGCTGAATCATCTCCAAGCATTTACAGTTTGGAACCAAATATGTTATGACACTACTAAAGACATCTGATTGTTGTGCTTTCAGTCCTTTTCTCCCACCATATGGGAAAGCTACTCAAAAGGCAGTTATCATGGCTTGGATGGGTGTACTCTTTGCTAGGTGAAAAGATGGTTGGATGGCCAAGCCCAAGGAGTGGTGGTGAATGGAATTCAGGTGGTGGCCAGTCGTAAGTGTTCCCCAGGGCTCAGTATGAGGGCTAGTTCTATTTAATACCTTTAGCAATGGTCTGGACAAGGAGATCAAGTGCATCCTCAGTGAGTTTGAAGAAGACATTAAGCTGGGCAGGAATTTTGATCTCCTGGAGGGTAGGAATGGATATGGACACACTGGAACAATGGGCTGGGGCCCACAGCTTGGGCCAATGGCATGAGGTTCAATGAGGCAAAGCACAAGACCTCCATGTGGTGCTACAGGCTTGGGGAAGAGTAGTTCCCGAACTGCTCAGCAGAAAGGAACTTGGTGGGGCTGGTTGATGGGCAGCTGAATTTGAGTCAGCATGTGCCCAGGTGGCCAGTGGTATCTTGGCCTGCATCAAAAACAGTGTGGCCAACAGGACTAAAGCAGTGATTGCCCCTCTACTCAACTCTAGTGAGGCAACACCCCTCACTACAAGAAGGACATTGAGGTGCTGGAGCAAGTCCAGAGAAGGGCAATGGAGCTGCTGAAGGGTCTGGAGCACAAGTCTGATGAGGAGCATCTAAGAGAACTGGAGTTGTCTAGTCTGGAGCACAGGAGGCTCAAGGAGGACCTCACTGCTCTCTACAACTACCTGAAAGGAGGTTGTAGTGAGCTAGAGGTTGGTCTTCTCTGTCATGTCTCAAGTGAAAGGATAAGAGGAAATGGCCTTAAATTCTGCCAGGGGAGGTTGAGATTAGATATTAGAAATTTTTTTTTCACTGGAAAAGTGGTTAGGCATTGGAATAAATTGCCCAAGAAGGTGGTAGAGTCACCACCTCTGGAAGTGTTCAAGAGGCATCTGGATGTGGCACCTGGGAATACAGCTTAAGGGTGATTATGGTGGTACTGGGTTGACAGTTGAACTAGATGATCCTGAAGGTCTCTTTCAACCTTGATGATTCTTTGCTTTTGTGATCATCAGTCTATCATCTTTGAAAAGCAAGGCTGTAATGTAAACTACATTCGTAACCTTTTCAAAATCCATAAACAACTTCTCCTCAGTTCTGTTTTTCCAATACTGGGAAAAAACCTAACTACTATTGCCTCTGGCTGTTGGTTTAAGGAAGGTTCACAGCATTTGACAGCCCTCAAATTCATTTTCTTCCTTTTCCTCATTTGACAGCCCCAAACCCCTAAACTTTGTAAATTCCTGGAAGGTGTGTGTCAATAGAACAGGGAGCAAATGGAAAACATGGGTTTACAAACTGTAGGCCAAACTTGTCCACACCATACTGGTTTTGGAAAAGCAGAAGTTCTTCAACCCAATCAGTGATTTAGGGCCACAAGTGAGACAGTGCCCTAAATGCTGGAAATAAGTAGGCAGAGGAACTAGGTAACTATTTACAACTCATGTAAGGCAGGCAGTTTCATGGAAACAAGAATGTCACAACACTCACAAAGGGTGAAAAATAGGTCATCTTTGAAGGGAAGCCCAATACAACAGAGCAGGTAGCGATTAGGAGGGTAACAACAGCATACCTGCTGTAAAAAAATACAGGATAATACGTAATTTGGGGTTTCAGACTACAACTTCCAAACTTAAAGCACAAGATAAACTGAGTTTAAAATACTAGGATCTGGAGGAAGGTCCCTTCAGAGCCTTTTCTTCTCCTATTGCAGATCTGCTGTCTTCCCTAAAACCATTCACAAAACCACTAATCAAGGTTGGTGACCATCTGAGAGCAACGTTCAGTCAGTGCAGCGCAGACAGTGCCAAAATGATGACACTGATTTCCAGGCATCCCACAGGTTCTGTCCATTCCTAATGAAGTCATCAGCAGAGATGCAAGAGCCAGATCTGTTCACCCAGCTAATTGCAACCACTGTTCAATTACTGGAACCATGACAAAGAGGCAAAGAGAAGCAGAAACTAGTAGCTGGCATGGAATGGCAGTTGATATTGCCAGGATCATGAAGGCTGAAGCAAGAGGTACATGTTCAAGCCTGTAAATTTCACTAGCAGATAAAAGAAATTTAGTCCTACTTTCAAGTAACAAACACTGCCTTTGGAAAACATGATTGTACCCCAGACCAAATTCCAATTTTTAACGCTGGTACCTGTAGAAAAATGCTTTTAAAATAAAAGGAATTTCAGATAAAAAAGGAAAAAATAAAGAATTGGCATGGATATTGTGTCTGTGAAAACACAATAAAGACACTCTCGCACCTGCTAGGTTCAGCAGAAGGGAGGGAAAAGAGCAAGTTTATTTACATTTGACATGTTTTATAAGATTCTCAACTCCACAAGGGATTGGAGGACATGCCACTTCCTCCTCAATCCCACTGGAGAAAAAAGGTGCTCATCAAACTTCTCTTATCACAAAAGGAATGAAAAACAGAATAGACAGTTAAATAAACATTGGCTATTGTTTACATGAAACTGTGTGAGAAGGAATTCCGACTCCAAGGTTAAAACAGAAGGCTTAGCAAAAACCAGGGCAACAGGATATGTAAGGTGTTCATGTACTAATGATGACCCAAATTACACGGAATTTCAGTGTTTGGACAATTACAGGAATGTCCATGAGCTGTCCCTCTGTGACTTCAAACATGACCAAGTGCAGTTTCTGTCTTACAAATCCAGTATCTTCTCGTAATGACACAGTAAGAAATTTGCAGTCCATAACACTGGTTATAATTATCACACAGTTATTAAACTCCCACAAGCCTATCTCAAATGCCAAAGGCTGTAGTGCAGGATCTATAGTGTAGGACTGTGTACTGGTCCAAGTGCCTACACTGGCATTCAGTGAATGGGTTCACAAATAACAGCAGCCAGCACAATCCCTCAGTTCAAAACTCAAAGATTTGGGTTCATGGAGAAGAGAGTTCCATTAACCTTTTTCTGCTTCTCTGAGCCTCAAGAGCCTCCAGTGATCCTGACAGGAATTGTAAATGATAATAAATCCTGCCTCTTGTTGCAGCTGTGAAGATTTAGTCAGCATTGGCAACTTTTATAAGATTCTCCAGTCAAAAGAACTGGAGATGTATAAATTATGACAGCAGCTGTGACCCTAAAACTTTCGCATTCACCATTGTGCAGCACATTTTATTCGCTTTGAAATTCAGGGCAGCAGTCAGAATGCAATGAAGAGAGTCATACTCCAAAAGCACCAGCCTGATGTTCCAGTTAAGCAAAGCTCAATTTTCTTCAGCTGCTTCTATCGTAGACTTACTGAGATAGCTGCTGAGGTCTGAGACTATTCCTATCCAAAACAAGACCAACCAAATCTTGAAATCACCAGGTACCTTCGACTGAAAATCTCATTTATGTGCAGAAGACTTTCAGATCACCTTCTATGGTGGCTATGACTTTTACTGAAATGCCTGGATCTCTCCTGCTCCTAACTGAAATTGGAAAGCTGTCACATTGTCACCCCATATCAAGACACTTGCATCCACTTAAAGATAAGATGTAAGAATGTACCCACATCCTGCATTGTTCTCTTTATACTAGACATAATGAAAAACTCCAAGTTAAGAGAGCTTTAATGGTGAATAACCAGCTATTTTATCCTGTCTGAAGCACTTCTATCCGCTATAATACAGTCCAGAGGGACACTTACTCTCTGAACTGCTAGCAGCAAACTATATGCAGTGTATTCTGTTACAACATTTCTGATCCATTACATCAAATTGTGTCAGATACATGCAGCCTATCAGGGAAGAGAGTCTCCTCAGACCTGAAAACTGCCTCAGTGTCTGCTTATCAGCAACTGCACCTCCTGCATGAAATCCCTTTCTAAACACCTTCACTCGATGCTAGGCAGCTCACCTGCAGAATGAACTGCCTGGGAAGGAACTCTGCTCTGAGTCGGCAGGTAGCAAAAAGCTTCACTTCACTGTGGTCTTCTCGGGTTCTCTAGGTTTCTGAACAATCTCTTTATGAGATTGAGAACCTGAAATGCTCAAAGAGCAATAGCGAGGAATAATTGGTCCCCCACCTATATCAGGGTTAATCCTTGTACAGTTCAGAAAAGCATTAAGGATGGTACAGTTGATATCTCTGTCACAAGGGTGGGGTGATAAATTCAAAAATCAACCATTCATTCCTAAAGACCAGAGTTCAGAAATTCTTTAGAAAGAGAAAAACAGGCATTTTGTAATCTCAAACTAAGACAGGTTTTTCCACATCCAAAAACCTCTGTTTAGAATGACCTGCAGGGCTGCCTGTGCTCTGAGGAAGTCTGGGACAAGGGGAGGAATAAAGCTACTCATTACAAGTATGACATGCTTGCTAATCTGGGTGGCAGACAGAAAGTGCAATCTCTAAGAATGGATTCTGAATCCTAATAAAAACCTAGGTGTTTGATAAAAACATCAACAGCCACAGTCTTAACACTCTGTACAGTGGAAAAAACAGTTTGCTTTCACCTAAAGTGTCTCCCAGGCTCCTAAGTGCAGAAGAAACGGAATGAAGAGACTAAATTGCAAAACCCATCCCTTTAGCTAACTGGGATCACAGGTAAGGTCAGGACAGTTAATCACTACCTATTTGCTGAAAATTACCCATAAAGGATATTAGACGCACAATTCTTTTACAGCAATTAGCTCTTGTTGATATGAATATGAAACAGGTACCTAGTAAGAGTTACCTCGGTAACAAAAAGGAAATTAATCAGAACAAAGATGGACACCAAGGTAAATTTGGGGGGTGGCCAGTTTGGATATATGCTTGGAGGACTAGGGAATGCTTTCACATGTATAATTTGGCCAAATATCCAAAGTGTATCAGAGAAAGTGAGATTATTAGAACAGAGTCCAACACAATTTAATAAAGCATGGTAAAAGCAGATGGGAGCATGTCTATCAGATTAACTTTGTATAAAGGCTGTGGCAAATCCATCATGAGGTTTTCCAGGCTCTGAGAAAGCCTGATCAGAACTGGCCCTACCAGCAAATTGTGTTTACTTCAAGGATGAAAATTTTCTCTTCCCTCATTATACAAGGACAAAAAAGTGGTGGGGGAGAGAGCCTGACATTTCCTACTCTCTCAAATGGTATTTCTCTATATTGGCTAAAGCCATGATTCATTACCAATTAAAACTGGGGGAAAAGGAAAGAATTAGCTACATCTGAAGGCATTCTTTCAGTTTTTCCACTACTTATTGCTAGCCCCTTCTCTTGGGCTGTCTGCAATCTGCACCCCTGCTGTTTCTGTGCCCACTGGAAAGGGAGGAGAAAGCCAGGCTGCAACTCTGCAAAGGCAGCCTTCAGCTGCAGGGAGAACAGTCTGGCTGCTGCACAGGCAAGCAGGAGTAGTTAGGAACAGCCGGACAGATGAGCACCTCACATCTGCCCACATTTCGAAGGAATCACCCAATCCAGCCGAGGAGATAACAAGCACTCAAAAGTTCTACAAGGACAGAGTGGCAGGGGAAGCCAACAGCTGTTACTTGTGGCTGAAGCACAGTAGTGGAACCTCCTGTGAAACTGGCATCAAGCCTTAGTGTCCCGGATGGCCTCCAATTTGAAAAATATTTGTGAAACCATCCTGAAGCCTTCCCACAAGAGATGTAAAGATGAATTAAAGCCAATATAAGGAAACAGAAGAACTCATAGTCTGGAAGTTTCTACATTATGAAGAATCTTGTACAATTTCAGAAATTTTTTAGACAAAAATAATTTCATAACAACAGGAACTGTTTGAGCCTGATTGTAACAGCTGCCTATCAGGACACCTTCAGTTTAAATTTGAGTACATTGCAAAAAATAGTCTAAACCAAACTAGCTCTATGCTGTTCACTTGTCAGATTTCCCCCTCCTACTGTTCATGGCATCAGAACATGGTATTTCTTTTTTTCATGTCTTTCATATTTTTCTTTCTCCTGTTACTGTGCAAAATGCCAATACAAAGAACAAGAAAAACGGCAAGCTACCTGCACCAGGAAATAAACAGAGCACATAAGAAAATTCCTTCCTGTAAACTGAAATTATATTTCATTATATTTTTCAAACCTGTTCTTCCTCCAATTTCCATCCAACTTTGGAAAAAACCAAATCAGAATATGCACCATGCTTTCAAATACACATTACCATAATCTTCAATGACAGTTAAGGGCTGACTTACCCTTACCAGCAATTTTATCAAGTCAGAACAAGATTCTGCACAATAACAAAGCAACAAGGGTTGTATCAAGCCACATTGCACCCTTTCCCCTGGGAAACACACAGTTACACCTACAGTGCTTGGCCTTACACAGCACATCACTTCTTTACATTGCATAAACATCCTCCTGTGTTGGCCAGACTAATACCACAAAGGGAAGAATATAGCAGAAAAATACATAACCAAAGGAAGACAGGCAAAGCCCTCACTCTTCCAAATAAAGTCAAGAGTTGAGCAACCAGAGTTCAAGATACATTTGGACAATATTCTCAGGCACACAGTGTGATTTTTGGGGTTGTCCTTAGCAGGGCTAGGAGTTAGACTCGATGATCCTTGTGGGTCCCTTCCAGCTCAGGATATTCTATGATTCTGTGATCTGGTGTTTAAACTGCCATCTAATGGTGAAACTGTAACTTTGAAGTAGGCAGAGCAGACAGCACACAAGGAAACAAATGCTGCTTTGACCTGCAGCTCTTGGATTCGGATTGACAACTACCTTTTTCAGCAACATTTAATTATATGCGGCTTCCTACAGCATTAGCTGCTGGCAAAGCAGAAGTGTGTGTTTTAAGTGACAAAACATATCTTCATCAGGGATGTAAGTACTGTCTCAAACTGCCAGATTTGATTTTCAGTTTTATGCCACAGATAAGAGACTGCACAACAAAGAATATAATAATGCCAAAGTTCAGGCTTGGATTTTTTGAGGACTGATAATGTCATCTTAATTTCTGAGGAAAAACCTACTAACATTGAACAAGTGCAGAAATGCTGAGTTAAACCATCTAAATCACTCCACTGATACAGATTTACCAGACATTTCAGCTATTCCAGAACAAAATCACTTTCAGTCTTCTATCATTTACCTCATGATCTGGTGGTACAGGTTCCAAATCACTTTCCTTGTGACTCAAGTACGGGCAGAATTTGTGGCTTTGTTATGCACCTAAACCAAAGGAAGCTAGTCCAGACAAGTCAGTATTTGCTTTTCCATCTTGCCTAAACTATTATTAATAGTACCTCTTTACTATGCTTCCACTGATCTCCTAATAATTGTAGAATCATAGAATGGTTTGGGCTAGAAAGGACCTTAAAGATCATCTAGTTCCAACCTCCCTGCCATGGGGAGGGAGCAGATTGCTCAGAGCCTCATCCAACCTGGCCTAATAATGTTGGCCTATTATCTAAACCAGAAGGACACAAATTAGGACTCTTGAGATCTATGCAACAAGTCACTTTGTTATTTTCCTTTACTTGATCTGAAAGTAAGAATGTCATTTACCTCTCTTCAACAACACGTTTTAGATTCTCACTTAAGCAATCATTACAAAGTAAGCCAAATATATTAAAAGGAGGTTGCAAACAGAAAAATAAGACCTAATGAACCCTTGTATTGAAGGTACTATGTGTCAGGCACAGACACATTTGGAATCCACTTCTGACAGGTTATTGACATCTAATTCCACACTATCACCAAAGACAGCTCAATTTATTCCCCTTTTTAATGTGCAAGTGAGGGCCAGTGAAAGCTGTCAGACTCATGTGATGAAAGACAAGTACCTAGGATACATATTAAAAAAATGGTTCCTTCATAAAACTCTCTCTCCAAGTCATTCAAGAGTTTAGAAGCTCAGAGCTTAATACATGAGCCATCATTCCCCATATCACTGAAGAAAAGGGATGTTAAGCTCTTCACCCACAGAAGCAGGCATGTGGCCTCTCTTGCACAGAGAGACACTTCTATTTTCAATATAAAGTGAATCAGAGGCTCTTACACTGGGCTTAATCATGATCCTGAAAGTTCAGTACAACATCTCTATTGAACAGCATGCTCTGTTTTCTCCTAAGGGTTCCTGGAGAGCTGCAAGGTTATGGGAGGAGTCCAGAGGGTGGAAAAGCTGTGTGCATTAAAGAATTAATACACTTCAGTATATATTTCAAGTCTATTTGAAGACAAAAAGAGTGTCAAGCTTTTCTCAAAAGAGTTGCTAGTAGGAATTTAGCAAATCAAGCAAATCAGCAGTTGCTGGGTGAGCAGAGCAGGTGATGGGGATGCAGGGGCCATGGGCCCCAGGGACTGGTGCACTTGCTCAGACACTTTGGGGACACAGTGAGGGGCAGATGGCAGTGCTGCCTGAGGCCATTAGATGGCGAAGGAGGCTGCAATTGTCTCCTTGCTTGTGCCACTAGCGCTGAGAAATACTCTTTCAGTGTTTCTTTCAAGGAACAGCCGTGTGGCTCCTCCTGGGGTAGAAAGCAGAGACACACACCAAATCCCAGTCGGTCTTCTGTGCAGTGCCACTGCCACCAGCTCTCACTGCCACTTGCTGGACAAGGTCCCGAGTTTCCACTCGCATCTGCACAAGTTCTGGATCAGTAAGGGCTATTTCAAAATAAGCTTTTCCTAATTTACACCTGGAAAGGATTAGACACAGCTTTATGCCACAACACAACTGCAAAGAACTGTTTTCTGAAATAAGCAGCTAACGTACTCTGACCAAAATGGAAAAAGAGTAGGTGTCCTAACAGGATGACTTCCCTGTCCTTGATTCCTGTTTTTGAAGTCCTCCACACGATTTCAAAGCATTAAAATGCACTCAGGAACGTCTTTTGAACTGGCCTACTTTCACAGCAGAAAAGAGACAGAAATAGAAGACAGCTCATCCACTGTCACACTGCAAAGCCAGGACAGTGCAGGGACACAACCCACTGTCCACCTCAACTGGGCTGCTGCCCCCCACTTTTTGGATGATCCAAGAGCTACCTGCCACCTTACCGTACTTTTCATCAGACAGACTATGACAAATTTTTAGAATATCAAACAGGTTAAAATAAGGAAGAGGTCAATAATTCCTTTGGAAACTGGAAAATAATCCACAAGCCTAAAAATAATCTAAATCTGTAACGGAAAGGGGACTGATCTTGACATCACTTGAAACATAGATGGTAAGACTCTATAGATACAACACCTGTTTCTCTTTCAAATTCTGCAGATAGAGAGAGACTCAAAAGGGGAAGAATTGAGGCACAAGACAATTTTTTAAGATTTCAATTAGCCTTTTTTTTGGACTAGGATTTATTTACTGCAGAGTTAAGCATCTCTCATAGTTACAGATTCTCTATTTATATCTGCTAACTGTGCAAATTTCCTGGGTCTCTGATTCCAGACCAGCTGCTGGGCACAGCTGTGCTCCAACAAAGGCACCAAAACCAGCAGGATTGCTGTGGGACTGTCATACTTCCCTAATTTCATCTGCATCTGGAAGAGGAAATCACAGTGCTTTTCTCACCCACTCCTGACACAGCTCAACAGAATGCCACCAATGTAATTTAAAAAAAAAAAACACCTCAGTGATAGATTGCCAGTTTGAGAAGCTCTCAAGCTTCCACAGCTTTTAAACGTTGCACTAAAACTTCCTGCACAACATACAAGGTTGCCAACACAAAGAATACAGGAATCTAAGTGAACAGTCACCTGCAAAACTTTTAGACAGAGCAGAGGACATCCTATGAGCAACTTGGCATGTGGAGAGATCAAGGCACAGAACTGCAAGCAATGTAGAGTCTGGCAACAAAGAAGCTTCTGTTCAGTGGGAAGAGGGGGAAGTAAAAGCAATGCAACGAGGCAGAGCACCCAAGTGCCTCACAACACACTGCAGGCTGTATGACCACATACGGTGCTTTGTGGCATCTCAGTCTCAAAGTGGGTTTTAGAATGTGAATTTCATATTTCTGTGCGCCTCAAGCTCAAGGATGCAGCAAGATCAAGCCTGCACTCAACAGAGGGGACTGGCACATCCTACTCCTGGCATGTACTACTGGCTACCCAAAGCCTGTCCCTGCTTCCCCCACCCACTGGCTGTCCTGAACACCATCCTTACTTAATGGCTGCTTCACACCCTAAGCACCTTACTTACATATTTGGATTTTACTGTAAGAGCTGATGGGCCCCTAAGCACTACAGGGTTTGTCAGGATTTACTGTTTTATTCTTTAAAACATAATTGATTTGCCAAAGATCAAACAAAGTCCATGACAGAGCAGGACTAAATGCAAGTGAACTAAATGTTAGACTATGTTTTTGAGGTTGTTTTTGGTGTTTATGCAGATGAACAATATTTGGGATGACAGCCTGTCAGTCAGGAAAGCCTCTGTCCTCCATCTGCCACAAAGATGAACAGTTAGCAGCATACTTGCTGCTTCTGCTCATGCACTGGCTGGAGAGAATAAGCCTTACACTAGGCTCTCCTTATCAGCAACCTGGAAACAACACTCCTCCATGCTTCTCTTTCTCACATGAGTCTGTGAATGCCTCTTCTAACTGAGACTTGAGTTTGGGATCTGAAGCTCATTGGGCAACAGCTTTTCCCTACAGTGCATTTGGCAAAACCTGCCCTAGCAACAGTCTTTTCTCATCTGATATTGTAACACACACCACATAATATTGTTTCTAATTTGCCTAAACATGAAATTTGTTCCACAATTCTTTGAGATCTAGCAAAGAAGCTGAAGTATCAGAATGTTGTTGTTTTTACACTATTAACTATTCTACCCTTCCTAATTCAGTATGAGTTATTATATCAAGCAATTACAATACAAATCAAACAAAACTTACTTTGGTAATCAGTGTCTTGCAAGTCATATAAATTTTTCCAGGTACTTGCTAATTAGGAAAACACATCCAGTCATTAACAGGATTTAGAAAGGAAAATAGGTCTTTTGAAGTTGGAAGACATTTCCAGGTTATGATTCTGAGGCATACATTTCACAGATCCCTACAAGCTAGAAGCAGAAGAGCTGGCTAGATCATGGAGCTCCCTTCCCCTCCTGTCCTCATACAAAGCATATTTCATTGAAGTGCAGAGCAGCCTGGCCTTGCTCTGCCATTTTAGCCATCCTAATTTTCAGTGTCTATCAGACAGGATTTTGACCCTTTTCTATGATCCCTGCTACAGCAAAATAAAGCAAAAACAAACCAAGCTCACTGTTGTGATGGTATGATATTCACCATTTTCCTTTCTTAATTTAACTCAGTATTCCATAATAAGTGTCCTGTGAACTTCCTTAAACAATTCCCCTTCCTTGGGAAGGCAGTATTCCCATCAGAGCTGATTCATCATCCTCTCCTCAGGTTACCATTTAACCAAGCAATATGTACTGAATTCTTCTAATCTTTCTCCATAATTCCTCCCTTCAGTCTCCTGATTATATTTCAACATATTTTGCCAATTTCCTTCATATTATTGGATTTCAATCTAGACCGTTCAACAGTGCTTTCTTTACACCTTTTATACTCGTATTTCTTGAATATACATTTCTACTTGTGTGACTAGAAATACTTCTAACTAGCACAGGTGTAGCTGAGTACCCAATGGCACTTCATTAATACAGAATTTAATTGGTAAAGAGTTGATATTCAGGCTTTATTATCTTGGCAAAGGTCAATGGGTAAAACTATTTAAGGCTTCTTTCTTGTGTGCTCTGTAAATCTCATATCGCTATCGAGTTAAATACATCCAGCCAATCGCTGACACACCATACAAAATTTCATCATTTGTTTAGTGCTTTATAAAGGGCAATGAATAATTTTACCTTTTCAATGCTGAAGAAACTAGATTTTTTTCCCCCTGAGTGGCTCAAGTACTACAGCATTTTGGCTATAAAAGGTTGCTTGTGTACCTCAAAAAAATACAGCATTGTGTCTCAACAACCACACAAGGATTGCATTAGCACTACAGGTATAGAAAAATAGCAGAAGACAGAAAGTCACTGTTATTTTAAAAGAAAATCTCTGACCTTTACAGACTTTTAATACACATTGTGGGTCTAAGCAATGTTGTTCTTTTGGGGATATGAGCTCAAATTATTAACACACAACACAAAGAGCTGCCCCCATTTCTGTACTGATGAAGAATAAAATACTCTGTGCCAAGTAGCAATAATGGGAAAATTAGTTAGATAACACAAAAAATAAGTATCATTCATTAGGTTAGGTTTTCTACCTTTTCTCATGGCAGGATACCCATTAAGCTTAAGAAAAACTATGAAACAGAAGATCAAATATCAGCAAAAAATACACATTTTTCTGGTCTTCAGCTTTTCTCATCCTAGAATCTGAAGCTTATAGTGATTCATGAATTTTTCCACATTGCAACCCTTTTATGATTTTGGAAAGCCGTAAGATTCTGGCTTTTTGGGGAGGTTTTTTTGCAGCTGGGGATGGTAAACCACAGAAAAATGAACTTGCTTGTAGTTAATAAGCCAGAAATAGAATTCTAAGGCATGTCTACATTGTATACTTTTGTGAAGCACCGAATTAGTGATGCCCCATATACATCAGGGCTTGTTTTGTGAGAAGCCGTGATGGGACTTCCTGACCAGCCTGGCAGCGATGCTGAACTGCCGTGACACAACTCACCGCTCGTCTGCAGGCACTGCCGTGGCAGCAGGCAGCAGATGGTCTGGCGAAGCAAACTGGGCTACGCACAATGTAGCACAGGATGCTCTGTGCCCGGTACGCTGCAACACACCTTCTGAACAGCATCTGTAGGGCAGCTGTGCAAAGATTTCTGAGGAACAGCATTTGCTGTGCTTTTACCCTGGTCCAGGGAAATCACTGTCTTTTAGCTCTCACTGTCAGATAACATTTTCTTGATCTTTATTTGCTCCTTAAGTTAAGGGTTATACAATTTCAGTTTGCCCTATAAGCACATCTACTGACTTCCTCCATGTATTAGTCAGCTGGACACCCCTGGATTCTGATCAGACACACAGGGAGTGATAGCTGAGTGAGCAATGCTGGGTGAGAGAGAGGCTGACCCGTGGGGAGCTGTATGGTAATCAGCTTTTCATTACTGCATGCTGAAAGGCCAAAGTGATTCATGAGTGCTCTTCTGAGTGGGAAAACAAGAAAGGAAGAGAAGATGAAGGAACTCTGGTTCTGATAGGAATTATCTCTATCCTATCACAATATATAAGTTTTTATCTCTAGGAACTGCTAACCAAATATCCCAGGACTACATTATCATGTCTTCGGAGATCTGCAAGTATTATTTTAGAGACATCAGATAGCTTTTTTAAGGTGGAATGAGTACCTTAGTGCCCTAAGAGCCTAACGACTAAATTAGGGGAGATCTTAGATTCAGACACTTAAATCCCAGTAAATGAAATCCTCTCAGAGTCAGGGTCTGTGGCTAATTACTTTTTTAATCTAGAATCTTACTGTAGGTGCCTTAATAGTTCTATATCACAGTTTCCCAAAAACTAAAATTATGATGATATCAATCTCCTTTTGCAAATACTCTGCATATGGGGAAAAATGGCACTTCTTTGTATACGATTATCAATTTGCATCCTTATAAATAGTTTAGTGTGGATTTATTGAGCATATTTTGATAGCCCAAAGACAGGTGGAGATGTCAACAACTTCCTGGCTTTCTCCCAGCTATGACCTTGTCTGATCATTTTAAGTTTAAAGGGTCCCCCACGAGTTATCTGCATTCAAAGGTACAAAAATTCACCCAAGCCTCCATCTCTGGCTTCTACAGAGAAAGGGTAATACTGTGAGATTTGGCAGGCCCCACAACACTATGGCAGAGAACAGCCTAAAGTCCATTGCCAATCCATGTTTCAGATGTGTTACAGTTCACTGCCAGAACAGAAAACACCTCATTTCCAAACACAAACAAGCCTAATGCCAGGACCCCCACTCCTGGTTGTAGCTGAGTGTTCTTCCTTCCCGCCCTGAAGCTCCCCTTCACCAGGAAACTGCTCAAGAGTGTAATCCAGAAGCAATGCTGGAGCAGGAAGAAACGTAATACACAGTTACCTGCAGGGACACAAACAGATGCTGGATTACAGTTCTTGACATGCACCGTCTCTTCAGTGCCTAACAGGATACTGCCTTTCAAGGGACCAACATGGGACAAGAAAGTTAGGGGTGCCACCCAGTAAAATAGGATTTTATTGATCAGCACTTTGATGGAGCACAGAGATCAAGCATCTCTCCATAATCTGACTGAAAGGTGTCTAGAGAAACCAACTCACAGCAAAAGGGACATGGCAGCTGTTTCAAAGCTGCTTCTCCTGAAGATTTACTGACTGAGCCTTGGTCGGTGGCACAGCCTGGGGTAGCAACTGTAGGCAACACACACATAGACACACAAAGAAAGGTAAATGATCAGCATTTTAATTTTTACAGCTTCTAGAAAAAACAACAGTGTAAAAGAGAATAGATGGGCTCAGCAAATCATCACCAGCCAGGAGGAAAAGACAAAAGAAAAAAGAAATCACAGAAGTGTAAATCAGCCAGGGGAGAAACGGCTAAATGAGGATGCTGATTGCTAATCTACATCCTGTCACTCTGACTTTATAAGCAGGTGAGCTCAGGAGGCCACGTGTGCAAAAGCAGCCCGATAAAAGCACTGTTTTTCCCAATCTCATCTGTATTCACAGTGGACCAGGTTTTCACTTTATGGCTGCAATGTTCCTGTTTCTTCTGCAGGTCCATTAGCACTGTGCACATTGCACAGTCAATACCAATTCCAGCCTACACTTTTCTGCCTTTTTTATTTGGACACAAGTCCTTCTGTCTGCTGGATTCATTACTCTTTGACATGGCTATTTGTAGTCTCCCTTTATGTTTTGATTATTTTTTAAAGCAGCCCAAGTGCCTTTGACTTTAAATACTAAAATTAAAAGATAAAGTGAAAACAAAGTGAGGCATTTAAAAAATGTAATGATAAATCATTTTTGTTTCTCTCTACTTTAATCCTTTCTGTTTTCTGTAATTACTTTACCCAAAAAGCTTGCAGGCTATAAAATGACCCTGACCTTCCCAAAAAAAAACCAAAAACAGCCTTTTGTTTGACAAAGCTCTATTCATTCCTTTTCTTGTCTCGTTTTCCCACATCCCAAGAAATCTTTCAGAACATCCTTTGCTCTTCTGCACTAGACAGGAAAGTGAAATTTGATCAAACTGGAAGGTGGCACAAGGAATCTGGCAGGTTCAGGGGAACGGCATACAAACATTTGAACAAGATACAGAACCATGATGTTGCCTCAGTAAAAGCAAGGGCAACAAATTGGGACAGGAGTCAATCTCCACCCTGCTGAATTCTGGACCATCTCCACTTCCTTCACCAAGGTGGTTAAAAGCAGCTCCTTCACACCACAGTGGTGCTTCCAGCATCAGACTGGGACGCGTGGAAAGTGTACTGCCAACTACTACCTGTGCCTTACTTTATCCACACCCTCAGATGGCCAATCCCATGTTTAACATGAAGAAAAGATGGAATTATTAAAAACACAGCTTTGAGAAAAGCATCTTCGATGTAGTGCTAAATCAACCTCCAGTAACACTTGACAGGGAGAGAAAGGCTAAAATTCAGCACTGGTCAGTCCTCCAAGGAGACAGAACAATTAAATGCAATTGCATAATAAAGGAAATTTGCACAAACTGGACATGAGCACTGACAAGCAGAAATGGGGTAGCAGTGATTTGTGGGGTTTGCATCAAAAAGCCAGACTGCAACAGAAGAGAATTTCACTGAAGATATGGTAATAAAATGGTGAAAACATGGATGTTTCCATGACTGGGCACTGAACTATTAGGCTTCCACCTCTAGGAACCAGAACCTGTACACTAAGATTAGTGTATGGACTCTAGATATTTTGATTTCTTAGTATGCCAAAAGCCTTTCCTTGTGACCTCTTCAGTCACAAACATTCTCAACAGAGAGATTAAAAAACAAAAAAATAACAGAACTATAAAATATTTTAGACAATTTCTGTATTCTTGCTTCCTTCCCACTATTTAGCAAGCACATGTTTTTTGCCAATCACTTGTTGAGGGGGATATCTTGTCCTCACATGCCAGATGATACATGCATCACAAACTCCATTTTGTTCTGCTTAGTTCCAACCTTGCTCTGCTCCCTGGGCTGGGTGCACTAAGCTGCCTTATGGCTCTCTATCTTCAGCAGTTTCACACAAAAAGGAGAGGAAATCAGAGCCATAGAAGAAGAGTTCCTCCTTTCACCATTCTGCTTTGGAGCTCTACCAAAGACCAGGTAAGTCAGAAAGGCTGACCTATTTTCTAACCTCTAATGAAAACACTCCCCCAAGAGATGACTAAGATATATAAAGGAGAGGTACTCTATATATTTCTCATTCTAAGTACAAGCCTAGGGCTCCCAGAGCTGTCAATCTAACATGCTTTTCAACTGAGGGCTGAATTGTCATTTTCCATTTTAATCATTTAATGAAAGGTAGTGGATAAAAAAAATCACTATTTAAAATACCATATTTTTCCTCTCTCAGCAGTTTGAAATGGGGCTTGTGGGTATTGGGGTAGTCAGACTTAACTAATTCCACATGACTTCATTTGAATCCTAAACTCTGGTGCTTTGATACAACTTCCAATAGTAATCTCCTTCAACCTTCCCTGTCCTTTCACTCCCTTTAGTGGTATCACAACATGAAGAATTACATTTCCTCCTTGTTCAGAAATGGAAAAATGCTGTTGATCACAAGAAGACAAGATTAGTGTGGTGGGTAACCCAAAGGGTCCAGGCTGACCACAAGAGGGCCTTGCCCTAACAGGCAGAACTTCAGAAGTCAAAAGCTGCAGGACATAAAAAATGGAAGCATCATGAGACCAACGGCACTTATTATGAAGCTGCTTTTCTTGTACCTCCTCCCTGCTGCTGTGTCCCTTCAGTGGGAAGACTTTTGCCTTAATGCGATGGATATCTCCTAAGTGTTATGTTTTATCTATTCACCTACTCACCACCTATAATCATCACAAAGCAGGAAGTCACTCTGAAACTCATAATAAGATTTGATTTACCAAGATTCAGTTTCCCTCTTCTGCACCTTATCTCCCAGTTTTAACCTCCTTGTTCTCTATTACCCAGAAAAAAAACAAAAAAAAAAAAAAAAAAAAAGAGGATGCTAGTAAGAAATAAAATAAAAATTATTAATATTATCTTTCCTTTACACATTCTCCAATGCTTTAGAAGTGAGAGTGAGAAGGGTTTCCCTCTGGAGAGCAATACCTTGGAGTCTGGTACCTAGTGGCAGTGGATTCACCAGGACCACCTTGTGGGCTGCTCTGTGCGATAGCTGCCTATGAGACAAGACAGACAAACCAAGCAGACTGGGGTGAGCCAATACACACCACCAAATAAGATCTTTCCATGGTTGTGGTGATGGGCTGTGCTTTTGCATATCCTTTCCATATACACAATAGCCTCATCTAATCAATCAAAGTGTCCAAGGGACGACTGCCTATCTCCACATGCAGAAAGAGTCAATTAAGGAAGCATCATGAATGCCAAGTCTCTCCTCTCACCCTGAGACGAACAGAGAAAAAGAAATGAGATAGAAAATGCACTGTGCCAGTGCCTGCCTTTCAGCTTGATGGCTTTGACTGGGCAAAGCAGGGAGATAGAGAAAGCTAATTTCACAGATAACATCTCCAAGGTCTATATAGTAATTTTAAATATTGGAAGTAATTTTTCATGACAAATGAATCTACTTCATCCTGTCTTCCATCAAGATATTCCCTCTAATTGTAAGGACAATTTGCAATCTCAGCAGGAACACGAACTGGTCTGATTGGAAGGTATGGAAAGGAAGTGGGGTATGAAGCCACAGGGACTGAGATCAGCCACAAAGTTATAAGAGACTCAAAGATACCACGTAGTCTGAAGCAATTCTTGAACCCAGAGTCATCAGTTTGCTCTCCTGGAGATGGCTGAACAGTGCCTGCCATGGGAAGTGGTGAATGAATTCCTTGCTATGCTTGTATGCATAGCTTTTGCTTTTCCTGTTAAACTGTCTTTATTTTAAGTAAGCCACAAGTTATCTCACTTTTAGCCTTCTGATTGTCTCCCTGATGCTGCTGGTGGAGTGAGCGAGTGACTGCTTGGGGCATGGTTGCTGGCTGAGATTAAACCACGACATCGTGATATTCAGGCAAAACTGACCTGCTATGACAAGCTGTCCTTCAATCCGAGACTTATCTGAACAATATTTTGTGCCTTGACTTATAGATGGGGTGTATTTTGTGGCTTACATTAAGAAGAAACCATTGTTCTGAACTGTCATTTATAAACCAGGAGATAAACAAAAAACATCACTATCATATTGGCCCTGTAGAAGAGGCCTACACTAATAAAAGTATCAGCTTCTAAAAGCATTAATCAAATGGTCTTACCTACTGATCAACATCTTTTTTGTTGTTGTTCTAGTGTTCTTTATCGGAGTTGACAGCACGCAAAATCATACAGTTTTGGGTAATCGTATTTCTTGAACTGGGAGGACCTTATGAAAGCTAAGCTCAGCAATAAACAGCCAGAAATACAGAAGCTGAGAGAAAAACAGCAGAAATTATTATCTTTTTCTGTGCCATCAACTAACAGATGAGATAAGAGCACCTGGAGTACTAACAAATTCACATGCAGCACAGAAGTCAGGAGTGGCCTTAAATATCAAAAGCATATGATGATGGAATCAGGATGAAGAAACAGGATGAACACATGGGTAAAAAAAATCATACCCATAACATTATACGATATAGGAGAGACAATCAGTTGGTTTTTATACTGTCTCAGATTTTCCAGCTGCTCAGCAGATGTTGTTGGAGATTGTCTCATCAATGAGACTCTTCGAAGTTAAAGTTCAACAGCATAAAAACCATGAAATGGTCTTTTCCCAAGCAGATGTAATCACTCTGACTGCAGAATTAACTGCATGCTCTTCTGTACTGAGGATATCACAAAGGCATTACAGTGCAACAAATACATTTACTTGTCCTGGAAAGCACAAATAATCAGAGTGGCTTTTGACTGAATACATATATCTGTGGACAAAAAAGTTATAGTAAGTGATAAGGATCACAATATAAATCCACAAAAGTGAGAGACTTATAAATTCTTCCTTAATATTGTTTCTCTTCCCTTACAAGCCCACCTTGGCTGCACTGTCCTTACTGGAGGGAGCACAACATCTAATGAGCATCTTGGGAATTGTTTGAATGTTAGAACAGAAGTTACCCCATAGAAGGTAAGGAAATAATTATAAGATGGAGGATACATAAAAAGCCTAATAAGTATAATAATCCAGCACTTAGGCTGACAGTCAGTCTTTAAGAAGAGATACAAGGGAGCTAATCACATAAGCCCAGGCCTGTGTTTCTTGAACAGGACTGTGAACAGCATCTTCCACAGTAGTAGCTGCATGGGCTGGCCATAAAGGGATCAGCCACAAGTGTTACGAATGGATTGATGGCAAGTGAGAAAATTAACTTCTCACACAAATGCCCTTAGCAAAGTTAACATTCTTCAGATCACGGTTAATGGCGATTTTACCGTAAAATTAGTGAGAAACAAATTGAAATGGGTGTGAAGGGATTGTATGAAATTTTTTGCTAAATTCAGATGGAGTATTTTTTTCTGCAGTTTGGAGACAGTTTCGGAAATTGTGCAATAGGGGCCTATCTGGTAGAACAGACCCATTTTCTACCATCTTACTTTAGATCATGAAATCATAAGAATTATTCTGATGTTCTGACTTTCTTAAGTCTTTGTTCAAGACCTACCAAGGATTAAAAGAATTCAAAACATTGCAGCAAAGACTTTTCTCCTAATGTGTCCATCACTCCTGGGAACCATCAGTTCTATAAGAAAATCTATTCTCAGCAGTTATCTAGCATTTCACTGCATACTCAGAAGGTCTGGACAGTCCAAAAGCATCAACACTTTTGAGCTGCTTTAAACAAACCTTCAAAGATGTGATTATCATCAAACATCTTCACTAAAATTAAAAAGAAATCTACGCTACTACCTGTGCTTGAGATAGCAAAGTATACAGCACTTATCTGCATAGTTAATGGTTTTGTAGCATTTCTTATTACCAGTAATTTTACAACATCTCCCTTTATTGCATAAATAATGGGAAGAGGTGTATTGTCATTTAACTGTTCTTAGTGAACACTGCTGCAAAGGTACTTGGCAGATAATAAAGTATGTAGCCCTATGCTCAACATCAGCATTGTTAACAGCAGATGTGTTACTGCTCAACAGTTTACCACAAAATACAGAAAAGGCCTTGTTTCCTCAGGGTATTAGTTGTCCATCTGTGAGCAAACCCAAACAGGAACCAGCACTGGTTCCAGCCCTTGAGAGAAGAACCAGAAGAGGATTTCTGTCTTTCTGCAATAAACACTGGATGCAGCTCAGCAAAGAAAATGGCTGGAACAAGCCCTTTTTTTTCCCCCTTTACCTCGAAAGGACTCAAGCTGTGTCCAGTTCTGAGCAATTAACTTTTTAGGTTTAAAATCTAAACCTCAATATCTTCTATTTCAGTCTTAAATAATCAGAAGTCTCATACCAACCTGCCTTTTCTAATACTATATACCTCTTAAAAAAAAATCAATCAAACTGCAGTCTAATCATTTAAGTGGAAGCAAATATTAAAAAGTGAATGATCAACAGCATTTGATTCTCATTGGCCTAAAATTATCTAATTTTCAGTTGTCTTTTGCTTTGTGTCCTTCCTGGGCTCTTGTCCTCTGCAGCTGCTCTCACAGTGTTTCAGTAGACGGAAAGGGTGCAGAGTTTTCAAGATCCACCAAACAGACCTCATGCATCTTTTTGAGCCCAAAGCATTTTCACTGCAGCTACAGAAAGTACTAATTTGAATACAACACACACTCCCCTCCTCCTGCTTAGTTAATGCCAGGGTTTTGGGGTCCTTTTCAGAAAAGTCCAGGGTTCTGAGGAGGTACTTTGTAATCACAGCAAAGTAGTACATCATCCTCCATAAGCCAGGTACCAGCTCCTACCTCTAACATTTTAAGTGCAGTTAACAGGGGGTTGCAATGACCTGATGCAACCGATGTCAAATATTAACAAATTACAAGGCAAAGAGTAAAGACATTAAGTACTTAAAAAAACCCACCAAAGATCCTTCACAACTGCTGCACTAAGCCACACTTCCCATGCTCCTGCATGTCTGCAACAGCCCTCCAGCCCTTGCTGACAAGACTTGCAACTCACCCTAATTTCTCCTAGGTTCATTTTGGAAAGGCATCTCATATGCAGCAGGAGGACACATGGAGGAACCACATCACATTGGAGGAATCTTTTTGTCAATTATCTCAAAGCTTGCCCTGCATTTGATGATCAGAAAGCAGTTGGGAAGCATTCCCATGGGATTGCAGATATTTTAGGTCCTTTATTTCAAACTAAGCAGCAGAAGAGCAGACCTGTTGAAACAATGTACTTCAGAAGAGAGAGGCTGCAATGCAGGCACTGTTCTCTGGTACTCTACTCTTTCTGAAATCCTAGGATGCAAGAATGAATCAATACTTCCAACAGTACAAACACCAAGGGTTTGGGGTTTTTTTTTCCCTAGTTTTGGGTTCCCACAACCCAAAACTGAGCAAACTCAGTACAAAGTCTCAGTATGCACTTGCAAGTACAACTTTCATCATAAATTCACTTCACTGTGCCTGCCATTCATTTAAGAGCTATCCAAAACTAAATTAAGTTTAGGAGTCTTTCTGGCATTATTAGATCTTTTTCTTCACCATATTTAACAGGAGTGCAAGCAAGCTCAGGGAGCAGGGGGAGATGTGATCATTACCACATTGCAAGGCAGTCAGAGTATCACTTGCAGGAGGAATTGTGTCCTGTCTATTAGCTTCTTCTCTATTTCTTTCCCTTCTTTACTATATTTGCAACAAAGTCACACTGAGTTAGACTGCTTAGTAGAGAACCATTATGGAAAGATGACAGAGGATGAGAAGCAAGGATTTAAGAAAATAAATAACAGTGTGTTACGTGGTCATCACAGCCTCTGGTGAAAGGTGTGAAATGGGGATCATATCATCACCAGCATTTGTTGCTGCCTTTGCTTAGCCTCACAGCCTGGCACTGAGCACTTATGGCCCACAAAGCACAATCTGGTCTTTTCCATGTCTGGCCCCATCTCTTCTACGAAATTTCAATGACCCAAGAAGAAACTGCATTACTGTTAGAAACTATGACACTTTCAGACTGCTAACACCTTTGTCTGCTTACATCACTGCCAATACTGAAATAATAATTAGATACTGGAATTTTAAGAATAAATTTGAGGCCGTGGCAGCAGTTCTCTGTTCTGTGCCCTGTCAAACTCCAGTTACAGCAAGGTTTCTCTATCTTCACAAATGTACTGTCTGAGCAGAACACTGTAACCAAAGTCTGTGTTGCATCCAGTGTAACTGCCTGAATATACAGAGGTGTTACTTCACTGACAGAACAAACCCCCACAGTGTTCNATGTGATCGGGAGCGGAGTCGGGCCAAACCGTGTTCAGGGAATAAAGGATTCTCTGGACTTATTGGTCTGTCTGGCCCCTCCCTCACCTCTTTACCTCAAAGCTCGTCCCAGGAAAACAACTGACGGCCCAGCATAAGGGACAGGGCTCACTCTGCCTCTTAGCCACTACCCAGCTGCTGACTCAGAGGTGCTGGGGAGGCCATGTCCTCTCGCAGAGCTAGCGAGGATTTGGACGGAGAGCTTGGTGCAGAGCTAGCCGGGGATTTGGACGGAGAGCACGGGTCACCGCGACCCCACAGGCTTTAGATGGAAGTGACATACTGAATACTGTGAATCTGTATTGTTTCACCATGAGTAAAAGGAACCCAAACTTCTTTTCTAACTGACACAATCAATTTCCTTTTTAGTCCCTTTAAAATGTATTATGTCCCTCATACGGAAAAATATAAAATTTATGAGAAATACAGCATTATAAATGTAGAAATGCTATACCTGGAGGGTGGGAGATAGATTTTATCATCAACAACAAATTAATCATTGCTTCTCTTTCTAGGGTTGTACATATGTCCTTCCTATTTTTAGTTCTGTAACTAACTGTTAAGTATGTGCTTTGTTTTGTGCTAGAATGATTTTCCTGATAGTCACCAAGCACAGGAGATTCTTTATTCTAGGCTCCCCTGCCCCTTAACCCTTTATCATCCATCTTGGCCTGCAGGAGTTACACTCCTCTTTTAGCAGAACAGAAGGGTAAGAACAGAATAAGGTGAGAGGTGGCAGACTGGAAAAGTGGGTCAGTAGCTGTCCCATATTAGAAGATCTAGCCTGCTCCTTCTTCATTCCTCCCCTTATGCACCAGTCTGGTTGCCCCCTCGGTCCTGCGGCAACTCATCGGTCACTACACAGCAGTGCCACTGTGGCATGGCAGCATCTCTTGCTTTGATTCCCTTCCCAGTCTCCATCTCAACCTTTCTCCTTCCGACAGCATTAGGATCACACACCAGATGCAATCAGGACTTGCAATAATCCTTGGATGTCAGACAAGGAGAATGAAAACTATCACTGGTAGCCTGCAATGCTTTTGTTCAGGGAGGCAAAATCAGCGGGCACTAACGCAGTTGTCTGACACTAAGTATTTCTATCAGAGCAGTATGAGGCTGCTATGTAACACCACATAAATGTTCTGGACTCAAATGCACTTCAATTTGTACAACTTCTTTCACGTATCCAGTCTCAAATATTTATTCCCTGTGAGCTGCTTCTCACATTGCCAAGGAATGTCAGGTATTATAGGCACGTTTTGCCTGACTCTGGGACTAAACCAGCAATGGGTCTGGGGTTTCGAGTTACAGACAAAATGAGTTTCTCACGATTAGGACCTTTGCATACATCTTTTATGCTGTCCTGCACATAGTAGCATAGTGGCATGCTACTATGATCATCACAGTTTTGTTAACCTTAAACACACTCTGGTTCTAAAATATATTTATTATGACCTCAATTTCGCATGCTAGACATTAATTCATAAATATATCTTCCTAATTCAGACTGATGCCCATCAGAGCACAGCCAAGTTATGGATCTCAGGCCTGACTTGATATTCATTTCTCCCAAATTAAAATGGTTACATGCCTTTAACCTACTGATTTCTTTTCACTGACAATAAAAGTAGTAAAAGCTAACACCATCGATATATAAAGGTACGTGACATGAACCCTGTTCTTCATGTCACTGTTAGCTTTGGATTCTCTTCTGAGAGCCAGGTCTAGGAGATGGACACGAGACAGACTCCACAAAGCCCTGAATCACAAAGCTGGTCACTCCTAATACTAAATAAAGACCAAGGGCAAACATACATGCAATTTTGTGAGGGAACAACGCATTTATGGTAGTGCTTCCTTTTATCATGTTTGTATAAAACCTAATCACACAACAACTGGCCAAAACAATTCCCAAGGCTATGGCTGAGAAAACCTGTCTGATGTTTTCCAGAATTTTCAAATCCCATGTAGTCAAAAGAGAGAACTTCAGAACCAACACTGGCATAGCTGATGCCCACGAATCTTACATTTTCACCCACGTTCCCCCAGCACAGATGCCAGTGTTGATGCTTCAGCTGTTTTAAGGCCTACTGGCAATTAACTACTACTGCTGCTTAGGGTAGCATGCAATGAATTGCTGGCTGCGAGCAGCTTTATGAACGATCACAGATCTCATGCTATAAAACCTAAAAATCCCATCCATATAGGAATAATTTTGGTAATTAACAAAAACTTTATGCAAAGAAGAAAATCCTCTGTAAAGTGAATGAATTACAAATCTCAATTATGCCTAATATTAAATGCATTGTATCTAAATTTCATGTTCTTCCTCATAAGTGGCATGCTACTATGATCAATATTTAAAAATACATAAAGGGGACACTAGGTAGGAAAGGAGCTGCTCAAATATCTGTAGCAGAAGCTCAGAAATACCTGAATTTCCAATTCTAAGACACATGCTATAACCATGGTGCCAAGTGAGGTGATATAAAGAAGGGACTGAAAGCCCTAAGACTCTGCAAATGGTTTACAGTTATTTCTTGGTTGTACTGTGAATGCAGTTTAGCCCAAATGCAGTGCTAATTGCCAAATATTAACAGAAAGACTGGTTTAAATATAAGAAAACAACCTTTAGGGAGGTGGGGATTTTTTGTAACTGATCTTAACCCCATCATTTTTTGTAAAACAACTCACCTACCTCATTCTGATGGTGGCACCAGCATAATAAGGGTAACAACAATTAATAGGAACCATCTATGTACTTTAGAAATATATAGTTCAAATATTTTCCACTAGTAAATTCCTTTCTATGTGATTTGTAACACAGAAAATTTGCCTGTGTTCACCAGCATCACTTGGACTTCGTATCTCCAATCATATGTCTTTAAATCACAATTCTGGATGAGTAAAATTAAGATGCGGAGAATCTCCCATCCATCTCCTACAGATTTGCCTTATCAGAGGAGAACTTGGAGATTTACTGCTTTTAACACTATCCCATTAGCTGGCTTTACTCCTAAACAGCCATCAAGGAAATTCTACTATACAAAAAAAAAGAGGAAGCCTAACTAGAACTGGGATTCATTGTCCCGTGCAAGAAAAATCTCCATAACTAAAGCTCACACTTGGTACAGTTTCCAGTAATTTGTTTGAGACTTCTCACATGCAGCTGCATTTTCTGCCTCAGGAGACAAACCATACTTAGGCAAAGAAACTCTGGAACCTGAAGACAAGATCTTCAGAAGGCTTAGGGAGTGAAGTAGCCAAGTAAGCTCATGAAATGAGGGTGGAAAAGTCTGGAAGGAAACAATCAGAGAAGAAAGTTTTCCTAGTGTGGGGACTGGAACTTAGCATTGGAAAGACCAACAAGGGCAGGCAAGAGTCTTATGGGAACACTGGATTTTGTTCTCGTTCTCATTCACACCTTCAGCTTTGTGTAACGGAAGTCAGAAAACACAACTTACCTCGCTCACACGTTCTACCCCAATAGCCGGTGCCAGTGCAGTCACAGATGAAGCGGTTCCAGCCATCCTTGCAGACTGCATTGTTCTTACACGGGTAGCTGTCGCACTGCTTGGTGCTGAGGCGGGAGCAGGAGGACTTGACTCCGGCGGCGTTCTGTGCCTCTGCCAGCTGCCGGATGTTCTTGCTTCGCCCATCAATGAACAAGTCTCGGATACAGCCGACATAGCCATAGTTCAGCATTGCTGTCCAGAGCTCTGTGGGAAGGATGAGTCCTGCCCGGTTCTCTGGCAGCCCACCGAGGTACATGTCACCTTCCAGATCCAGGATCTCACTCTCCCCACTAGCAGTGAATGGTGTGCGTCGGCTGTTCACTGATATAGTACCTAAATGAGGAAGAGAAGAAGATATCAATACTTTCAACTACAGACTCAGTTTAGATCATTTTTTTCCAATAACTGAGTGATGTTTAAGGTTCAGCACAGGAAAGTGAAGATTCTTCCCTACCCAAGTAGAATTCTAACAGTGTCTCTCACACAGCTCCCTCTCCTCCTGAACCACAGGTCCTAAGTACTTCCATGCAGTGAGTGTTCATCATGTGTCTGTATACTAAACTGTATTATAAAGTCAGAAGTATAACAATTCAATGGCTAAATGATAACACGTAAAATTTGAACATTTTTTAATGGTATTCATCCAGCAATGCAAAAACTTACTGAGAACACACAGGAGTTTGATGGCATAAGGACTAGAGAGAAAAAAGATAAGCAAAAGCATTTCAATTCTCACTAAATAGCTCTTTCAGAAAACACTTCATCAGTTCCTCCAACCTTGGACCTGGATGATGACCAACCTTGGCATGTTTGTAGGTGACATGGAGAGAACGGCTGATTGCGCTGGAGAAAGCACTGGGTTACCATCTAGAGAAACCTTTACAGGGTGGAGCAAAGGACTGATAGCAATGCTTGATGTAAATCAAAACCAATAAATACAAAGTCCTACACCTGGGTCAGAAAAGCCTCACTCGTAAGTACAGGCTGGCAACCAGCTGGCTAAGGAGCAACTCTGCAGAAAGGGACCTGGAGACATGGCAGACAACTTGAACATGAATTGGCACTGTGAACTTGTAGTGGCAAGAGACACAAGCTGCAGTAAGGTGTCCTGGCTCCAGCCTGAACAGAGTTAATTCTTTGCAGTAGCTGGGAGGGTCATGGCCAGGGGAAGCAAGTGAGCAATGTGATTTGCAGAGTCTCAATGGGACGTCTGAATTGGAGAGTACCATTCTCAAGCCACAACATAAGGGAATCTTCAACTCCATAGAAAAGGACATTTTTAACCACAAGAGTGGCCAAACTCAGAAACAGAAACCTCAGAGGGGTCTACTGGACTGAAAGCATTTAAAGCTCAACTGCACATGACCCTGAAGAAAGTCTAGATTGAACTAGAAATCTTCAGAAGTTTGTCCCAAAGTAAAATATTGTATGGCTTTACAAAGAAAGTTTTCTAATTTCCATTTTATACAGGAAAACTGAGGGAGAGAGAGACAAACTTATCTCTGAAGAACAGGTATTATTAAACTGTGGTAGCTTCCATATGCTCCAAATAAAATGTCGGCATACTGCACTGAGGCCATTCACATACATTTCAAGAAATTGTCCCAGCACATAAAATAATCAGAACATATAATACAGAAACATAATCAGAATATGTAAAACAGGTACAGAAAAGCAAAGTGACTTGCTTAAGGTCAGACAGTGCATCCAAAGAAAAACAGGGAACATAATGCATATCTCTCACATTCCAGAGCACTGTACTCTTCTGAAGAGCATTCCGCAGTTTCTGTGATGGGGACCTCTGCCCATGACACACTCATCTAAAAATCAGAAATTCACTCTCCCTAGCTATAAATCATCACATCCAATTGCCCTGTCATTAAGGCAGTCTGTCTTCTGAGACACTATCCAAGCTTTAAGATTAATTCCACATCATTGCATTTTTATCAGACACCCCTACAATAAGGAAGGAGAGTTAATAGAGCTAACTCCAGCTATTGTCTCTGTGAGAAAGTACAGTCATGTACACACACTTTTTCTTCAGTTTTAAGAGGTGTCTTCTTAGAGAACTGCACGTATGGCACAGACACAACGTATTCCAAATGTGTGATGTTCAGTAATAATTGAGGAATAATGTCGGAGGTAGCAGAGTGTCAGAAACAACAGAGGCATTACAAATTAAAGGCTCAAAGAGAACCACAGTTATGTGATGAATCATTTTGTATAAACAAGCTGGAGCACCACAGGCATCTTCTCTTTTATAAAATAAGGAAAGAGAAGATGTGACAATGCACATACTGTCACAAGGCAGCATGTCACGGAGCCATGGGAACGCAGCTCCCTTTCCAGCATCTCCACTGCTACTTCTCAAAAGCAGCCTGTAGAGTACATACTACTCTAAAGCTTAGAACCAAAACACTGGAGGGCTGAGCTCTAGACAGCTGTTACTATGGAGAGAACAAACGTGTGCAAATGCCACAAAGGTAAAGAAACCCCCTAAAAGACAAGAAATATTGGATACCATGAAGTGTAAAACCTGGAGAAAGATGGTGAGATGATGAACAGAAATAGGCTAGAGAGCAACCTAAATATTCGGAGTGCTTTGTATCCTGCAATAATTCCTGTAAGGAGATGGCACTAGTTTTGATCCTAGAAAAGAGCACTTGCATAAGTTGACATGCTTTTTTTTTTCCCCCCTCCAAATCCCATGTTTGCCACTGTCCTTAGAGTAGATTCAAGCCCATCTTGAGAAATGAGAAGCATCGAAGCATCTCCTTTGTAGTGCCTTGGGTACTTTGTGCTGGACTAAAGAACAAACAGACCAAAACACGCCAGCCACTGAGGGCAGAACTGGCACACCAAACAGTGCACTGATACAACTGTAAACCAAACCTTTCTGTAAGGTTTTCAGTGTCTGATCAGGTGGGAAGTCATGTATCTTTTGTACCTGATGACCAGCTGAAAACATTGTCCTGTGTAACATTCTCACTGTTCCCCGGCTAATAACTGTGATAGGTTTTGTGAACATTTGGTGGGAGCTTTCCCCAAGGACAGAAAGGTTACAGGACGTTAGGTGTCCATGTCCACGCTGCCAGCTTCTGCCAGAATAGGAAGACAAAAACAGGTTTTGTTGCTCTGGCAGCCAACACAGACCAGAGCATACACAAGGCCTAAGAGGACTAGAGATGCAGGAGGTTATCTGAGCATGACTGCCAAGCTTCCCCGCCTTAGTGCACTGCAAAAGTGAATATGTGGATTTTTAAGCTATTTTACTAAGATCAGCAGAACCTGAAGTTTTGGACTGTTAGAGAAATGGGAAAAAAGAAGGGGAGAGATGACACCTAATATAGGCCTTGCTGCTTTAATAAGAAGAATCAGAACTTCTAGGCCACTAGCTCATTAAACTCAAATGGCTGTTTTTAGCCGCCATTAAGTAAACTAATTATTTCAGTTTCTAAATTACAGTAATCCTTTTTGGGGAAAAAAAAAGTCTTCAAGGTGTGACCATTCTCCAGTCCACATGTGGAAGATAAGGCAAGGACTAAACAAGAAGAGATCTTGAACTCCTTTCTCACACTTATCCAAAGTGTCACTGGATAAGAGTGATTGATGCTTGCTAAAGGTATGATGTGAAGAAATAAATGCCAGTATCCTGGTTTTCTCAGGACACAAGACATCAGTCATTAGCATCATTAACCAAGTATTCACTGTGAGCAGAGAGAATACAATAAAATAAAAATAAAAATTAAAAAAAAAAAGACATCACATAAACACGTTCTTTCTTGTTGAGAAAACTGTTTCTAATTCAAAATCTGTTACCTCTAATCAGTGTCCAGAACATCACAAACCTCCCTGCCAAGCGACAAACAAGTCAGTCGTACAGTGTCATCCATCAAGTAGCAATGCCGTCTGCCACACCCTCCTGTGAACGTGTCCAAATGAACGTGTGTCCCTCTTAGTAGGGTTTTGCAAACATTCTTTGCATAGACCCTACTGTCATTTCTGTCTTTTCTCCCTCTGCAGCTGAGACAGTTCCCAAGCGAGCAACTAAAACTGAAGTCAGTACGAAACACAACTAATTGAGTTTATCCCTGGAAGTTAATTAAATTTTGGCAATTCTAAAGAAATCAAAGCTCCATGTATTTATTTATGGCTTCCTTTGTAAAATGCTCCTGTCGATGTCTTTAGGAGATAGCAATATATAACCACACATTATAAGTCCAAGCAGAACACCATGCCAAATACAAGGAAACTACTCACATAATCAAAGGAAAAAATAGCTTCAGGCAAAGACTTGTTCAAACAGCTAGGCCTTGTGTGGTATCTTAAAGTCAGCTCTTCTAAAAACTCAAGGGAAGCAAATTCTAGCACTGCATTCTCTATACTGATGGTATTCAGCAACTGAAACATAAAATTAGGGACCTAAAACTATCATCTGGAGATCACCAGACAAATCTCAAATCCACTTGCAAATGTAAGCCAAATTCCTTTTGGAGTGAAAGCTTTGGGATCCCAATGGTTCAGAAAAAATTGTAGTGCAATTGTTACTCTCTAGATGAAGTTACAGTATTTGAGCATTTTTGCTTTCTTCCACAATTTCAGAGTGGGTCATGAGTATGTTAGCTTGATACTCAGCACTGGAAACAATAAAAATATCTCTTGGCAATTGCATGGTAGGTGTATTTTCAGAAATAAACTAAAACCCATATTTGAAAATGAGAAGCTGCAAAGAAGGAAAAGAAATATCCACTGAACACTGACTTAGATTTTAAGACTATAATCTGTCATCCAAGAGAGGATAGAAACCTAACTCAAAACTACAGGATACTAAAGGAAACAGAATGGGATGAAATGTTGATTTTTTGCCATAATTTTGTTACTGGTCGTGCCCACTACTCTTATTTTTCTCATGACAAGATCCCAAATGCAGAAACCCAAAGTAGATCAGTAAGAATTTCTCAAACTGAGAACAATGGTTCTGAAGGACCTTAAACCTTACCACGGCCTACAAAGAAGTCATCGCTGTACCTATGCATGCAACTGCGAAGATAGGTCCAGAATATCAGAAGATTGTGAATAAAATATGAATAGACTGCCTCTGTGATGTGCTATCCAAAGTTCATACTAAACATTTAATGAAAACCTAGCCATTCACATCTTTGCTTTGCTAGATAAACATCACTGGAGTAACGCTAAGCTTTTTAAGGAGGTGACTCATATCTAACAGGTTTTGAATGTCCTGAGAATTAATACATAGCCCTAGGTCTAAATCTGAAATATGAATCTATTTAAGAAAAAGTTATAACTCTACCCGATCTTCCATCCCGTTGAATATCCACATGATACCACTCTCCATCATTGGCTTTCTTCTGGGTGGCCTTGACTTTAATGGTCCCAGAACCCATGTCCAGCAGCAAGTAGAGGTTTCCATCTAGAAGCTCAACTGCAAAGAAGTCTACCTTTGTATTTTTCTGGCTTCTGGTATCTTTCCTCTCCTGAGGCTTGCCGTGGGTGAAAAGGATCAGTCCATTGGGTTCAGTGGTTCTGAAATCAAATGAGATGGAGCCCATCCTTTTGGTATTCCATTTAGGCAGACTAATATAGGCCTCAGGTGTCTCAAAGCTGATGGGATCCAGTGTAGCCACATTTTCACATATGAATTTCACTTCCCCATAGATCTTCATCTTAGTATCACCAATCCGTGCCAAGCGAGACAGCTCCAGACGAATGTCGTTATTCTTATAAACAACCTGCCAGACACAAGGAAAAGTATCATACATCAATCCTGCATACAATACAAATGCCCCAATTACTTTCAGCCATGGGAGATAAACTTTTCCCAAAAGGCAGTGGCGAGAAGAAAGGAGACAGTGAAAGAGTCTGACATCATGTCAGAGGGGGTGAGTTGAACCAGGAGAGCGTATAGAAATGACAGCAATGGGTACTTTGCAATGACTATAGATCAGATAAGCAGTCAGAAGAGAATATTTAACTGAAGGGCAGTGAGAACAATTAACTCTACCACAGGCCCACTCAGCTGTAAAAGCTTCTGTACATAAAATCCAGTGTGTATCTGGTATCATGCTGTTATATTTGCATAAATCCCATACAAAAATACATAACGAAGTGTAACCTTTATGTCCATCTCTACTAGCCACAGCAGGGAACTTGGTACCACCACTGTCATTTCTCTATTATTCCTATAAGCCTACTTAGCTACTAGGAGAGAGATGCCAAAAAAATGTCAGCAAGTTGCTGTGAACTCTTTGTGATTACCCTTTGGCTCCTAAAGAAAAAAATAACAAAGACTTAAAATTTCTCTGACCAAGAAATCTTAGATCATTACTGACACAAACTTGCCATGGAGATATCTCTATAGCTTACCCTTGCTTCAAGAAACGAACAATTTCTGTGCTAACACATAAAAACCTGTACATTTTCAGTGCCTGGACTCTCACTTTTCTTGGTTAAGGACCAGAACTCTGGGCTCTATTGTTGCTACATGTATTGAAATTAGCCAAGAGAAGAGTCTCAAATAGGCAAGGACTCCTGAGCATGCCTGGCTTACTCAGGAGCTGAGACCTCTTACTCTTCTCTTTCTCTCAGGTACAGAATTAACTCCTGGAAAGCAGACTCTTCTCTGCCTGTGCCATTCTCACAGAGGCAGGAACTGGAGAAGGCACAAAACTGAAATACTTGTAAACTGTACTTCCTGTCAACCACCTTCCGTGCTTGCTAAATGCAGAGCTGGCACATACAGCAAGCAAAACCACTTCTGCAACTAGCACAATTTTTATTGAATTCTTGTTCAGTGATACTACTGAAGACTCCGATTTCTTCTAAGGAGTCATTATTCTAAAATACGTCGTGTCTGTCACATATAGGATATATATACATACATTTGATCTCTGCTTTCAAAATCCTATCAGGATGAGTTGTCAGCAATTTGTTACAAAAATAGAAGGGAATTGAGACATGCATTGTTACTTGTACAATTAGGACACTCAGAGAAATGTGTATGCGGTAAATATTAAACGACAAACGAAGGAAAGAATGAAGTTTATAAATTAGACAAAATAAATTAGGTGACTTCAGGATGAAAAAATAAATGAAATCGCAGTTCAGTACATTCATAGCTAGCAAAAATTTCCAGCTTTCTCTAAGCATTAAAGGAGAATTTCCCCGGTGCAGTCAGCACAGCATCAGATTTTCCTGTTGCAAAGGCAAAACACAGAGAGAAAGGAGAAGCCAGCTATTAAATCCCATTTGGAGAAATGGCACAAAGCTCTAGTTCCTCCCAGCAGAGGACGGTATTGACCCACAGTAGCTTGTTTTGCTCCAATTCCTAATGACATGCTCTGCCCTCACACAGGCATCAGAAACATCAAGTCTATTAATATCTGCAACAGAGATAAAATACATTTTCAGTTTATAGGACTGTAGTAGTTTTATTCTACACATTAATCGTGTCAAATGCTCTCATTAGAGAGACCATACACCTCCTTCCACTGACACAGCAAGGGGGTGCATTAGATCCTCCTCTCCTGCCAGACAATGAGGTGCACCTCAGTCAGACTTTAGTTCTGAGCACTGCATGAAGTCCTGTCTCTGCTTCTCAAGGAGAAAGAGGAGATAAATAGAGCAACCCAAAGGATCAAATAGGATGCTTTATGAGAATAGCGTGAAAAGGCCAAGCTCATATTTGGAGAGGACTGAGAAAAATATGATTGAAGTTTACAGAAGATGGAGAAGGTTAATGTAGAACTGCTCTTTGCCAAACCCAGCAATAACAGAATTAGAGGCACTTGCTGAAACTTGTATGAAAGCAGCGTAAAATGGATTTTTATGAGTACTTATTTACACAGAGGGTAGTGAACGTCTGGAACTTGCTGCCAGGGAAGGTCATGGAAGTAGGATGCAACAGAAGATGCAAAAGGAACCAGAAATAAAAATGGACAGCAAATAATCCACAAACTGATACTAAAGGAAAAAAGGAAGGTGTGTCTCCCAGCAATTGTAAACCAACAGCAGCGTGTGCTGTGGGAATGTAAGGGAATGCACCACTGATAGCAGCCATGCTCATGTGTTCTCCCTAGATAGGACTTGCACCCTCCACTACTGGAGACACTGTACTGGGTGCATGGATTGACCGTTCTTCAGGTCTGCGAGGGCTTACGACTTTGGTGCAACATTGCATTTTTGGTTTCACCACGGTATGGAGTTGCTTTGGTGGGCAAGGGAACGCCAGGCCTGAATGAGCTGTGCTTTAATGATCCTGAGGTAGGAGAGCTGCCCTTATAGGATTCCACTAACAATTGCGCAAACCAACAGTCCTCTAAACTGTATCTTGACCCAGTCTTTCCATACATGAGAGGAGCAGACAGGTAGCACAGTACCCTACATATGACTGATAGGTGGTGCTGGGTTGTATCTAGTCATGACTCAGGGATCTGCTTTCAACAATCTCTGCAGGTTACTGGCAGAGGGAATATCATATACACATAAGCAGCTCCCACATACATTTGAGCCACATACAGGTTACATCTCCCTCTTGGATGTATTTGATACTTGAGTAACCGGTCCCATCTTTTCCAGGGAAATGCAGAGGTTTGGCCTCTGGGGTTATTGAGGTTTGATGCTAACTGCTTTGTGTTTCATTAGTCATACAAGTACCACAGCTGGAGAATCCCTGAGACAGAATGCTTTCAAAGGAACTAGAAAAAAATTACATAAATGTAGTTGTAATCAAGAAAGTCACTGACAATGACTTTGTCATTGTTAGTCTCAGAATCTGAGGCTAAGACTGAAAAGAACAGACCAAGAAAGCAACCACAAAGGAAGACCTTGGGAAGAGAGGAGAAAGGGTGTTGAATAGATAAAACCATTCTGAATTCAATCTTTTCAAAGAAACATATCCACCCCAATCTAAATCTCTGTTATTCAAGTGTTGTTCTAAATTACTTTCTTCTAAAAAACTCCAAAACAAAACACCTAGTTTGAGAAATCTAAAAAGCACCTATGTTTATGGAAAAAGTGTAAGTGTTCCCATAGCTGACTTGAGGTATTATTGACAGACACATTTGGACATCAACATCTTGATGTACAATCAAGTACCCCAGAACTCTCACCATAACAATAAAAGAAAAGGATAGAAATAATCCTTGGGTGTAAAACCAATGTGAATCCTCAGCAGGAATGGAGAAATACTACAGCAGTTTCTGATAATGACAGTTCAATTGTTAAACCAAAGGTTTAAGATTGAGAAGAGGGAATATAATTAAATGACTGGAATGCATGTCCCATAGTGGAGAACATTCAAATTCAGTCTGTTCAAAAGGTAGAGGTTAAAATGTGATTCGATTGCAATCTACAAGTACCTGTGCAGAAAATGGAATTTGTCAATCGAGAGTTCTTCAATGCACCTGACAAAGGGACAATGAGATCTGGGGGCTAGAGATTGAAGTTAGATAAATTCACATTTTAAAATATTATGACTTATTTTTACATGAGGGTAACTTGCTACTGAAATAATTTACTACAGGTTATGGTGTGTTCTCTGCTACTGGCAAATTTTAAATTAAAATAGTAACCTGTTTTCTCTAAAAAGTGAGACAGGAATTAATTCTACAGCAAATCAGCCTAGATTACCATAATTGGCTCTTTCTGGCCTCATAACCTATGCATCTTTGTGTTTTAATGAAATCAACAGATGCTTCAGTGCAGTTTCCAGGACAGATAGAGCACATCCTTCCCAACTGCTAAAACTGCCTGGTAAAGGAGAAGATACTATTGTCAGTTCTGGTCTGAGTTGTCATCAGTGCTTTCAGTGAAGCTTTTTTAATATTTTTACATGTTTGTGATCCTACCTTAAAACATACGACTAAAAAAGGAAGGCAAACAAAAAGTCTTGGACAAAAAGCTTGATTCTGTAGTTCAAATATATAATCTTCAAGAAACTGTTTCTTAGAGTCACCTGCTGCAAGCCAGAGAAGAAACATTTTCATGTTTCACTGCAGAAGCTTTCTGCCAGCAGTAGAATCTACCATCTGCACAGTGCTTCCTACCTCGCAGTCTCATTTTATGAGCAACCTCTGAACTAACTGGAAGGCTCTTCAGTGTATGCCAGAATACCTACTAAAACCCACTCCTCTGAACTCAAATGAGGCCATGACTGTCTCAGAATGCTGCTGCTCTCTCGGGCAGTTTTCTAGCACCGCACATGGCTTCCATAGCGACTGAGGAGTAAGCAGAGGAATGAAAGCAGTGCCCATCCACTTGTCCATTTATGTCAGGTGCTGGCTGAACAATCCCAGTCTCACCTGTATAAACCAAGACTAGCTTGAGCTCATCCCAGGTCTGTATGTATATCAGAGAAGGTCTAAGGGAGTCAAAGACATGA
This sequence comes from Platysteira castanea, assembly GCA_013397175.1. Lineage (NCBI taxonomy): Eukaryota > Metazoa > Chordata > Aves > Passeriformes > Platysteira > Platysteira castanea. The sequence continues at coordinate 485,424 of VYXC01007079.1, read as the reverse complement.
TTCTTGATACAGACATACACATCTCCTTTATTTTGGGAAGGAAGGTGGAAAAGAGAAAGGGGAAGAAAATTATTAGCAAAAGCTATGCACAGAGCTTTTGAAAAGTAACTTTCATTCCTCCAATCTTAAAATCACTTTATATTGCAAAAATGAAATAAGAATCATGAAAATAATTTTTCTTTCCTTTTCCATGACAACTGTTTCTAAATAAACTTTTACAAAGGAGTATTGACCATTTAATGCCTTTGTTTAATAAATTAGACCAGTATAAATGGATAGTCAGGAAGGGGGTAGTCCAGATACACACAGTCCTGATAATCAGCAGTAGAATTTCATGACATCTAAAACGTTCTGAGGGAAAACAATATATACATTAAATCATGTTTCCTATAAATCTGCTGAGAAAGAAGAGCTTGTTTTAGGCAGAGCTAAAACAAATTTGCAATCTGGTTTTAAAATCTTTAAAATGGCAACTTTGCAATTCTGAAGCATTCAAGGAATTTCTCCAGCTAAACTTCTTGTAAGTTTCACTCATGGGTTAATGACAGCTCTAATCAGATGGCTTTTCACAATGATGAAAAGCATCTCTCTGCAATCAAGTGAAGTTGCAGATAGCGAGGGAGCAACAAAAAGGAAGGAAAAATTATGTGCTAAGTTTGGCTAGTAGCCAATATAAAAATTCCTCTCCAAGTTGGTGTTATTAAGTGGGAAACATGATTTTTGGTACAGGCTGGACACAGGCATGCTCCAAAGGGGAATGGCTGTCGATAGCCTGGCAAATTAGAACCATCATGAAAAAAAGCAATAACCTGAAGGCTGCATATGTTTAGCTAGCTACAAAGAACACCTCTGAAGGCCAGCCAAATTGTTCACCTATTGCACCCTGGATATCTTTTTTCTCTGTCACAGGCTGCACCCCTTCACCCAACTGCCATATCAATTCTCCCTAACAGCTAGACATTCAGGCTAGAGCCTAAGACTTCTTTAAAGGCACCTGCACATAACCAAACAAGTTCCTAGAGAAAAAAAAAAAAAAAAATTACAGTTTATCCATTGGTTTATTAGACCTGTTTTTCTAGCCTGTCATGAAAAGCAAGTAGAAACAAAAACACCAGATTAGCATCACTTTATTTTGTGTTTGGGGCAGACTATATATGAAGCAATCCAAGTCTTCAGTGATGGGTAACTAAAGCTCCTACACTTTAGTAACTCTGTGGACTGCGGATACCTGGTCTAAACATATTTGATGTTTTACTGGGATGACAAGTGTATTCAGGTAATAAACACTATCACCATTCCCCACACTGAAAGAGTTAATTTACCCATTGTGTAAAATAATACATTGAACATTGCTGAAAGGTAACTGAAACCAAACAACCAAGACTCAAATATTTGTGCAATGTTGACTACAGCAATGTAAGTCTAGATTTCACCTGAATTCTGTTTAACAAAGAATATGTGTTCACCTAGTGTTGAGGAATCCATTCAGTGCAGGAAGCTCGGTTTGCAGCTGCAGTGGGAGCTGCAGGTTAAGCTGTGGGTGGGAGGAGCCCAAGGAAAGAGTCCATGAACTGCCAACCCTTTGGATAACATAGAGCATGGGGACCTGTGGCCCAGCCAGGTCACCGGCCACTCACAGAAACCACAGGAGCCAATTACTCCAGACTTTGGGGCATTTGAACTGTGGGGTATAAAAGCCCAGGGACTCCTTCGGTCAGGGTCCCTCCTCAGAGGCACTAAACTCAAGCTGTTATTTAGTTATTGCACCAAGATTAAACTGTTTTAAGGATTCAGAGATTTGAGATTCTGCTGTAGGAAACCCAGAGTTGAGCTGGTAAAGAAACCTTGCCTGACCATGTGAGAGTGGTACGTGTAGCTGCCAAGGGGTCCCTACCTAGCTTAGGTGCTGCGTGTGTGACTGCCAGAGTGGCTGGCTCCTGGATAGTCAGACAGGAAAGTTTCCTTCACTCCAAGGTAAAAATAGGAATATGGTGAATAGAACACCTAAACAAAAAGGCAGAAGTATTTCAAGGTTCCCTACAATTTTTTTTTCCACCTTACAAATCCGTTATGGTTTCTAAGTAACTTCAAGTTTTGTGGAAAATTCCAGAAGAGAAAAGAGATTGATTTCGTTTCAAAAGACTTGCAGGAAGATACAGAGAAGCACTCCCTAAAGCTGGATATAAAAAGAAAGGCATTCAAGGTGCCAATAAAACAGGAGTGAAAAAGGCAGGGTGGAATCTCTTTAACTGGTTTCGTGAAAATGTTTCCTTAACAGATAGAGAAGACAGAGGACCCAGGACATCACTGGGGTCACAAACTATCCTTTGATCCCAAAAGGGACATCACAATGGCCACATGGCCATCAATGACATGGCAGTAGCTGTGGAGTCTGCATACAGCTAGGCACAGGCATGCAGCCTTCGTGATGTCACTGCAGACCCCACAATTGCATCCTGAGATAAACACAAGGGGAACATTAGAAATTATACATATTTATTTGTGAAAAAAAGTCATGACACTGTCTAGATCGGGAAGAAACCTTTTTATAGTTGAAAGAGAAATGCTGCTGAAGGATTCTATAGCCCCAAAAGACTAAAGCAGTATCCTCAGCTACGAAAAAGGCAGCAGTAAGATTAAGTAGAATTGGCTTTAGCATGAACAGTGATTTGAGAATGAATGCTCTTATGTGATGGAAGTATCAAGTCCTCTTCTCTCCTTGCTATACAAACTTCAAGTTCTGCATTAAGTGAAGAAAGGGATCACAGGAAATAAGTTAACATTTCTGTATTTCTTAAAATATCACTTTCCCACAGATTTTTCTAAGTAATGGTAAGAAAGCATCTAAACTCAGTATTTTCTAAAGTATATTCCTCATATCACAGCAGCCAACTTGAGATTGTGGAATTGGTTTTGCAGAAGTGCTCATTAGCCAAAATCTGTAAGTGAATACAAGGAGATATTAAGTCTTTACTGCTAAAGCTACAAAATACTCTGAGAAATTAGGTTTAGATTTCTCATCCTGTTCCCCAAAAAAATAGCTGATTTTTGTTAATACAAAGGTAAAGAACTGTCTGGTATTTGACAGTAACATAATTAGCCTTTGTGTCATAGCAAAGCGTTTAAGGCATTTCACTGTGGATTCAGGTGCACAGATTGAATGTTCTTCTTGTTTATGTTCTATTCAACCTCCATTTGGCCTAGTAGCAGAAGCAAAAAACTGTAGGACAGGGAAGGCAAGACAGCCAGCTGTGATGTTCCTCACCTGTGCCATAGACACAGGTATACCTCATGCTAGCTCTGAAATGCAATTTGTACCTTAGATGTATTTCTGGATACAAGGACATAGAGAAGATATGTCTATACTTTAAAAATATTCATCCATATACAATAATGAGGAAATTCTCTGTTCTACACTGAGCCTAGTGCAGAGGCAAAACAAAACAGAAGAAATAAACACTTAGCTACACATAGAAAATCATTCATTGGGTGGGTTGAAACGTGCATGCTGGAATGTATGGTGACATACAAAGAGATGGTGCTGTACTCTGCCAGATATCACACCCAGTTTGGAGAATTGTACTTCAAGAAAGGAGTGGAACTTTTGGAAAGAGTCCTGACAAGCAATGAAAATAACCAGGTGTCTAGAAAATAGAAGAAAGTTTGAAGGGAGACACTATAAAATATTCAAATAGAAAGGGGCTACAACAAAGCAGAAAGGAACAATCTCTTCTTTGCACCCATGCTGAAAAGGACAAGAAATAATCAGCAAAAAATTACAGCAAGAAAATGTTAGAAGAGGTGTTTTTTTTTTAATTTAAGAACAGTGAAGCGCAGCAAGAGACTGTCTGAAGAGCAATGATCACTGGACACCTTAAATTTCAGGCCAAAAAAATTGCTGTCAAGATTCACATAGATGTCATTGATTTTGTTTTGGGGCAGTAGAAATGTAAAGGATTAGATAACCTCTCATGGTCCATTCTAGTTTTATTTTCTATGATTCTGTGTTGGGGTGTGCAGGGAGGGGAGAGGAACATGTGGAAGAGAAAGTTACCATGTATCTAAAGACTTTCCTAGTGTTCAAGCACAGGAAGGAAGAATAAACCCTATATTAACACAATACTGACACCTCACAAATTTGAAGAGCTTAAATTTACAAATTACCTTCCTAGTGAATGAAGGCTTGAGAGCTAAAATAAAAAATGAATAATTATTAAAAAAAAAATTTAAAAATCATTATCACAGCAGCTTCTTTACCCACATGCAGGAGTTGACTTCAATTACATTCAGTTCTGTAGTGAGCTTATATAGCCTTTCACCAGTTACAGAATACTCTGCTCCTCCCAAATGCATTCTGAAATCTCAGATTTGTCTAGCAAGCACAAGCTAAATCTGTTGAGCTTGGTTCAGCAATGATTAAGTGAGGAAATGATTACTGTCAAGTGTCTTAAGAATTTCATCTGAAAGGCTGAGAGGAATTATTTTAGGATGGCCCCATTGATCATTTAAGGCTTGAACCTTATTACACTGAAAAGTCTATCAGACAATGACTTAGCAAATAACACTCCGTTTAGTGATTTCATTGTATTTCAAATCCAGCTAAGGTTGTGCAAGTACAAAAGACCTATCTCAGGAAATAGATCTGTTTAGTATGGCTGGGTGAACACTTGCATCAGGATAACTTTCTAACACAGAATTCCATTTCTCTCACAGAGCATTAGCAATGAAATGCTTCACATCAATCCGTAACAACCCAAAATGGCAAGTTTAGTTTTATCAAACTTTACAGAAAAGCTTTTGCATTAACTTAACCATAATATAAACCAGTATTTTTCAGGCATTGCATTCACTTTCAATAGTGGTCCCCATTTTTACCTCTGGTCTCCATTCCCTAAGGAAATACTTTCACATGACACAATGTCAGTGTCCCACCTGACATCAGCAGAGACACATGACTGGTTTTGCCACAAAGCAGCTTAACCAAATACTCTGGTCCTTCTGGGAAAGGGGACACAAGGGCCCTACAGGACACAAGAACTGCACTGGACAGGAAAATAGTTTGTGTTAAGCTGGCTCCAGATTATTTGGGGTCAGCTCAATAATCAATATGAAATAATTTGATTCAGAAAATATAAAAATGTTACACATGAATTCAGTTTTGAAGATTTCATGGATTTACATTTAAAAGAAATTAATCTTACCAGCAGCAACAAAAACGAATGTCAGCTGGAGGAAACTCCTTTGGAGCAAAAAATCTTAATTTCACTCAGCTTTTCACTTCAGTGATAAAATGTGTTTTAATGAGAACACTAATGTGTAAATACTGTGAGAATACTGAATAGATATTGCTCTATCTGCTCACTCAGAGATATGCAGTCTTTCCCCACGACCTACCTTCCCTAGCCAATATGCCTTGGGCCTGCTTCACTAGAATATCCCTGGTAAGTACAAGAAGGTAGTTCAGTCTCCATATGCCAGCAAAGCTTTAGTCTCACTGCTGACGTTTCCAGTGTAAGCAAAGAAAATGCTAAGCAAGTTGTGCCAACCACAGCAGTGTCTTCTATGTTTTTGTCACTTGCCCAGCAAAGAACAAATTGAAAATATTTAGCATTAAATATGGGAGAGCACATGCTCAAAAGTGAGCACTGCTCAAGTAACAATGAGATTACAGCAACAGAGAAAGCATTTTGTGGATTTAGTATTGTACAGACTAAAAGTGTGGCCACTGCAGCAGGATGGTGTCACTGTTTGTAGCTCTAGAAGCTCAGGGTGCTGCATCCCAGCATGTCTCCCTCCCTCAGCCTTAGCACAAAGGTCTCAGGGGCACTGACATCTCCCTCCATCTGCAGCATCGGCCAAAGAAAGGGGCATGCCTTCAGCTAGGCTCTCCTCCTGTGAGGGACCAAAGACACTCTGTGTCTGCTGAAGAACTCCCGTTGGCAGGATGACACTATCCCATGGCACAGGTCCAGATGGACTCATGAGGAGGACAAGGACTGTCTCCTTATGTCTAGCCCAAAATACTGTGGCATTCTAAACTTCTTTTTTAATGCCTCTCTTCTTGCCCTGTGCCAAAACTTGCCAACACTGACATCTGTCCGGGATCTCTCTGCTCATCTCTCTTCAAATTCTATGGCATGGAACATAGTTCAAACCCTCCACAGGTAGAATTCCCCAACCATTTATCTGCAATGGGCTTTATGTTGTGTGAAAACGGGGATGTGATGAGCTAACTATTTGCTTGAATATTTGCTGTAGAGGGCAGGGAATGTAGTTAATTCCCTACCTGCAAGAGGCATCAAGAGAAAAATACTGCCATCTTATAACCCCCAACCTGATGTGAGAAAAAGAACTATAAGCTCTTTTATATCTTTCTCTCATGTGTATCTAAAACCTCTCTCATCCGAGACCTTCATCTCTAAGCTTGCAGCACTAATAAAAGGAAAAGGGGAGAAAAATTGAAAATAAAAATTCAATACCTATCTGCTATTTGGGACTCAGCCCCAGTTGCCTGAATGCCAAAAAGCCTAGTTCATCTATTCACCCTGAAGCCACACAGCTGCACCAGCCATAGCTTTAGTGCACAGTGCAACACTGCCTGAGACAATTAAAGGCAGGTTTGGAATGGGACGGTTCCCCCTCAGCTCTTCATATGATTTCATCTGGCCTCCACAGAAACCCTTACTAACAAAATTCTCCCCTGCCCCCACCACCTTTACAGGTTTCTTGGAGAAGAGTATTCATACATGCAAAGAACCCAGTGGCACTACCAGGGTTCACCAAGGCTGCCGGAAAAACTTCAACTTCATCGCTTTCTTTGATCTGGAAGCTGTGTGCATGGAGTGTAAGTCCAGTGGCTCCTGGGAGACAAGAGGGGATATGGAAGCATTCAGCACGGCCAGAACTGCTGCCGCAGTGAGAGAACTTTAAGAAAGCACGTGAAAGCAGAAACAAAAGCAAATACAGGTGACATTTTCCAGTGGAAGCACTGAAATAAGAAGCAGAAATGGGAGACAGATGAGGACCTCAGCACCCAATTCAGCACCAGATTGCACTTCCTTCTCAAAGTAGGTGGGCTGTTGTAATCAGGAGGAGAGAGAGCTCTTCAGAGAGAGAGGTCAGGACTGGAGTCAGCACTAAGCACCAGACAAAAGAGACACCTGATTAGCTGCTTGCCAGCACAACAGGAGCTAGAAAAAAAAGATCACACTATTGTAGAAATACTTTCTACAAGAAATTCCTACAGAGCAGTTTAAGTTACTCTGTGAATATTAGTGTCTTGGCTTTAGTTTACTTAATACTGTATTATCTTCCAATCCCTCATTAAGGGCCACTATCCCTAATTTTGAAAAAGTGGGAACTGAATTCATACAAGTCAATAGATGTCAAAAAAGAATGTTCCTTCTTCCTAATTACTGCCCTGGCTTTAAGACATAGCTGGAGAAAATATTTTGGAAACACAGATTGGTGCTAATAATCTACTAATCTCTTTCAGTTTTGAAATTCTATAATGTAAATACTGAACAATAGTAAACCTTTCCCTCCATTTGTTTGCTTTTGCTACAGTGCCATTTTAATGCACCCAGGCATGGGGTTCCCATCTCCACTCTGTGGAGCCCAAGGACGACTGTTCTCACGTCTAAGAAAGCTTCTTTGATACAAGACTAATTTACTTACATTTTCTGTTTAGCTCAGTACTGTCTTACTGCTTAAGAATGATCTATACCAGATCTTAAGCAGAGCAATAGAGCTTACATTCATCAAACACTAACAGGCATAAAACAAAATCTGCCTTAGCCACCCTGGCAAGAATTCACCTAAACCTTTCGGTTTAAGTGGACTTCCCATGTACTTTAGAAGTTTAAGTCCCAACAACCTTTTCCAACCTTTACAGAGCACTGAGGTACTACTGTGACAGCAGCAGTCTTAGCACATGGTGAACTTTCATTTCTGCAGTTGCCTCCTTTGGAGGAGGGGGTTTAGAAGAGGGCTCTGCTCTTGTTATTACCCAGACCACATTGACCAGAATATAGAAATGATTGGTCTGTCCATGTGGCACCCAAAGAACCTACTGTTTCTCCTCTACAGCAGTTTTATTCTCCTTGCACTGAGCAAACACTGTCAATAATAGCAAAATACGTAGAAATCAGTCAGCCATTCTTTTTCTAATATATCAAGAAAACTTATCTGTGTGTTTTACTGGCAGCTGAAGGGAAAAACAAGGGAATAAGAAAAAATGGCTGACATAGTCACAAAACTTGAAAAAAAATCCTGGAAGCAAAAACACATATATTCCTCAGTGCAGGACTGGTTGGATGTTTGGACATGTAATCAACCTACATGCTATATTTTTTTGCCTAGATGTACTGACATATATTTACATATCCATATACTGTGCACAGATGCATAAGAAAGCATGTGTATTTATGTACTTATGCACAGATCCACACTGGTAGGTACTAAAGGCATATATATGGGTTCATACACATTTGTAAAGAGTACCTGTGTGAACTCTACTATATGTGCATACATGTTTACATGCGTACTCATCTCTTCACTTGGGATTTTTAGGCTACGCTGTTGTGATTTAACCCTAGCCAGCAACAAAGCACCACATGGGACTGGGGAGGAGAATCATAAATAAAATGAAAGGTAAAACCTGTAAGCTGAGGTACAACAGTTTAATACTAACACCACCACTACTACTAATAAGAAAGATGAAGAAAAAAGAGACAACAAAGGAGAGACGAATAAAACCCAACACAAACAAGCGATGCACCACACAATTGCTCACCATCCCCTAACGGATGCCCAGCCCATGTTTATCCAGGACAGTAAAAGTAGCACTAGAAGAATGCACACCATCTGCATACAGATCCCCACATTCTGTTTTTAGGCAGCTCTGTGACCAACAAACTGCTTGGCATCCTAGTAACTGCTATCCTTCTCTTCCCGCAAAAGTAGCTCACAAAGCAAGAGCATATCTTTTTATTGAAACACTGTGCTGCTTTGGGCTGAGGTAGAGTTAATTTTCTTCACAGTGGCCGGTATGGGGCTATGTTTTGGATTTGTGCTGAACACAGGTTGATAATATAGAGATGTTTTTGTTATTGCTGAGCAGGGCTTACACAGAGCCAAGGCCTTTTCTGCTTTCCATATTGCCACACTAGCAAGGAAGTTGGGAGGAGACTCAGCCAGGGCAGCCAATCCCAAGTGCCCAAAGGGATATTCCAGACCATCATGCTCAGCATAGAAACTGTGGGGAAGGAGGAGGAGTGGAGGGATGTTTGGAGTGATGGTGTTTGTCTCCCCAGGTCACTGTGACATGTGATGTGGCCCTGCTTCCCTGGAGATGGTTGAACACCTGCCTGCCATGGGAAGCAGGGATTTAATTCCATGTTTTGCTTTGCTTGCAGGCATGGTTTTTGCGTTTTCTATTAAATTGCCTTTATCTCAATCCAAGAGTGTTCTCAGTTTTGCCCTTCTGATTCTCTCCCCCACCCTGATGGTGGCTACGCAGTGCTTGGCTGCTGGCTGGGCTTAAACCACGACAAGCACCACACAAGGAAGGAGTTACTGTTTCCTAGAGAAAAGACTGGTGGAGGTGAGATTACACCAGAAGTGATGGTGCTGAAAATTCAGCCTTTCTACACCCTCCAGTATATCCAGAAGTAAGATATCAGTTCAGAAGATGCGACTAATTTTGCTGTACATGACATTGGACTGTGTGCTTAATGGAACTTTGCAGAACCTAAGCAGGCTCCTTCACACATTTCTTTTTCTTTCACATTGGCATGGTCAAATCTGAAAGAAGCACAGATGAGGGAGGAAGCAAAGAAAATGACAACAGGGTTTTTAAGTGGAGTATTTCTAATGTAAGCTGTACTGGATTGGGTAACTCAATGTCAGCTCTGATTATTTTACTATTTCAAATAGGCAATTAAGAAAAAGAAAAAACCCACAACAACCACATTAAAAAGTCCCATGTGCAGAATATTAAGAGGAAAATGCTGAAAAGTACATTGCTAGAGAATATACGTTCAGCCCATGATGCTTCCCAGCACTGCTGTGTCCTGCTGTTCCAGGCAGTCATTGTTCTCCTTGGCTTGGGTCCTTCACATGTAAGGCACTCAAAAGGAGAGGATTAGTGGTGATGGTTACGCCACTCTGAAAGTGCTGCTGTTTTCTATACTTTACTATACTCTTTTTTTATCTCTTTCTTTCCTTAGGGTAATACACTTCGAAAGGGCTGCGTTTTTCAGCCACTCCGTGCTTCCCCGTTTTGCTCTGGGAGCAATATAAACAGAACAGGCAAGTTATTTCTCTGACTCTTCAGTCACTCTGTAATAAGGTCTGTATGGTTTTATAACACAATTTCTTTGCCCTTCAAAGCACAAGAATCTCGTACTGTCCTGGCATCCCTAAGCCTGACACCTCTTACTGTAAACTCATCATTTGCATGCAGGTCTATCAACAGGTATTACTAAGGATAAGAATTATTTCCAAAGACCTCCTAAAAGGAAAGATGGGTTGCAGACATCTGTCCCAGATCCCATTAATCCCTCACAAAGCCACAAAAGCTCAGAAGCCAGAGAACACAAAATTCTCAACTGCTTTCTGCACCATGCTACAAATTTGTTTTGTCCTGCATAGGCTAACATGCCTCTAAAGGCAGATCATCAGCGTCTTGCATTTTCTTCCTTGTTTATGTAGAAGTATTAGACCCTGAAAGTTAAACCTTAAAATTAGCTTGAAGCAAGAAAATAAACCTCCTCGTGTTAATCGCATCCTGCAAACCTGGCTTGTATGTTCCTGTAAGAGGTATAAGACGCATAGTCACTGCCTTCTAAAACCAAGTTTCATTTTGCCAGACTGAACATAAAATCTATGCCACTAAAGGAACGTTACTATTACATTATTATCTCTATTACTACAATTACTATTGATTATTATGTGTTGAGGATGCTGGTATGGACAGGGAAGTGAGGAGGTAGCAAGTGGCAGTAACCAAACTGCAAGAGACAGTTTCCACTAGCACAGAGAAACATAAGGATCGTCCTGTACCATCAATTACCAAAAATTTAGGACCGCAGGCTTGTTTCAATGTCCTAGGATCTCCTGCATCAAAAAAAGTTAAGGGCAAGAAGAGGAAATATGCAAACAGGTATACTTTTCTTTTAGGTTTCTTCTAGTGTCATTGAAGAAGTGTTATTAATTAGGCTTTCCAGGTGCCGGAGAGAGACAGACTGAGGCAGCACACTGGGGAAAGTGACACTGCCCAGAAACTTTCAGTCCTACCTCGACTGAACTACAACCACAGAGCAACTTCCAGATATTACAAAGTAGTCATGACACCTAATGTGCTTTTTCGGAAAAGAACAATAAGATAGCTAAAATTCAGATTACTTATCACTTTGACATGCATATAATAATATATACTCAGTCACACTATTTCAGTTCAGGCCATTGCTAGATTATAGCTTTAAGATCAAAGACTGTAAGCAACTCTCACACAATGGGAACCGTATCTAAGCCTTCCAAACAGTGACTATGAAAAGAGCGTGCATGCCTTGGTGCATAACCAATTAAACATGAAATGCCTTTGTAAGGCAGTTCTGAAGAGGGCTAACTGTGATTCTTCAGTGTCAAAGTAGGAAATTACCAAAGAAGCACAGACAAAAGCCACTGATTATATATATAGTATTAGTGAAACCATTTAATAATACTTTGGCCTGTTATCTTGCCTATGTTTTTAAAAATATGCTAAAAACCATCAAAGAACACAAAAACCCCTTAATCTTATACTATACTGGGTGAGCTATCCAACGAATTCCATCTGTTTCACCCAAAGGTAGGTTACAAGCTGATCCAAATCTACATGCTACAGGAATCTTTATCTGAGAGAGGAGATTTGCTTTAGTTTAGGAGATAAAAGCATAATGATAAAGCCAAATCACAACTATTCAGTTTGGAAGTAATGTGCAATGTTTCCTAGTGATCCAATGAAAAAATGAAGTCTTTAAATCACTATAGGATGCACTTGTGGTTAAAAAGAGTTGTACCTTGATACAAAAGTATCAACGTATCAAAGTATCAAAGTATCATAACACCAAGATGGCAATTTTTTGTTTAAAAGGTTCAGTTATAAAATTTATGAAGTATGCAATATTTTTTCTCTATCAGATATAAATACATGAAGAACCTAAGTGTTTATATCACAAGAAGATGACAAAGTATTTCGCAATCCATGAGAATAAAAGAGGATGTTGCTCAGCTACCAGGAATAAATATGCTTTATTTTTAATTTCACAGACTTGGGTCACTTGCTCCAATTTCTTGCTGAATGAGGAGATTTATGATCCACTGGGGTTTATTTTTAATCTTGGAATAACAGAAAGATAACAGAAGAATAAAAGAATGGTAATGTTGTGTGAATGTTTTAAAAAGCCAAACAGGACAAGATGTATAACTGTTTAGCCTGGAGGAAACATCAACCTTAGAGGAAATAGCACAACAGCTTCTGTCTGAAGTGCTTAATAAAAACATTAAAGGAGAGGAATGAAGTACTTAATGTCATTAGACCTTCTTGTGTAAAAGGAGCTTCTGTCAAATAAACCTGATATAATTTGAATGACAATGGTGAAAGCACAGATGAAACAATTTTTAAGGTATTTGGCTGAACACCAGAAAACAATTCTGCTCAAATAAACAGCACACAGGAACAAAACAGGACATAATATTAGCTAGCTAGCTAGATAGATAGATAGATAGATTGATCATCAGTCCTCATCTTGACAAGTCTCACAAAGTATTTGTCAGAGGGGTAGCATTACTGGTAGGGCATTTCTAATGCACCATAAGAATCTATGTTTGATGCAATAGTATTAAATATTTTATCAATTACCTAGAAGTAAATATAAAAAGCACTAAAGCTGATACTTGAAGGTAACACCAAGTTTGGCAGACCACTGAACAACCTTAATGACAGATCAGCCATACAGAGTGATGATTCACAGAGCATGGAAGTCCAGGCCCTCTCATACCAAGCAGCTTTTAAAACATCTGAATACTCAAATATATAAGCTTACAGACATGGAAGACAGGCCATGAACTACAGAACCAGGAAGGGGAAGCTGCAAGGGAGCTGCAGCTTTGAAGACAATTCAGAAAACATCAGAGGAGAAAATGTGAGCTTCCAGTAAAACACTATGGGAAAAAGGGCAGTCCAGTCTCAGGACAAATGACTAGAGTAAGCAATATGCAGCACTGATACCATATGCACTGTAACCCTACATATCATTCTAATGTCGACATTTTCTTAAAGAAAGGACTCTAAATAATTGCAAAGAATATATCAAGCAGCTTCAACAGGATTTGAAAACTGGAATAAATGCCTCAGATTAAAAGACAAGGAGCTCCATTGGTTTAGTTTTTCAAAAGACAAATAAAGAAAAGACTTGATTACAGCAGATAAAGGAAAACCACCAGATTTCTGAAGCATCTTTGTTCCAGTAGAAAACTGCATCAAAAGAATCCACATTTAGGGGCCATTGTCAGACAAATTTCAAAGAGATTAAAGGCCCAATTGCTTTTGTAGTAGGAGGTGGTAAACCGACACGACAACTTAAAAAGAGGTCTAAATTATTAGATGTAATGTGGGGGACATAGGAGAAAGTGAGGCTTGGTGTTTGCTGTTTATGAACACTCTGAATCCACGTATAAGTGGGGATAATTAGATAATCACCTGAAGGCTGAGCTAGCTGGCTATGGAGGGGTTTTTGGGCCTTAAAATTCTCTGACATTTTGAAACCTTTACGTGCCACAAATCACTCAATTAGGAAGAGGACATATGACTACAGACTCAATTTGAGTATCAGGCATTTGTATTCTGCAGAGTTAAGCAATGGATCAGATATTATGCTTCCTGGTTTTTATTCCTGATCCTGCCACTTGTCTGTTGAGTAACTTTGGCCAGTTTTTCACAATTTCTTAGTTGAGAAAGTCCTTAATTAACTCAATAGTGCTAATACATGTAATTCACCAAATAATAATTCTTTTCAATTTAGTTGCTTTGTACTTTTATATATGTTTGCTGTTAATTCTCCACTACCTCAAATGCAAAGAAAATAAGGTGCAAAGAGAAGTCTTACTTGTCCTTAAGACATCTTCAGCAGCAGCAAAGAGAACACAGAAAATGACAGTCACAGTCCCGTGGAGAATAACTCTTTGTAGAAATGTTTCCAAGTTAATACACTGAAGGGAACAATGGCACTCCTGGCAGGAGAAGATGGACAAGGTGATCTGACAGATGTTTACTATTTCTAATATCTGTTATTCTCTGGAGTTTGTCCCAGTAGGGTAAACACTTTTCATCCCTTTTTTTCACAGCACCAGTCCACCTTTCTGAGGAAGTAAAAAAATGCTCCTTGGGTTTTAAGTCTCTTGTAAAAGACAACTCCAGATGGATTCGGTGCTCAGAACAGGGGTCCAGTTGGGCAGTAATAAGCCTTCTTAACAGTTACTTCCACAGTTACAGCCACAGGGAAAAAATACAAATGATCACCATCTGCCCATTAGTCATGGATGGAAAAATCCCCAAATCCAAGTTATGGCTTGAGAGCTGTCTGCTGCTACCACAGCCCACAGTGATCTGGGGAGATTTTCCTATTGGAAATCTCCCTCCAAACACTTACAGAATTCCCAATTCCATACATGGAAAGATCATCTTTACTGAAAGACAAATCCTTTTACAATGCAGCTCAACAAGCAAAGTTGTAAAACTGCTTCTAATATACTCATTTCCAATCAATTGTTGGGGGGGGCTTAATAATTACAAATGGTGAAAGAAGTCAGGCTGTTTTGCACTTCCCTGCAAACATCTGTGGTTCATCTAGTCCTCCTTGTTTTTCTTTTCACTTAAAGCATCTTCCTCAAATGTAGGCTGCCTACACATATGAACACTTGTTTTCATTCAAAGGGGCATTATTAAACCTCCTGCCAACATGGGGCACTCCAGCCTTTTCTCAACCTTTCTGTCTCTGTTCCTCCAGCTTTCTCTAACACACCTGACTTCCACATCTACCCACTGCTGCACAAACCTGTATGTCAAACTTCACACCAAATCGATTCTCTGCTGCCTATCCCCTCAGCTGTGTACAAGCCTTCAGGAACATGACCTGGCAGGGATTATGTGTACTATGGCCTCTGATGGGTTGTGAGACACTGTAGTTAATATAAGGCAAAGTAAATGCAATATCGACTTCAAAATACTGCACGAAACCTAGAAATAGTGTAGCTGTATCAGGAAATACTTAAACATAAAATCCTCCATATTACATCGGATCAGTATCCTCTATCTGGAAACCACCTCCTCAAATACCCAAGCAAGTCTAACAGAGCGATACCCACTCATAAAATCATTCCACAGACTCCACCTATCTGGGGCTGTGAGAGTCTGCATGCAGAAACTGATGTCTTTGTATTTCATAAACCATCAATAATTTTTCTTCTGTGAGTTTTTCCAGGCACAGTAACATCCCATGGCAAGGACTTCCATGACTTTAATTGCCATTGTATTTCTTTTTGACTGTTCTGAAGCTTGCCCTGCCTTTGTCTGTTGATGCCGCTTAGTCCCTATATTTAAAAAGAAACAGAAAGTACATGATGATTCCCCACTGTCATACTCTTTTTCCATCAGTTCTGTGACAAAGAGCCCCAGACTGTAATGACAGTTCTTGTACAGAAGTCTCTCTAATGACCTTGGATAATCTTTGTTGCTCTTCTCCCCTTTCTGAGATTAAAACGACAGGATGACAGTGTCCAGTGTGGTTGTATTTAATGACATCATTCTATTTTCTGTTTCATTCTTATTTCCTTCCTAGAAATGCACAATATTAGATGTGCTTACTTGCCCAATATTGACCCCTGAGCAAATATTTTTAATTATTTAATAAAATATCAGAAGCAATTCAAAGTCCATCATTGCTTACACATAATAGCGATTCTTTTCTCTCCTCCTCCCAATATAAACATCCCAATGTTGTGTTTACATGCACTTAATCTCCTATTTATTTGTCCAGACATTCAGCATTACTAGGTCATCCTCTGCAGTTCTGCAGACAATCCTCACCTGAAATTGTCATATTCTCAGTAAAATGTATGCTGTCTCCATCCACATCCCTTTCTACTAATGAATCTTCAGACCTCAGCGTGGATCCCAGAAGTCTTTCCACTGGGGCCCTCCCATGGGAACTATTTAGTGCATTCCGTTTATTGCATTCTGGTTTTTACCTTCCAACCAGTTCTTTCTCTGTGTCCAGACCTTCTTTCTCTGCCATTGCTTTTTCAGTTCCTGAAAGAACCTTTTGGTGGGACACATCACTGAAAGACTTTTGAAGGCTAGACTACAATTACCAAAACTCTCCTGTCCACACACTTATTGAGGCCCCAGTAAAACCAAGGAAGCTCCTGGCTGCAACAGTTGAAATACAATGCCAGTACTATTCTTAAGTCCTTGGCACCACCATCAAAGCTTGTCTGCTGCACTCCAAAGAAGTGGAGTCAGTGGAATGGCTTTAGGGGAGTATTGCCACACAGCTGTTCTGTTAGAATTGCCTGGGTATTTGAGGAGGCAGTTTCCAGACCTAGGCCCTTGACACAGCTCTTCACAACATCCTTTTCTTCAAATTAGAGAAATATGGATTTGATGGATGGACTATTCAGTGGATGAGGCAAAGGGCTGTGGTCAATGCCTCAATGCCCAAATGGAGATGAGTGACACGTGGGACTGTGAGTATTCAGTATCTTCATCAATGACATAGACAGAGTCATCAAGTGCACCTTCAGCAAGTTTGGAGATGACACCAAGCTGAGTGTTGCAGCTGACACATCCTGAAGAATGGCATGCCATCCAGAGGGACCTGCACAAGCTCAGGAGGTGGGCTCATGGGAACCTCATGACGTTTAACAAGGTCAATTGAAAGGCCCTGGAGCAGGTGCAAAGGAGGGCCACAAAGATGAGCAGAGGGCAAAAGCACCTCTTCTATGAGGACGGGCTGAGAGAGTTTGAATTGTTCAGCCTGAAGAAGAGAAGGCTCTGCAGAAACTTCATTGCAGCTTTTCAGTACTTAAGGAGAGCTTTTAAGAAAGACAAGGACAAACTCTTTCACAGGGCCTGTTGCAATAGGACAAGGGCTAATGGTTTTAAACTAGAAGAGGGCAAATTTAGACTAGATGTAAGAAAGAAATATTTGATGATGAGGGTGGTGAGGCACTGGCACAGGCCTTCCAGAGAGGTGGTAAGATCCCTCTAAGCATTCAAAGTCAGGCTGGATGGGGATCTGAACAGCCTCATCTAGTAAAAGGTGTCTACTTATTGCAAAGGGGTTAGATTAGATGACCTTTAAAGGTCTCTTCCAATCCAAACCATTCAATGATTCTTACCAAAAGGTGTCCTCATACATACCAAGTTTTTACCTTAAACTCCAGTTGCAAAACCAAAAGGATACCAACATTTAATTGCCTTCCTCTGCTGGATGCACAGGCAAATCCAGCCTCCAGGAGAGATGTGGAAACAGCTGGAATCAAATTTTTAAAAACCATCTGTGGTTTCCACATAGACCCAAAACTCCTAAGAAGGGATAGAAGTGCTTTAGAAAATGCACTCAATGTCAAAGCTGTCCTTTGAATTATTAATGCATAACTTTACGTAAAGCTCACAATAAGATGAAAGTTATTAACCTAATAAGTTACATGCATAATTAATTTCTCCTATGATATATGATTTGTGAAGTTCTAACAAAATGTGTCACAGAGGTTGTAAACATGAAAACTAGCCTGAAGCCAGAAGAGCTAAGCAAATGCTAATTAGAGAACATATGAGAAATACACAGTAAGAAAAAAACTGAGAAGAGAGAGGAAGTGACAGCACTGCATATCTATGTGGCATACTAGTGTCAGTTATGAACGACAGGAACCAGGCTCAGACAAGGAGGGAGAAGCAAGCACACCAAACTAAAGGAGAATGAAGGCATTCAGTGTTCTCATTATCTTAGATGAGGCTACTTTAGGACAAATAAGCCCTGGAATATAAACCAGGGTAATGGAGGAAAGTGCTCAGCTGACAGTTTACCTTGTTAGCTGAATACTGAAGCTGCAGAGGAAGAACCCATTCTTAAATATGAAAACACCATATACTTCTTTAGAGCTTTGCTCTGTAACCAATTTTAAGATTGTGATTGACTGTTTAACCATTAACTGGACACAATAAATAAAGTGGGCATCTCCAGTAACAGCTTCTACTTGAGAGAGATAACAAACACAACTGCCTTGTCCTTTAGAAGTGGCAAGTCATCATAAGGATCCTGGTTTCTCAAACTCTTGATAAAACTTTTCCCTTTGCTATATGTGGTTTTCTTTACAGTTCTTTACTGTTCTTTTCTTTACAGTTCTTTACTGTTTTCTTTACTGTTCTTTACAGTTTTCTTTACTGTTCTTTTCTTTACAGTTCTTTGAGAAGGGTGATATAGCAGTCCCCCTCCTTTGGGAGGCTACAACCAACATTCCATTTAATCAGTCACCATAAAGCGTTATATAGGGCAGCTGCAGAAATACACACATGGTCGCAGCAGCAGGAGAACAGATTTCACTTTAGCATCTCACTGGTCTTCTCAAGAAAAACTTTGGTCTTGAACACAGCCATAAAACAAGTGTGAACTGATCTTCTTAGTAATTATCTATTTGTTGGGAAGTTGTCCCAGCATCACTGAAGTTGAAACATAGACTTGAAACCCATGTCAGAAGTGTGAGAGAACTGGCTCCTACATAACCAGAATAACCACCTTCTC
Organism: Platysteira castanea; assembly: GCA_013397175.1. Taxonomy (NCBI): domain Eukaryota; kingdom Metazoa; phylum Chordata; class Aves; order Passeriformes; genus Platysteira; species Platysteira castanea. Next base: position 466,579 of record VYXC01007079.1, on the reverse strand, counting down.
TATCCACTCAGATAATAATTATATTGAGATCATATTAGCTAAAAACCTCCAAGTACCAAACCTTTAGGGCTGTGCTGCACTTTTAAGTCAGTGGTTAACACTGTGAGGGAAACCCTTTGCTTCCCCATGTTGCTCCCCATGCGGTAATCTTGCCAGAGATTGGGAAAAATTTTGTCATCAGAGCTTGATCCAGATTGTTCCAGCAGTTTGGCCAATCCAGCTGCAAACAGGAAAACAACTATTCTGCCCTCCTAGCATTTCACATCAATGTTTTAGTCACCTCAAATGTCTTGATTCCACAGCCAGATCTTTTCTCTGATGTAAGCACCAGCATAGTTATCTTCACATCTGTTCAGGGCTTGAAACCCACTGGAACACTTCACAAACAAAACCAAACTGGAAAAGGAACACTGGAAGGCAGCTGAGAAGCAGAATCAGAATGGTATGGACCTGACCAGCCTTCTGAAAAATCACTTGGCTTCATTCCCTGTTGCTGCTGCTGCCTCATGTTGGCAAGTGCATGCAAAAGCAGACTGTCCGCCTACCTCCTGCCCCAGTCAGGGGAACATCTTGCCTCTGGCTGGCACCTCACTGCATTCAGCTGTAGTAAAAAAAAAGGAAATCTCAAGGACAACCAATCCAGCCAGGATGTTCTGCCAAGGTTGCTGTTCCTAGCTGAGGAAATAGTCCTCTCAATTTTTCTCAGCTAGAAAGAGAGAGAGAATGTACACACACACACCCACCCCCATTATACTAAAGCCCGCAGGTGCCAGCAATCCAAATAAACGTAGAGCAATTAACAGAATTAACACAGCTTTAAATAGCTTGGCACACCAGATGCGGACTCCTAGCAGGGCTCTATAAAATGTAAAGTTATTACAGATAAAACCATTAATCATCTGTTCAGAGACTTGTTCTAGATGCAAAACCCATTTCACTTAAAATGGCTAATAATCAGAAAGAAAGGCACAGATTTAACAGGAATGATTATGCCATTCTCAAGCCCCATTTCCAAATGCCATTTTTCATCTCTGACACCGTTCCCAAACTTCTGTGTTCGCTTTGCTTGCTAATGCTGATACAGTAAGAAAGCTTTGCAGGCATCACTCACAGTTACCACTCAGGGTGCTAGAAATGGGACACCACCTCTCAGACTCTTCCATTGTGGACAGAGGAGGTTAGTGACTCACACACTGCACATTGCTGCTTTCCTGGATGCAGTTGTTACTGTTCAGTTGTGTGTCATCAGCCCCATGCAGCTCACAGATAACTGATGCTCACCTTGATGAATTAAGTGTTCAAGTGCTAAAATTTGTGCTTAGAAAATACGAGAATTTGAGTTTTCCCCCTTCTGCCAATGTGAAGTCACCAGCAGCCACCGTATGCTCCTGGTATTCCCCTAAGACCATTCAAATACCTCCCATTTACTACATCTATGTCTAGATAGCTACAGGAAGCAGGGGTGGGGGGCTGACCCTAACTCATCTTTGAGCTCTGATGTTACCATTTCTAACACTTCCACTTATGGAACTGTAGCTCAAAGAGTATTAAACCTTGTAAGCAGCAATTCAGAGCTAAAATTGGATCTTTCCACATAGCTATATTAATCCCATTGATTTGCTTAGGAATCTAGATACATACACTGTTAATTGCAACTAAATGAATCCTGCCTGTGCAGTTTGAAGGTAGGAGGGAGATAAAACAATCCTAAAGCACAAATATTCAGCACAACAGATGACATCAACAGAAGTAGACCAAAGCCAGAGAGCAGCAATGACAAGGATTAGAACAGAGAGAGTATCAGAGACTATACGAAACCTGCTTGTATTATATCAAGCCCGCTGCCTTTTCCATGCAGTTCAAATAACAAATGTTGCCCATTAGCTGCCTGCCCAGTCCTGGGCTCCTCCCACTTGGCAGCTGGCTCACTGCTACAGAGTGGTGGACCTGGGAGGAGCTGTCCAGCCCACTCACTCAGCATTCAAACTTTATCATCCTTTCCTGCCTCCCTTGCTGGCACAGCTGAGCAGCCTGGATTTTTGTGGTGGGTCACAGCAGCTCAGTCTTTCCCCACTGCCCACAATAGATATGCACATTTCGTAGCAATGCTCCAGCTTTCAGGGTCAGTCTGCTGCTCCCAAAGAGGCGACACTTGTCAAGTAGCTGAAAGTGCCTGTTTTATACACTTATATAGAACAGAACAGTCTTGCAACTTCTCTCATGTAATTTTATTTATATTAGCATATGGCAGATCCTGACTCTCCAAAACTACTCTCATCTGTGTTTCTGTCTGACAGTACGGATCCTTAGCAATCTCTTTTCTGCAACATAAGGACCAACAAATAAAAACATATCTCCTATTTCTTTTCAGTATTCATCTGATCTCAGTGAACTACAAAGCCAAGTAAAGCAAAAGCAGCTCATTTACTTTCAGTTTAAGATGAGCACATCAGACTTTGGATAACTGAAGGTAAGATCACAGTAACTATTAGGATGGGCCCACATTTGGCTAAAAGCATATGAAAAAGACAGCCAGAAATCCTTGCCAAAGTAATTGCCAGCGTAACCACCAGAGTATCACCACTACTCTTCTGATGACTTTGGACTCGGCTATGTTAGTCTATCAATATATCCTGTCTTAGTTTGCTCAGTCTTGAATGGATAGGGATTAGACCACATATTTTTGTAAGGATTTTTGCTTTAATATTTAATAGTTACCAACTAACTTTATTATATGCACCAAACACAGGCTACATTGCTTCAATCCCCATTATGTGTTCTGAATTTGTTGATATAAATATAGTTCTACACCTGTAAACACTCATTTTCTGAACTACAGCACATGGCACATCCCTTGCAGCCACAGAAGCTCAGCAGGAGTTGGGTTCATTATGCAGGAAAGAAAAGCCTGATCCTGATGATCCTACTGCAAAGCAAGCACAGACGGCCACAACACTAGGACTGAGAGTCACCTGTGGACAGCTCGGCCGGGATTCAGTGGAGTGCTCCCTTACTGTTGTGACATATCAGCCCACTGGCTGCACTGCCCAGTGCTGACACCGACCCCTGCTGCTAGTTTCCTCCCTAGGTACCTGTTCCAGTGGCAATTGAAGAGAATTGAACTAGGTTAGACCCCACTTTGTTTTAGCTCCATAGATTCTCTTTAGCTGATAAGTATGGTGGCAGTACATAGTTCAAACAGCCCTGCAAAAACAAACAGCTTACACCTCATGCACAGAAAGACCCGGTTTCTATGTTTGCTCATCAATGCTTGCTTTAGAAGGTATGCTCAATCTACATACATACTCTATTATTCACACTTTGGCTAATAATTACTTCTTAAAAATTTCTACTAGAGCTGTAAGTTTAGGAGCTTAATGCCACTGAACTGATGATATGTGAATTATCCTTTAAATTAATCCCGAAGAAAATGAGTGTGCTCAGGCTTACCTAGAATGCCTACAAGATGCTGTCTGCCAACTGATGAGTTCCAGATAATACATTGTAATAAATGTGACCTTAACAAGAACCTATATTTTTTGAATTTGCAGATAGAGCTATGAAAACAAAACAAAAACAAAACAAAAACAAAACAAACAAAAACAAACAAAAAACCCAACAGGTTTTTACTTCGAGAGTCATTATGGCCATAGGATTCTACAATCTTTGATATATGAATTGCATCAAAGAAAGAATTTTAGGAGCCTAGAGTTTTTTACAGTACACAGTTGATAAAATAGCATCTCCTCCATCTCCTGTCCCAAAGCTAAAAACTCAGTTCCTGTCTTTGGATTTCCCATGTCTTACTAATTGAAAAATAATTCTAGCATTTCATTTTCACACTCCATTCACTAAACATTAATTTAATGAAGCAATTTTGAATTGTTTTCCTGCTTAACAGGAATACTTTTCATGGATATATGAGGTCATGAGTAAACTTTCTACAAACATGTTATGAGTAGATTACTCTTCCACTTTTCTATGTATCCAGAAACATTTGATGAAAGAGATTGATCAATAACTGAGGTTAGCTTATGTTATTTTGCAACACTCATTCAATATCATTATGCCAGCAAAACTCTTGTTGTGGATGCATATAAGCCAAGGTGACCAAGTTCTTTTCTGTGTCACACATGAAGCAAGACAATAATGCTATGAGAAACCTCACTCTGGTGGAGTAGGCAAGGGTGAAGTTACATAAGGAACAGAGGCTTTGAATAACCCTCTAGCTAAAGCAAAGTTGCAGCACTGGCAGCACATAAATACACTGGACAAGACTATGGACTGTAGTTCCTGTGGGCCAGGCCATTAGTCCTTACTAAAAATGTGAAGACACAAGAAAGTGAAATATTAACCTCTGAAATGTCCAGAGCAACATATACTTCAATTAAGAGTCTCTCCAAATCCAGTTCAAATTTAAGCTTTAACTGAATATGTAACTGGAAGATCATTTCCCATTCTGGTCACATATGGAAGAAATCTCCCAAGATACACTGCCCTTATGATGCAATTCCTAATATCTTGAACTGAAATCCAACAGAAACAATGCAAAGTAGAGAAATGCCCATCAGACCCTGCTCACTTTCAAAAATGACCTGTAACACCAACTGTTCGTCAAGACTGTTCATCATTTGAACATTCCCCAGCTTCAACTTAGATTGCTTGGAAGAAGTGTCTGTTCTGGACTTCTCCTTCATTTCCTTATCCAAATTGACTCTTAAGAGCAAGTAGGCAGGCATTTCTTACCCATTCAGCTGCCAGGTTAAGATACACTTTCGATGTAACGACTTCTAGTATTCCCCAGTAAGAACATCAGTGAGTTGTGACTCTGTATGGAAGACAGGGGCTATAAAAAGAGTGATAGGTAGGATTTCCATCTTACATATTGTTCTACGAATAGCAGGCTCTACCATGTTGACCAAGACACATCATACCTTTGCCTCAGTTGCATTTGAAGGAAGAGGACAATGACAATTACTCCCTTTGGTACTGTATTTTAACTGATGGTTTGAAAGAAGACAAAATTTCTGAGGTTGCTTTGATAAAATTACCTACTGAACTCTTTGTCTGAAGGGTCCTATCAGCTAATATTATTAAAGTATTTAATGGGAAAAAGCTTAAAGACTACAGGGATGGCTAGGTTTGTTCCTCAATGCCTTGACTCCTTCAGATGAATTAACAGTCAAAAGTTGACATTGTGTTACTGTACAATGGGATGCTTTCCTCTGTGTATGCTTACCTCTGACCTTTCATCTCCCATGACTCATGGATACTGCCTAGAAATCTGTGTCCTCTCCTTTCTTTCTGGCTTACAGTATGAGCACAGACTTTCTGTGTTGGGAAGACTGACAAACACATTCTTCTTTTCTCCCACTCTTGCTAAATGATTCCCTAAAACTGCTACTAGAAAAATCAGCTGAATCAAGTGGTTTCTCCAGAGAGGCTGAAATTCATCACTCCAGTAAATGTTAGCATTGAGACCATGAACCATAGAAGACTTACTTAACTTATGCCTGGTTTGACAGAAATAGTATTATACATTTTCTCCTATTTCACTCTAGTAGTTACTCCTGTGAAAAGAGGCTAGCATGTCTAATCTTTTATGAATATAGGATGGTGTGCATATGTAAACCTATAGGCAAGCAAAACAAGGGAAGCACTTCTCACTCCTTCTGGTAGCACGGCAGAGGCCCGACAGGGCAACATAAGTTCCACTAGCAAGATTAAAAAGTTTGGTTTTAAATAATCCTTCTCAAAATGTTGCTTCTTTTTCAGTGCTGTCAAAGTCCAGAGACAGGTGTTTCAGCTTTCAGCTGCTCGGTTCAGAGTGCCTCTTGCTCACCTTGGCTTCATGTCATTTCCCATACTCATACATGAAAGCAAAAGCTATTCTTCACTGTGTACCACAAAGTCTTTCAGGATTTTTGCCCAAGCATCCAATATGTGTTGGCAGCAAGACAGTAACCTGGGAAATGTTCAATTGACCAACCATATATCCTTTCTGACTCTGAGCTAATACAGAAATACCAAATGCAAACCAGCCCAGGACCTAAGCTTATAAGCCTTACCCAATGAGAAAACACTATCATATTTCCCTCCCCATGTATTAGTCTACTCAGAATTGTCTCTGCTTCTTGCCTCCTATCATATTGCTCTCAATTTCCAAATGCCTCCGTTCCCACCTCCAAATTAAATCTTTCCAGAAATAAGCGGGGTTTTTTTCTTATATAGCTTAAGACCGTCAGCAGCTACTCAAAATACTGGCCTGCATCTCCACTGTTTTATGTTGCTACAACAGTGGCACTCAAAAACCTGAAGAAGGCCTTGTGTTGGATGCTGTGAAGATGCACAGAGAAAACGACTGACATTCTTGACTCTCAAGACACACAGCGTACAGCTGCAACAGGAGACTGATCCTCCACAGCAGCAGCAACGCAATGCGAAGTTTAAGAGTGAGAGGCAACCAAAAACTTTACGGACCTCTGGATATGGAATCCTAGGAATCAGGGTCATAATCATCATCCGGTCTATTTGGAAGGCTCTGGCAGAGAATAGTAATGAGAGACCAAGTTAGGAACAAGTAATATTTTGAGGAGTGGAATCATATTCAATCCTTGGCCGTGCTTTGTCTGCTTCTACATAGTGCCACTAGCCTCTCCCTTTCTTTTTCAAATGTTAAACTCATTAAATAATACAGATAGGAAGCAGACAGGCCCAAACACAATAGGACAGCTGGAGCAGTACTGGATTAACACATGTGGGAAATTAGTGCCATTCATGTGGTAACTTCCTCCACTGTTCCCCAGTGCAATCCCCATACTGTTGATTCCTGACTCTCCTCTTATGCTTTCCTGGGGCTCTGTTAAATCACTGCTGTGGAAGGAGATCTTGGGCACCCAAAAGGTTTTGGGCTCAGGAACGGGCTTTTACAACTACAACTTTCTCTGTCTGCCTATTTTCCTGTTTTTCTCTGCCTTCAGTTTTAGGCTGCCTTCCATCTGCACCTTTAGCTTCCTCCCAAGTGTGACACTCCAGTCAGAAAACTCAGCCCCAAACAGAAACCACAGCATCACTACACATCAAATAGTCCTGAAAAAAAACCTGGCTTGCAGATAACATCTGAGATTTACATACAGCAACTGGGCATACTCATGAACCATTTTGAAATCTGGCTCCTAGAAGTTGAATTGCAGACAGAAATGATCTAAGCTTTCACAGCTTTCTCCCATCACAGCCAGATGGTGCCTGACCCCTGTAATAATTTCTGCCATATTCCACCCATATGCAAGCCTCACTGCTTCCATCAAGCTGTTAGTACCAATCAACATTTTTTCAGAATTGAGGTTTTAATAAAAGCATTGACAGAAAAATGTGAAGATTTCATAAATTCTCTCATGAATATCCATTCTCTAGGGACCACCTTAGGCTCTTCTAAAGCACCTCCATCTGTACCATTTAAGTCCTGCTCCAAGTAAATCAAAACTGAATGGCTAATCTCAGGATATATTCTGATTCTCTCCCTTCCCTAGCACTTGGAATACTACTGAAATACCATTTTCCCCCTCTTTGCCCACACAGCTGAATTTCCCACCCTGCCACTTTCCATCTCCGTCCTTGATTACTGAAAACTCCTCCCTGAAGCCCTTCATTACATGCAAAACACAGTTGTTTCTTGTTACCTTTCTTGTCCTCTTTCTGGCCATAGAAGTGTCATTAAACCCATTAATGGATCCTTTTCTCTTTCCACCTTCAGTCAGTGCTTCTCCCTGTTTATCACTATCTGTTAAAGCACTGTCACACCTTCCCTGACTCCCATTAAAATTATTTCTGCTCAATTGTCTCAAGATGTGTTCCTGTATCTTCTCCTATTCCCATTTCTATATCTGGTTTCATCCATGATAGGAAATATAGCAGCTTTCCCCTAGATTTCCTCTAGAATGATTCTTCTTAAGAATGAAGGTCCAAAAAGCCTTAGAGTCTATGCAACTACAATGCAATGTCTGTATTTCATGTCTGTGTACTACCCTATTTGCATCTTCTGTATGACTATTTTCCAGTCTTGTTCCCTTATTACAGTGTCAGGCATACTGCAACACTGCCAGGATGGCTATGGAGAAATGCAAAACAAACATGGTTTACCACACGTAGGGAAACCTTTAATTCCAATGAAAATAGAGGAAAAATCCCAACCTGAACTACTTGTATTTATGATTTAGGTATATTACTGCTAGCAACTTAGTGGAATCTGTTCAGTCAAAACCTGTAGCCCCAAGGGAAAGAAGAGGCATGAGGATCTGTTCATGAGGGTGGTGAAAGGAGGTACCATTAGATCAGAAAGTGTCTGACCTAAACAAAACATTATCTAGATAATTAGATATTTAGATTGATTTTAGGAAATATTATATAGATACTACAGCAGAGGAGCCCTGAGACTATAGTTCCTTGTCAGGAACACATTCTTATACACTCCAATTCCTTCTAGCCACGGCTTACACTCTGCTCCCATGAAGTATCTACCCTGCCAGAGCTGCCCCTCCTCCCACCAGCCCCTGCTGAGTGGAGAGGTCCTTTCCAGCTGCAAAGGGGCAGAGATGGTCATTAGGCACTCTGCCCCCGGCACTTCAGCACCTGCATGTCATCTGAGAGCAAGTGGGAAGGCAATGCTCCACTCAAGGAGCCCTCTTAGCCCCAACATGAGCAAATTGGTTGGTGTACTCTCAGACTGATGCAGTCTAGATGAAATACAAGAGATTACATGGGAAAGGCTGAAAGTTTCACCTCAAAATCTGCATAAATCCCTTTGCCTTCCTAGGATAGTGACACATCCCTAGAGGCAGTCTTGAATGAATGCAGAGGAGTAGGAATAGATCATTCTACTTTAACACCTTCAAGAGATCAGTACAGGGCTTGGCAGGATGTTCTCCACCGTTACAAACAGTGCAATCCACTCAGGGGTGTGCTGTGTCTCAGGCAATTACACAGCTAGGACTTTACTATGAAAGAAGAGCTTTGCTCTGCTAGAAAGCATAAGCTGAAAGGAACAATATTTGCTATTAGTCTATCCCACCCCTTCATCTAACTTTCTTAGCTTAGAATATTTTTCTTAAAAACCCAAGCTCTTCCAGTACTGGCTAATGAGAGACTGAGCATCCTTTTTGGCCATAGAGGAAAAAAGAAGCTTAAAACATAAGCTACAGGGACTGATTCATGAAATATGTTGACAAGCTATGCAGAAAGCCAAGTAAAGTTCTCCATAGCTGGTTCTGGAACCAGACACATTATAACCACGCAAGCACTGCACTAACCCAGTTCTGCCTCCTCCAGGATCAAAGCTGGCTGAAAGCATAACTGGACCACTACTACAAGTGGGTTGCTTTTAAGCAAACTATAGCTCTAAAGCAGCCAGCAAGTCAAGACATCTGCTCATACACATCTCCTGCCATTGCCTAGTCAACTGAAGATTACAAACCAAATTCTGATTATCTGTTTTCTTCCTCTCATTCTTAAGTGGTTGTTTGGGTTTTTCTTCTCACAGAGCATTATGAGCTTGGGACAACTATGTTGGTGACTCTTAGCATATTGTGCAAGCTAATAGAATACAAATGATTATATAAATAATAAAGCTGCTGAAGATTTTCTTGTCACTGCTTTCTTTGCTCCATTGGTTTGACTTAGAGCACACATAAAAATGGCCTCTGCTAAGTGTTACGTTCATAGCATCCATAAACAAAATTAAGATCCTGATTTAAAGAGACACTAAGAAGCTGTATCTCCTCCTGATTTCAATCAAACTAGGATGCTCAGTGCCTAGGAAAATCAGGCCCATGGCTCTATAGATGTAACCAGAGGGATTTGATCTCTGTATGACAGTTTGTACTTTAGCAGCGAAGTTTCATTTCCTATATAAGATGCTCATCTCTAGCATATGTACATCCCTTTAATCCAGAGGTCAGGCAGGAGAGCAGCTTCAGACTGACAACTCTTTCTCACATCACAGGCCTGGCACATAACAAACAAACCCTGACACCACAAGTCGAGCATCAGTAGGATGATGACGTGTCAAGGCAGTTACAGCCACAGAACAACATCTACCTCAGCATTGCTGCCTCCATGATTCCTGTATGACATCTCAGCTCCACCTTCCCTCTAATATTACATGTTCATACAAAGAGGAAATTGTGACAGATAAAATTATATCCACCCAGCCGCACCCTGTGCTAAACAGCATTGCTGCAGATCACAACCTTAAGGAGAACACTCTTGCAAGAAACTCTTATTCCAGGTTAGCTAGGAAGCCGAGTGACAGAAAACTTAACCTTGTTTTTCAGTAAGCTTTTATAACACTTTGCGGAGACCTCAATATCTGTATCCCCATTAATCACAGTGATAGTCACAAATTACATTAGAAGAGAGAAAAAAGAAGACAAAAGATGACTGCAAGGCACCACCAAAACTAAACTGTGCCAAGTTGGGGATTTGGACTGAACTCATCCGTTTTTTTAACTGTTTTCTTCTGGGTTTTTTTTCCCCAAGGATCACTATTCTGGATCCTGCTGCTAGCCAGGTAGTCCAGTCTCTATTACCCATGTGTGAATTTTCTCAGAGCTGTGGATTAATTTATATGACAAGTGCAACCAGCCAGAGTAAGACAACATGGTTTTCAGAACCAGCTAGCTCTTCCTGACCAATGCAGCCACTCAAGTGCACAGACTTAGCAACACAGTGTAAGGACTTACACATCACAGTTGCCTGCCTCAAACACTGGTAAGGACAGAACGACTTTGCCATGAGATGAGCACAGAATGGTGTGACAGGATGGTGTTAACTCCAGCCAGAGATGAGATCTGGTCAGCACATCCTGGATACTGCATCCAGACAAAACTTCCCACTGTGGCAAACTTTGTAAGGAAGCAACTTCTCCTATATATATCACCAGTCGAACAATGATCACCCCAAGTTATGGGACAGATGGCATCTATGACCACTGAGGGAACCCCCCACCTCCAAATCTCTTCCCCAAATATGCCTCCATGGATACTGGGAACTTGGACTGTAAATTAAGCCACTATGACCCAGAACTTGAGATAAGATAGAGGTGATTCTACTGCCCAAGTGATATCTCAAGCCTAGGGGGAGGTAAGCAAAGCTGTGAGAGGACAATGCATAACTCATAAGTATAACTCATGAAGAGTGCAGAATTTATGGGCCACAAGGAAAGCAAGTGTGCTGAATCACCTTGGACTGGGTAAAAGGTAAGTCCATCAGGGGGAGATTGCAACCACCGACTCACAACCCACCAACTCAAGAAACCCACCAACTAAAAAAATTGGAAAGACTGAGCATAGGACTAATTGGCATTAGAAGTGAGGGAATCATTTAACCAATAGAATAAAAGAAGTGTGTAACCAATGAGCATTAATTTCTTTGTCTGCAAAGATACATAAACAGTGAAAACTCTGAGTGACCTCAGGCCCCCCACCACTGAGAAGCCCAGGGTGAAGAAGGAGCAGCAGGATGGCACTGGATGCACGGGTGGTGACTGTCTTCTGCTTAATCTATCTCTCTCTTTTCTACTTCTTTCTATCTCTCTACCTCACATTTTATTGTACAATAAAATCCATACTATTGACTTCAGCATATGGTTTTGTTTGCACTTTAATTCAGGGAGAGGCGTCTCTCAATAATCATATCATAACACACAGTACACTTCATGTCCACATGCAACATGATTGCCACACCTCCATTATATCCTCATGCTGCATTCTCCTTGCAAAATTTACACTTTTTATGCTACCTTCAACTTTCATTTTTTTGTTTTATTCTATTTTTGTATCCTCCTGGAAAATTTAGATCTAACTATACGCCTCGGTGAAATCCAGGACCTTAAAAAGTATCCTAAATAAGCTTCTGATTATGATTTTTTCATCTCAAAATGCTACTTCGTAATCAAGGCCATTTGTCTTTCTGTAATGGCTATTGCCTAAGTGTCTAGAAGATAGTAATGCTTTCTTCTGAATGACTAACAGCTTAGAGAAGACACCTCTCCTACTACCATGAGCATTTTTTCTGTAATCCAAGCACTAGAAGTATGATTCTGCCCTTAAGCTCGTGAGTTATCCAGCCTTCTGTCCAGATGAATGACAAGTTTATCTTTACAGAGCTGTTGCAGTTATCAGTATAAAATTAAGCATCAGGGAAAGAACTGATTGTGTAAGGCAGAAAATAATGATGATTTTAACAAATCAAAAGCACAGAGACAAGAATTAATTTGAAATAGTTACCTCTTTGAGGCAGCCCATGAAGTTATTGCTTACTGGAGACCCAGGTAAATCAGCAGTACTGGGGCTCCCTCCCACGTAAAAGAAGTCATCCGAGCCCAGCATGGTGTAGTCCTCCTGTGTGTAGCCCGTGGTGGTAAGGATGCCATCCACAGAGATTGTCACCTGTTTGAGGGACACAATGGACAAAGAAAACCCCAGCAATGACCTTACAATCCTGAATAGAACAACTTACCTCCCCTATAATTTTATGCCAGTTTTATTAAGGATTTTGTTGAGATTTGGTATGCATTTTTTTTTAGTCAGTCAAGCTCTATTTTCTGGTCTGATTTTCCCACAGAGAAATGCTTCAGCATCTGCTTCTCCCCTTTCTGGTGCATCAGCACTCTCAGGCTTACCCAGCAGCCTATCCATCCAGATGCTTTCCATCCATTCAGGCCAGAAAATATAACTGTCCTTGAAAGACATTTCTCATATTAGCTGATTTTATGATTAATTAGAATTTATTTTAATGATTACAGTTAGTTATGGTTGTTAGTAAAAAAAAAAAACACTAATGAAGACAAGGTTGGTATTTTTTATTTTTTAAGTTTCTTTTGCTCNTGACCTTACAATCCTGAATAGAACAACTTACCTCCCCTATAATTTTATGCCAGTTTTATTAAGGATTTTGTTGAGATTTGGTATGCATTTTTTTTTAGTCAGTCAAGCTCTATTTTCTGGTCTGATTTTCCCACAGAGAAATGCTTCAGCATCTGCTTCTCCCCTTTCTGGTGCATCAGCACTCTCAGGCTTACCCAGCAGCCTATCCATCCAGATGCTTTCCATCCATTCAGGCCAGAAAATATAACTGTCCTTGAAAGACATTTCTCATATTAGCTGATTTTATGATTAATTAGAATTTATTTTAATGATTACAGTTAGTTATGGTTGTTAGTAAAAAAAAAAAAACACTAATGAAGACAAGGTTGGTATTTTTTATTTTTTAAGTTTCTTTTGCTCACGGCACACTGACAATCATGCATTCAGGGATAGGGGGAGAGGGAACTCACTTTCAATACATTATGGATGTGCATGCCATGTACCTGGAGAGACACACACCCACCACCCACAAACAAAAAAAAAGAAAAAAAAATTTTAAAAAGAAAAAAAAGGAAAAAAATTACAAATTAACCCATAACCAAAATATAAGAAGAAAATAAATCAAAATAAAATAAAATAAATCAACCACACACCAATAAATGTGATAGAAGCGGATATGAGAAAGAAAGAAAGAAAGAAGATACAAAGCGTGCACACACTGCACTTTGACATGTCATGCCGATATATCTGAGACCCAGAAAGATGACAGGAAAAAAAGCAAAAAAGAGAGAGGAGAAGAAAAAGGGAGAAAAAAAATTTCACACTCGCATGCAATCAAAAATAAAAATACCAAACAAACATAATAACAAAAAAACTCAAAACAAAACAGAAATGTCCCCAAAATCTCTAACCACAAATACATGGATGATGAAGGGTGACAGGAGGAGAGGGTGGGAGAGGAGGAAGTGAATTTTATGTGTTTTGCTTAGATGTTGTTAGTGGTTTCAAGGGAAGATGGAGGAAAATAGATCGAGGCCAGGAGGAGACGGGCGAGTCACCAGACGTGGACATGCCATGCAGAGTGTGTACTGAAACAAACAACCGGCTGAGCTCCTGTTGGCCACGCAGGTAGAGGTCAGAGAGAGAGAGAAAGTGAGAGAGAGAGCAAGAGGGAGAAGGAGGAGAGAAAGCAGAGGGAGGGAAGTGGGGGAAAATCAGGAGAAAGAGGACAACTCTGGCCAGTTTGCCTGTAATAGCCATTGCCACAACAAAAGGGTGAGACAAAAAGAGAGCCTTCACCACCATGGACTAGAGGCCCTGCAATGGTTCTGATCTAGAAACCTTCAGAGTAAAAAAAAAAAAACAAACCAAAAGCCAAGAAAAAAAGCTAAATGAAAACAAAAACAAAAGAAAGAAATCTAAACTCAAAAACAAGGGACAAAAAAACCCCAACAATTTATCACCAGAAAGGAAAAGAAGAACTAAAGACAGAGGTGAAGAAAACAATGAAAGAAATGTCCAAACCCCATTTCCAGAAGAGTTGTGTTAGTTGCTTTTGATGCTCATTTTTCTATTCAAAAAGAAGAAAAAAAAAATAGGAAGGGGGGAAGAAATGTTTTCAATGAAAATAGAATAAAATTAAAGGAAGCAGTAAGTATAAAGGAGGGGGGAAAAAGAGCAGGTAGGGGGAGGAAAAGGCAGGTAACACACGGCAAACCCAAAAAAAGAGACAATAAGAATGATATCTACCAGACAATGTAGTTTGTTTACCATAGCGTGTCCAATGCCTGAGTGCTTTGCGGAAAAGGGGGAAGAAAGGAAATTAAAAAATCGTGAACAGAACGATTGTTAATTAAAATAACTAAAAGCAAAGATGAGTCGTTAGGGTGTTAGTACATTAGTTGGTTAGTAAAAATGACACATTGCATGAATGGTCTAGTGTTAGTTTTTCAAAAAAAGGCGTGGGGCACCTGAGACACACAAAGTGAGAAAGAGGACAATATGACCAGGACTCTATGGGGATCCATGCCATCTAGACTGTAAAGAAAGAGGGGCTGCCTACTCTTCCCACCCTGGTATTAGTCATTAACTTCAACCCTCATACACATTATCCACACCTGAAGCGAAGTTAAAACAGTGCAATACTTACTCTTCAAATGCTCATCAAGGTGTTTCCCTCAAACAAGAACCTTACTCTCTGGGATATATACAGAGTACACAGTTTGCCCCTTCAGCACAAACCCAACCATGACTCCTTTCTTCCACCCACCACCACCCACCAACATGTCAGCTCCTCTTCCAAGCTTCACTACCCTCAAGTGTTGCAGAGTATCACAAGCAGGGCAGTATTTCCTTTGGCTGGAGATGAAGATGAGTCCAAGACTCTATGTCTTCCTTCCAAGTTTCCCAGTCTGCAGGTCTCTTTACAGCAGCTGAGTTTGTGACTTTCAGGAGGAGCACATAGCAGTGCCTGTGCTTGGCTGTTTGCCTGTAGCTCACTTCTGTCACCCAAGATAAAGGAATTGAACCTCTCCCACTGTAGGGAGCAACGTGTCGAGGAATTGTATAGAAAGAATTGTGTCGCGTGTGTCCAGGTTGAAGACAGAAGATTGACAAGATTTAGCATCCCTCCTTTTACACTGCATCTCTATTACACAGGATCTAGGAGAATTTACCAGTCGGTTTGGTTTAGTAGAACTTTTTAAACTTGTCCCAAGGCATGCAGATGCCAACTGTTAGAACCTACACATTGCTTCTTGTTTGCTTTTTCAGCAGTTGAAGAACTAAAGATCTTTAAAGTAGGTTTTGCATTGTGACTACCTTCAGTGTTAATAGGGAAGGGCAGCCTGTGGAAGTTCCAAGTCCTTGTTCCAGTGTGATTGAAGTTGGCAAGAACTATCCTAAAGCAAGATCTATGCTGCCTCATGCAAAAACCATGTGCTTGGAGGCTTCAGAGTTGTGCACTGACTAGGCAAGTAAGTTTGTGAAGACTTTGTGGCATTGAGCATAAAGTCCCAAGGTTATTTGCCAATTGAAATGAAATAATAATACTCTGTACTTGGGTATAATGAGCACAAACTCCTGAATTCTTCACCAAGGAAGTCTTATTCACAGCAAATTGTCGTGTTAGTAAATATATTTTTACAAACAAGGGAGTTGAAGTATGGGACAGGGAGAAGAGCATGCTAAAAATGAGACGGAGTGTCAGTAGCAGACTTGAAGACAGACACAGGAACTCTGACCTTCAGTCTCCTCTGCTCCTCCTCCCACCAGAACACACTGCCCCAAACATGCTCTGAAAGCCCTGGTAAAATGCAGCCACGATCCTATTTCTAAGTAAAGGTTTCTCATAAGGCAGAAAGAGGGCTTAGTTTTAACTGAAATAATAGGATAAATAAACAAGGAGATTTGCTTTGACATTAACAATCACTACTCAAGGGAATCTGTGGATTCACTTGGTTTGTCTCTAAGGAGATTAACTGCTGTGATAGTCATTTGATCTAAAAAAAAGCAGCCCTTAGTACTCTCCCAGCTTAGCTACAAAACATTTAACAATTCCAAAAAGTACCGGGCAAAAGTCCAACTATTTAAAGTTCCACTCTAATTCTAGAAACAGCCGAAAAATTATGCAAATCCTCCTCCCCTTTTCCTTAGCCCCCAAAAAAGCAGAGGAAAAGATTAGATGGCATCCTGAATGTGCTGATAGTCCATTTAGCTGGAATTGCTTAGATTTAGATAATATTCATGGAATTTCTAAATTACTGCTTTTAAATTTCATTTTAAAGAGAAATATATTTATCTCCAGTGCAATATTTTCAACCAATTACAAGGAGGCTACTGATCTTCTTATAAAGCTTCAACATTTAGAGGCAACGCATTTCATTGGGGTTTTTTGTTTGGTTTTGGAATGGGGTTTTTTGAGGAAACATGAGCACAGCTGGAAACAAGACTTTCAAGTAAACTATATTATACTGCAACATTACAGGTGAATTTATGTCAGGAAAGACATAGAGCCGATAATCTTTTACATACAAAATTATCTGGGTTATAAAAAATTATTTTGGATCACAACTTTTAGGACTATCATGATTGCTTTGCCTCAAGGCCTCATCAATTCCAACATTTGGGCAGCTTTAGGTTCTGGGTAAATGTCTTAATTTTGAGACAGATCAAAAGTTAAAAATTCAGTGAAAAGATAACTAAAAAAAAAGGTCAGCCTTATTGATCTTTATTGGTTGAACTGTATTCTGTCATGTTGAACTATAGAATTAGACCTCAAATCACCTCTGCTAATTAGATGCAATTTGATCTGAAGAATGGCTTTTCTTTGGAAAGAGCCCATCCTTCTCATTAAAATACCCTCTCTCTTGCCCAGTCAAGTTGGACCATTTAAGAATTCAAGATCACTTAAAAACATTCACAGTGAATAGATCAGGATGATTAAAAATTTACAGTGCTGCTTAATTGGCAAGGGACTACCTGCTTTCTAACAGTCACCAAAGTACCGCCCTGGTCTCATCAAATATGAAAAGGCATAGAGAGATTTCCATTTTCCTGGTCCACTTCTGTGGACCAATTTAAAAATCACTAGTTAAAATATTAAGAAAAGACTGTGACAGCTTCCCATCCACAGTTTTGTTTGTGACCCTTCACTTTCTGCTTTTTCAAGATCCAAACCAATCCTGGCATGAAGCAAGGATTCATTTTGCTTCAGGCACATTTGCCCACTGAAATTGATTTCCAACAAAAAATGAAAAGTATGATTAACTAAAATGGCCAATAAGCACTACTGAGATATTCAAGGACCAACTGTTCTGAAACTACCTAAAAATAAAAAAAAAAACCCACATCAAATAAAGCCATATATTCTGACCTTTCCAGACTTACAAACCTAGACCAGTTGGTGCATCTCCCTCTACTTTACTGATGGGAAAGCTTGAAAAAACCAGGATCATGAAGACCCATCCACTGCATAAGAAATGAAATTTGCATCTGGATATAAACTGTTGAAAACAGATTGATTTTTACCATAGGTAAGAATTCTGTAGCCTCATGAAAGTTTGATGACAGATTTTTTGTCAGACCCACACATCCTAAGCTTGTAGAAATACAGGGCTTTACACGGGAAAGACAAAAAATCTTCAGCCCCACACCCAAATATTGAAAAGAAGGACCTGAAATCCTTCTAACAAAAAAATTATCTACTGACATCTGCTAGTAGAGACTGTTTCTGATCCCTGGCATTGATTATCCTATACTTACAGACACCTTTGATCTTAGCTACTGTAACATGTTACCACAAATTACATCATATAAACTTATATAAAGCTATTAAAGGTTGTGCTAATATTGACATTAATGAGAAAATAAACAGGTCACATTGTATTCACAAATCGATTTTTAAATTTTAGTTTACAAGCTATTTCTGCTCCTCTACCAACCAGCAAGACACCGAATAGCTCCTATTCACCATGTAAACCTCATTTATCATGCAGCGGAGGGGCCTTAGTGACTTGATATATTTACCAGCTTTCAGAGCAAAGTTATTTAATTTTATCTTATCTATTTATGTCTGAATCTATATTTCATGAGAAAGGCTTCAGGATTTTAAGATTAACCGCCTACCAAATACATCACCTGTTACAGTTGTCTGCTAGGAAAAGCAGCATGTAGATGTGCAAAATTACAGAGGTAAAATCAGAAAAACTTTTCCAAAGTGGAATTGTAGGGTGCTGGATTGATTTGAGTTTGCTTGGGGTTTTTTGATCCTTCCACTTTTCCAGTCCTCACAGCCAACAGAAGAGTCTCAAGGCAGAGACAAGAAATAAAGTAGAATTTCATTATAGAAAGAAGAGGAAAAAAATCAAAAAGAAGAAAAGAAGAACAGAGAATCAAGAAGACTCAGAGAGACTCCAGCCAATTAATTCCAAATCTATAAAGTTAAAATAATTACACACATACCCACCAGCCTGCACACCTGCACACTCATATGCACACACAAAAGAAAAGGAAAAGAAAAACAAAAGATTTTCAGAGTTAGAATTGGGACATCATGGCAATGGTTAAACCAATTAACAAAACTGAAAGAAAAAGGAGAGAGGTGTAGAGCGTTGGATGTTGGAAATAGGCTCTGTTCCCACAGTAATTAAATGCAACAAGAATATTACTGATAAGATTGAATCATAATTAAGGAAATAATAAAATTTAAAAGGGAGAACAGAAAAAGAAAAAAGGAAAAGGGAGATGAAAGTAAAGTTATGTCACAAGTTTTTATTATTAAATCAAACTGGGAAAAAAATAGAAAATTAATAAAGTGGAAATGAAGATATTGCAGGAGGGATAAATTCCCATCAGCTTCTGTTTTTTCACTGTCCTTTAGGCACCAAGATCCAGAATAGGTGGAGAAACTCTAGCAATGCCACTGAGCTTCCCCATTTCTCCATTGCTCTCTCCCATCTGCCTGTCCCAATAAAACAAAACAAAATTCTCCCCTTCAGCATTACCTGCCGCAGGTTGCGCGTCACCTTAACGTCGTGCCACGCGTTGTCATTGAACTTGCCATTGACCGGCTCCACAATGGCCTCAAAGGCCCCGGACCCCAGGTTAATGACCAAGGAGACCGCACCGTCTTTCAGGGCCAGGTTGACGTAGTCAGCTGACTTGCCAGTGTGCAGAATGAGCCCGTTGCGCTGCCAAGTCTTGAAGGAGAGAGTGATCTCATCGCTGCTGCTCTGGATGGGGTTTTGCGACAGGTCATAGCAGAGGTATTCGGAACCACGGAAAGTGGCCATGTTCTCATCTCGTGCTGGAAAGGAAAGGAAACAAAAGAACTATTCAGCAGTTAGCCAAGAAGAGATTTAAGTTTGTCATGAAATTTAAGCATCCCACGGCACTGTTTACTATAGAGCTAAATATCAAGGCATACTAATAGCTGTAGAGCTCCTTTTGTAACATGGCTACCAAGAGAATTAACTGCAGGGTCCTCAGTAGCAATGAATTTCAGTGCTGTGTTTTTAGTTTCACTGCAGCACTGTCACCATAGGGACCACTTAACAGTATGCAGTGGAGTCTAGGAAAAGCACATTTAAGGACTGTTATAAGACATTTCACATCCTTTTTAGGAGAAGAATGGAAAGCTCTACTATTCACAACACAACCACCACATATGTGTCGATTAAAAAAACCCCAACATTTCACAAAGATCAGCCTTTAGATTCAGCACTACTGCAATCTGAACTTATCTTAACCTATCTGACAGGAAATTTAAGAGAGACACCAGAACATAATCCTAACAGAGCTGCCCCTTTCTTTCAACTGAATGAGAAACCAAGCAAACAAGAGACCCACATGAAATGTCCTACAGATTCCTTCTATGAGAGCATGGGGGAAGTCCACATAAAATATTTCATCCACAGATACAAGTAATGTTGCTGGTAAACACATCTGAGAACTTTGCCTGTCTGATCACCTTATCCAGGAAATCTGTACAACATAAGCACATCTTTTTGAAACAGAAAAAAATAGATATGGGAGAATTATTCACAGCACATGACATTTAATATTTCCTCACAAAGAAGAGAAATCTCTTATGTACAACAATGAAAGCCACTGCACTAATTTCTTGGCAACTGGAAGCAGCATTTGAATACCATGAAAATCCTTTGTGTGAGCTAGAGGTCTGCTTCCCAGTACCTGGGGTTCCAGTCACTCAAAGCCAGTCCTGCTGCTGTATTGTGCTTATGTGACTTGAGCCAGCTGCATACCCTGATTTTACCCAGTGGAAGAAATACAGGACAGTAATAGGAAAGCTTGCAGGAGGGCTCGCTACTGCTATCTAGGGGAAAATGGTACTTGCAATGGAGTCTGTACAGATCCCATCCCCAACTCCATATTACAGCACCTTTCTGACTCCCAGCTGTGAAAGCAAGGCTGAGAAGTAGATAGTACAAGCAGTCAAGCTATCATTGCTTACAAATCACTGCATAAGGCAAATACTGGTGCTATTTCCATTGACATTAATAGCACTTTTCTGCTTCATTTTGTCTCATTAAGTAATCCTAATAAAGATTAGCCAGAATTTATTTGTAAAAGACTGAAGGGAAAATACTTGTTGTCATAGCCATTCTTGGAAAATAACTACCTGGTAAATTCTGTGTCCTCATAGCATAAAATAATGGTGACAAAACAGCACAGTATTGCAACTTGTACATCTAACATTCTCAAGTGAAAGGTCTGCTTTAAGCAGAGACTCTTGCAGAAGCAATGTGTGTTTGTAAGCAAACCATGTGTCCCTATACTCCTGCAAGCAAACAGCCACCCAAATTACTCCATGCAGCAGTACACGTTGGGAGCCAGCTGGCTCAAAAGCAGCTTTTCAGAAGAAGACCTGTGGTCCCAGCAGACAAGCTGAGCACAAGTCAGCAGTGCCTGACCTTTCAGCAAAGGCCAGCTGCATCCTTGGCCGTATTAGCAAGAAAGCAGCCAGCAGGCCAAGGGAAGTGATTCTTCCCCTAATGGACACTTGTGAGATCACATCAGGAGTGCTCTGTCCAGTACTGAGCTCCCTCATATAAAAACGACTTCAACATATTGGAGTGAGTCCAGCAGAGAGCTACCACCATACTCAAGGTACTGGGGTAGGTGATGTGTGTGGAAAGGCTGAGGGAACTGGGTTCATTCTGCCTCAAGGAGAGACAACTCAAGGGAAATCTCACTCATCTCTTTAATGACTTAATGGAAGAACATAGACAAGACAGGGCCAAATGCTTCTCAGAATTCTGCAGAAGGATGAGAGACTACAGATAGAGCTGAATACAAAAAATTCTCATTCTATACAAAAAAATATTTTGTCTTCAGGATGGTCAAACACTAGGAAGCGCCCAGAGAGACTGAAATCTCCATCCTTAGAAATACTAAAAACTTGATTAGGCACAGTCCTGAGCTGCCTGCACTAACTGGACCTTCTCTGAGCTAGTGGTTGGATTACACAGCCTCTGGAGGTCTCTTCCAAATTATTTGGTTCTTTGATCTGACTCTGAATACATTTAACTACCACCAAGAAGTGTTTATGCTTGTGTCAGTGTTAAACCAGCCTTAGCACAGAGGGCTGCTATTGACTGCGGTTCTGGCAGTCAGAACCAAGCACTTAACAACCCTCTCCCCACACTGAGAATTCCCCTGCCAAGTCACTCCTGATCCATCAGAAGAGAATGTGCTACAAGCAAGTTAGACACGTGCTCCCATGTACCTGCAGGTAATTCCCATCAAATAGCCAGTGTCTGAGGGCAGGAGTCAAACACAATCATTGTGAGTGAGCCTTTTCCCTACAGCTCAAGATGTGCAAAGCACTGAACACACATTTGTGAAGGGGGACAGGCAGGTTGATTGTTCACTCAGTACAAGACACACTAATAGGGCTCATTTGCACTTTCTCAACCACTTAGATGAAATGTCACCAGTCTACTCAGTACAAAGGAGAAGGCAAAGAGTAGATTAGAGATCTAAACAGTAATTTAAGTCAACCACTGCAGACTTATCACAATAGAGCAGAGCAAATTCAAAGAGATATTACTCCTACTTGTACCACTGGTTTTAATATAGGGTGCTGTCAACCCACCTCTGCATTCAACTATGTCATCTGCCTGTTTTCTTCAGTCATCTCCTGCTGACCCTTGTCAGAGATGGGATTCTGTATATTATCCATCTTTGTATCCTTCCTGTTCTTGGAAAAATGACAGCTATTTCTGTTTCCTATGTTGTTACAGGGTTTTTCTTCCTTCTGTGGCTGCTCTGGACAGACATTCAAATTTGCAGATCACCACACACTAAAATCTCTCTGGGGTTCACTGTGAAACTAAAATTCATGCCTGTCCATGCCATGTCTCATAAGCACAACTCCCAAGGTCAACACACTCTCTAAGACTGTATTCTCCAAATTGCCGATTCCTCAACAGTTTATCAGTGACTATATGTGGTTTAGCAGTCTCATGAAAGGCTTCAGCAGTCAGAGCTTAATATGCGCACTAAAGAGCTTGGCTGTGTATACCTCAAGCTACAGCACAGTAGCTTCTGTCAGGACACACGAAAAGCTTCTTACCAAGCACGGCCTCTCCATACTGTCCCAGCTGTTAGGATGCTCTGACATACACTATAGCTCTGACCAAAAAGCACCTGAAAATTACCAGAGAGCATGGAGGGGGAAAAGGGATATAGGTTCTTTCTACAATGAATGAGGAGAAAAAGCCCTGAGTAGGCTGCAGGTCCCACAGTATTTCTTTATGTTTTCAGACACAGTCCAGTGACACCTGGAAGACCATAGAGCAGTGAGCCACTTGTTATTTGTTAGCTCATGACCACTGTGCTGTACAGTTTTGAAGGTTCCACAAATGGCACTGTGATATTTATATATTCTGTATTCCTTAAATAGCAGTAGTGTACCTAGGAGCTTTTGCACAGCAACACAGCTAACTTAAGATCCAACTCGAATTCAACAGGGATCCTTAGTTATGTTACATGAAGCAATATATCAAACTCTGATTTTTCTGGGATGTGAAACTGTTGGGGCTCGCGCCCCCGCTCCCCCTGGGGGGAGGGGGGCCTGGGGGGACGCATGGCGGGGCACGGGGTCTCTTGGACCCCTCTCTCAGGTCACACGTTCTCGGGCTCTGTTCGCTTTTGGATATTTTGTGCAGCCCGGGCCGGGAAACTGCGGAGGTTTTCCCAGAGGTCTCAGTCTGTGCCTGGGGACTGGGCATGCTGGCTGGAGGAGAAATAAAGATCGAATGAACATTTATGAAATATCGTGTCCCTGATTCTTCCGTGGGCCAAAGCTGTTTTCAGAAGCTGCACCGGACTGCAACATAATGGCGACCAACGAAGGGGCATTTTAATGATCCCTGAACCTCTGGAAACAGGTTGAGAAGACCAGCAAATATTTCGAAAAGATCCACAAGGAATCAGTGAGTAAAAGTTCCTTGAATCTTTCTCCTTGCTCACCTGGTTTGGCTGCTCTGTCTTGGACCATGGAAGGACAGTGGGATATGTGGCTATCGAAACCACAAAAAGAACTTTTATCTTGAAGTTAAGGAAATTCTAGCACAGCAAAATGCTAAACTTACTCCAGAATATCTGGAAAAATTCTTTGAATGGCTGTTTAAAAACTTCTTTTATGTTTCTCAGGACATGCTTTTTGATGGGAACCCCCCTGGCGTTAGTACAAGAGACGTTTGGGCCAAGATTCTGGAAGAGATATTGGCTCAAGCAGAACATACGTTAGTGATAGAACCTCTCTGTACATCTGGTGTAATTCATGAAGCCCTCCAGAAGCACGTCCTTGGTCCTGGTGCCTTTGCGGCAGCACACGGCCGCCGTGACGGTGAGGCCATGCTGCCATCGCAGGATTGCAGGGGTGTGGCCCCGGGGCCCCGTCCCACACACCCGCGGGCAGTGCAGCGGTGCCGCGGGCCGCGGGCC
>VYXC01007079.1:268256-441609 GCA_013397175.1 Platysteira castanea | reverse complement strand
TGTTGGGGCTCGCCCCCCTGCTCCCCCTGGGGGGAGGGGGGCCTGGGGGGATGCATGGTGGGGCACGGGGTCTCTTGGACCCCTGCTCTCAGGTCACACGTTCCCAGGCTCTGTTTGCTATTGGACATTTTGTGTGGCCCGGGCCGGGAAACTGTGGGGGTTTTCCCAGAGGTCTCAGTCTGTGCCTGGGGACCGGCCATGCTGGCTGGAGGAGAAATAAAGATCGAATGAACACCTATGAAAAATCGTGTCCCTGATTCCTCCATGGGCCAAAGCTGTTTTCAAAAGCTGCACCGGACCGCAACATGAAACCCTGAATATAGTCAGTGATAATTCATTGAATTGATTATCTGCTTATTCAAGGGTGGAAATGCAACTGCATGAAATAACATTTACTTAAAACATATCTGGGATATGTTTGAAACCTATTGATTTTTATATGATTTTCAAGATTTAAGTTTTAACTCAGTTAATACTAAAAAGATTTACAAAAATCAGAATCTGAAAGCAGGTTAGCTCATATAAGCAATCAAATCTTCCATTCCTCTTGTTTGTATTGATCTAAACCCAATATTTGCTTCCTAATTCATTCACATAACTAAATTCTCTGCAGTAGCTGGGATTTTCAAAGATCCAAGATTTGTACAAAATTCCACATTTGAACTTAAACCTTAACATATTCAAGATGCACAGAAATCACCTGAATAGAAGCAAACTCAGACTCTTCAAACTGACTAACACAGAGATTTTCCTTGAATGAATGGAGTCATCCATCACCTTAAAAGGGTAAATATTACCCTTTTCTGACCAATCCCTAGCAGACACACCCAGCACATAAAGCAGTTACCATCACCACCACACTGCAAAGCCAGTTTTGCAAGTCTCAGACTCATACCTGTTTAAAACCCAAACCAGCCATCAGCACCCATCGAAGGCTGAGTGCAGGAACAGAAACAAAAGCACAGCAAACAAGTACCTAAGCCAAGTTCCTGGCTCTTCTCATCCCTGAAGAAACCCAAGAGCATGCTGAGTCTCAGGTCCCCCGGAAAAGTAAAGACCCCAGGATCTTTCCATACAGTATTGTGCTGTGACACAAGTCACCCCAACACAAGTATGTATCTATACTGCCTGTTCAGGAAAGGCAGATGGCAATTTTAGCTTCCGTTTTTATGTGCAACACTGTTGCTGTTCCTGCTGCTCCTTTCTACAAAGGAGAATATTCAGAATTCCCAGCATCACGAAGAAGCAGAAAACTTTGGCATTTTGATTTATGTACGAGGAAACCAATGCACAGACATTTTAATGGGTTTACTCAGAGCTACCAAGAAAATCAATAATAGAGAAAGCATTTGAATTCAGGAGCTCCTGTCTCTCCATCCTCGGCTCATTCCAGAGTTTCTCATACATTTGGAGGGAAAATGGAGGAAAGTGGAAGGATACTAACCTCCCATTTCTCTCTAGTCCTGCCAGGAAGTCACCCCAGCTAAGGTGTGGAGCAAGCAGCCTCCAAAGTTTTGGATGATGCTTGAAAATAAATACTTCATGACTGCAAAGCTGAAAACAGCAAACTCTAGAAGCACTAATTTTGCTCAGGGGCCTGAAGTTTAATACCCAACAAAAGCAGCATCTCATGTAACACAAATTTTGGCCCCAGACACAATTAAAAAGTATTTAGAAAAATATAAAATGGCAGAGACTTTCCTGAAGTCTCCTGAAGGAAATCTCAAGCAGCTCTCCTAAAATCAAGGGTCAGCTGCTCACCCCTCTCACCCTCACTGCATTACAGGTGTTCTGTGAAGCAGCCCCTATCTAACTGGGGTTTGGTTTACAGTCAACATCAGAGCATGTCTTCTGTTAGTGAAAAAAGCAAACTCTCTGCACGGCTTCAAAATTAATAACCACTCCATTGTTCGGTGAGATTTACCTTACCTGAGTGGTTTGCTTTGCTTTGCAGAGAAGAGCTGGTGCTGTCTGATAACCTAACACTGTCATGCATGAGGCTTCTGCCAAAGCAGTGTGCATTAGCAATGGAGGCAGCAGAACAGCCAGGTACTCCCCTGACCTGCCAAACAGCAGTCAACAAGGAAAATCATCCTGACAGGAACCCTTTCTCCCTTACCATTTAACAGGTCTCTAATTTTGGAGAATCCTACAGTTATGAAACTTGTCTTAAGAAAAAGCTGCTTCCAAAGTTAGCCAGTAACCACAGCATTTTTATCCAAATAGAGGACTACCACTGCCCATGGCAGAAGGAAAAGTAAACAAAAACAACCCCAAAAAAATCAACTTCACCACTACTCCTAAACATCTACAGAAAAAGTATCAATGTACTCAAAAGGTATTGTGGATAATTAAGTTAGTGCATTAAAGGATAAAATATTGTTATAAGATATATCTATGCAGAAGGTCTAATTGCACAGAGGCAAAAAAGAAAGCCAGAAGTTGGCACAAGTCCTGCTGCTTGAATGAAGGCAGGCCCTCCTCATCTGAGAACATGCTCACAGAATCAGTAGAGTCTTACAACAGAGCTGTGCACTTACTGTGGCTTCCAGTTTACTGCACTGGGGCATCAGCTATGCTTTCAGTAGCATGACATTTAACATAAGGAAACTTATTTCTGATGGTATGACTAGCTAACATCACAATCCTAGCAAGTGCAGTTGAACTGGGTGCTTCTGGGAAGAAATGTTGTGCCAGTCTTCCTGTACTGCTGAAATTAAAGCTACTCCTGCTTGGTAACTATATAGCTGGATACGGACCTGACTAGACGTCCTTGTGCCTGCACATATATCTTTGCCTCCTTTGTACACTAATTCTTACACCATAAACAACAGACCTAAAGTTTTAAAATTCTAACTGAGCTGTAGGAAGTTTTTGAACCAAATCATAACAAGTCTAGAAATAATCAATTCTACCTATGAACCATATGAACTAAGGAGAAAATAGACTTAGAAGCTGTTCTAGACAATGAGCTGCAAAAGATCAAGGCATGATGGGGCAGAACTCCAGGCTGGACAGACCCCCATCAACTCTACTAGGAGGTAATTCTGTTCTGGGCAGAAGGGTCCTGGGAGTCATCTATAGTAGCTATTATCCTTGATGTTACAGAACAACTAACAAATTATGTTTCAAGTCACTTTCTGGTATTCCCTCAGAGGTTAGGGGAGGAGAAACTGTATGTCAAATGCAACAGAAAATAAGCCAACAACTTCTGAAGGACAAAAAAAAGTGAACAATTTTTTTCATCTTCCAAAAAAGTTGTCCAGTGACTGAATGCTAAAACCTTAATGAAAGCCTGCAGAAGCGATCAAAACAGCTTGCCCAGATTGATGTCATTAAAACAAACCTCCAGGTTTAGTAGTTTAGTAAACAATCAGGCTTTTATTTTTAAGAGATGGTGACAGAAGCCAGTAGTAGCTAAACAGCAGATTACTGCATCCTCCATTTATCCTTTTGCTGCGTTCCTCCTTTCTAGTCTTTTAACAGTGTTTTAGGTTACAATGTAAGATGTAACCAAAAGCATGCATTCTATCACCATCTGTTAAAACCAGGTGGGGCAGTGTTCTTTATCACTTCCACGACACATCCCTGATAACTCCCTCCAGAGAGATATTTTTCTGTTAATGGGCTACCAACCCTCACTGCATGGCTCATAAAATTACATCATGCCATTGTGAGATGCTCCGCCCAGGGGGAGGAACCAAACTTTCCTACCTGGATATAATCTGAGGTTTGGAACACCACACTCAGCCCTTACCTACTGGGTTCCCAGAGGACAAAAGCTACACAACCACCAAGGGACCGTCAGAGGAAGAGCAGACCCTTCTACAGGATCACCGCTTCAACAGAACCACATCTATCACCTCAGGAGGACTGCAGCCACCACTTAATCAGACTGCTACCACCACCCTGCCCGACAGGGTGTCAGGCTGTATTCTGACTCTGTCAGTGTTCCTGTACTACTGCATTTATTTTTAATTTTCCTCTTAAATTGTAGCTCTGATTTCAAGTCTCTCACTGGTTTGCTTTCAAACTAGTACAAACAGGAAAAATAATACATCCAAATAATTGGTTTTTTCTAGTCTAACCGTTCTTCACAGCACCTGATTGGATCAGTAACACCACTCATCAAACTCTGTCATAAGGTCCTATGCTTTCTCCCTCAGAAGCACACTTTTGTGGTCTCAATAGTCAAAAGCAAATACTGGTTTTAAAAGTCTTACAGATCTTATTTAATTATTTAAATACATTAGAAATAGTGTACAATACATTCTTCAGTGCATGAAGTGCATGCATCTTCCAAGAACCACCAACAGTGATACTGATATGTGGAAGCTGTGAGAGCCATACCATAGCCTGCATTTATATCCCACAAACTGTAAAGTAAGAACATTCTAAGTCATAATAATGTCATAATGAGGTGACTGAACTGATTGCATTGATTAAACCTTAGAGAAAGAATATGACC
Source organism: Platysteira castanea (assembly GCA_013397175.1). NCBI lineage: Eukaryota > Metazoa > Chordata > Aves > Passeriformes > Platysteira > Platysteira castanea. The sequence goes on along the minus strand of VYXC01007079.1, from coordinate 437,141 downwards.
TCTAATCTCAAGTAAATTATAGGAATAATTTTTCTGAAGAAAAAGAATTTTTGCTGTTGGAAAAAAAAATGTCCGTAAAATCATAGAATGATGTTATAACGGAGAAAATAAAATGCTGAGCCAGAGTCCTACAGTAAAAAGAGTTGTCTCTTAAATGCTGATTAACTTTAAACCATTCTGGGAAATGTTACATTTTTCAGAAATAGTGTCATTTATTGTTTCTTTAGGCCCCTCATGCTCACTTACTACATCTACATAACTTGTAACTTGGAAGCACAGAGGAATCAGCATAACAACATCAGAGAAAGTGTGGGGAAGAATCAATGTAAGACAAAATTCCCATCATGTTTAAGAGATGCAAAGAGCAATGTTAACCCAGGAGTTCACTGCAAAGGTGAGATGCATTCAACAGCCAGTGCTCTTTCAATGCCAAACTCAAATTTTGCACATAGTATAGCAGCTCTAATCTTATGCAAAAAGCTCCTTCACCTCACCAGTAAGAGCAAAAGAAGCATTAATGTTCCACCAGAGAACATCAAGTGCCTAGCATGAATCATGCCCTCTACTCTCTTATCTGCTACTTTACGCATTACCCTAAAGCAGAATGCTTGTTAGAAGGTCCTCAAATTTAAGCCCAGAAGAAATCAAGGACACTTGGCAATAGAATGAATGTTCAGTCTTTTTTGTCAAACCTGACTACTCTATTATTTCCCTGTGCAGCTAAGCTCTTAATGAAAACAAGAAGAAGAACTGCTTTATCTGAAGACACTGCTTGAGAGCTCTGGAGCTGCAGGTTCCACCTCTGCTTTTGTCTGCCTGTGTCCTTGGATGATGGTCTTTGGCCTGGCTCCAACATAGAGGAGCCTCTGACCTGTGGGACTGCAAACCATGCCTAAGAGGTCCCATACCAGCCCTGCAGAGCGACTTATTTCAGCTGATGAATTTGGACCACTGCACAGCAAAGACTGAGGGCAAAGGGAAGAAAGAGGGATGATAGCACCTGAATCTTTAGCCCAAGGAAAGGAGAAATTTTCCCTAGGCTCCTGATCCTCAAAATAGTTGACATGTACTAAATGTATGCAGCAGTTTTCATACATCACTGTCACATAACAGTGGCAGAGCTAGTAGCTTGTTAGAAGCACAACTGCCTTATATTTCTGAAGTATGAGTATGAGCCTATTAAATATAGTTAATGATCTTATCATCTAAGTAAATAAATATTCACACAAATGAAAAGCTATTTTGCTTGTCAATGCTGGGAATCTCCTTTTGACTCGAAAGTATATTGCAGTCATTTAACAAAATCTCTTCTGAGATGAAAAAATGTAAATCACTTATATCACACAAAATCTCCTAGTTAGTCCACATATTGAGCATAGACAGGGATTATTTAAACCTAGTTTTGCCAATTACACGATCCACAGGTTCACTACTCACTCTCAACCATGGACTGTCTTTTTCTGAAGAGAAGCAGAAAACAGAATTGTCTGAATTTCCTCCAATACTGTACACAAAATAGCTGAAAAACTCAGCCATAAAAACTTCTTTGCTAAAATGTTTTGATGACAAAAGTATGAATACTTCAATAATGAAAACAAATAAATGACATACGTCTACAAAAGACTATAGGATATGTTTGGTAACATCGGTTTTTAAATTGCTCATCAAAATTGATCTGAATGACAAAGTAGAGGTGTGGCAGTCAGAACCCCAGCCTTTTATCCTCAGCTCTGTCACTGATTCACTATGCAACCTGAGGCAATTAATTAACCTCGGCTGTCTCCATCTGTACTATAAAGATAACAAAAATATAGGTTAAGTCCTTGAGACCTGTGGGAAAAGAACACTCTATGAGTTTAATAAAACTCTGAAAACCAAGAAATGTTCCACATCTGTGAGGAGAAGCCCAGTACCAATCCAGTGTATTTGCAGTGTACAAAGTGTCCTCAGCATCCTCTTCTCCACCTATTTTCCATTGTTTGCTAAATAAAAACAAATGTATCAGTGTGTGATGTTGCATTCTCTGTCAAACAAACAGTGAACTCCAGGTATCAGTCTGACTATAGCACTATGTACTTAGAGCTGTGCTTGTTCTTTGTGTTCTGATCAGCTGACCATAGCGACTAAAATACCAATTATGTGACAAAGTCTTTCTTAACCCAAAACGAAATTTAAAAATTTTGGTTCATATGTCCTTAAAAATACATTTCTTAAAAAAAACTAGAGTTCCATTTTAAAATGAAAGCATGAAACATTTATTTTGAAATGAATGATGCTGAATAAATCAATTTTTAAAGTAATCTGCCTGAAAGAATTTGATGTAGTCATATAAATTCACAATTTGTTCTGGTTGAACAAAGTACACTTTTTCTTTTCATTTCTCTGAACAATTTTGCTACTCTCATTTCCAGTTCCAGAAGGTAGAGAAAAAGCAAGGTATTGCTACAAACCTTTTCAAGAGATATGATGATGATTTGCTGAGCATAAGACCTCTTCTAGATTCCTCAGTGCTAAGCATGGGTGAGGACAATTCCCACTGCTGCTGTATTTACTTTTTCTTACGTTTTTATTTCACTCTGCAATTTTTATAGTTTTCCTATTTTCCTGGAGCATCACTCTAAAACATAAGGATGCCAATCACTGAACACATCACCCAGTAGAAATGTTACCTTACAGGCTGAACATTCAGCAAAGTGCAAACTGATTAGAGAAAACATCACAGCACCATGACCAAAAAGTTCCAGGCCTAAAATATTCACCAGCCCTGCTCTCACAGAGGCATCTCTACTGCTGGGTTGCTACCTGGCCTGTCTACCCCTCTGTGCAGAGCCCACATGGCAGTACAGCAGGGTAAAAGTGTGCAAGCATACACACTTAATTAAGCTAAGCTCTTAATTCCCCATCTTTTCATCTATGTATTTTTGACCAAAAGTGCTGTTTCTTTATACAGACCATTTTTCAAAAAAATCAAAACAACAAACTGAAGCAACTTCCAGCCCAACAAGCAATACTATATTCACTCCCTAAGAGAGATTTAATATTCTTCAGCAGCAATCTGTATCCTAGCTGCAATTCCCAATTTCACAGTACCCTTACTCTTCAAGCCTATTAAAAATCAGAAGTCAAACACCAAATATTAATCTTGATTCTAAGCATTTAGACCTGTTTATTACTGGCTTCAGGTTCAAGGGCACTAACATTCAGCTATTAAAACAGGGTCCACTTGGCATTTTTGTTCCTTACCACACTGAAGACAAGATCCAAAATTTTCTGACCTTAGTAAAAAGTCATACCATTAGAGAGAAGAACATTAGGTAGCTATCAGTCTTCCCTACATGTAGGCTATGATTAGTCCTGCTTGGGGGAAAAAACATGAAGGCTGTCGGAAGGAGTCTTCCAAGACTGACTCAGGAATGAACAAAATTATTTACACCAACACTGAGAGAAAATTGAAAAGTGCATTCAGAACAAAAGCACATGTAAAGAGCCCACAGAGGAGGCGAAATTCCTGCTTCTGCTGAACAGCACTGTTTTAGAGAACTGCTGGAAGCTCACAAAGAAAGAGGCAGAAGGGAGAGAGGCAGCACTGCCAGAGGTGAGCGTGTGCTGCTGCGTGCCCGTTGGGTCTGTGCTGGCAGTAGCCTTCCAGCAAGTGTCGCGCTTGCTGCTGAGCAGGGAGCCCCTTGGGCATCCTTCCAGCAGGAAGTGGGAGTAGAAAAATAGTTACCACTAATCACTGTAATAACACAATAATGATCCACAAAATTATCCTTTTCAACACCAGTGAGCAGTATTGAAAGCCATGCCCACGGGAAAGGGGAGATGCGAAGGAAGGTGAAAAGCAAAAGCGAAGTTGAAGAGCGACGAGAGCAGCGCAGAGCAGCGTGAGTGGTGTCACACAGACTGCGGTAATGTCAGCTCCCCACGCTTCTGTGTTACTGGAGAGTGGGTACACGTGGAACCCCAATACTGCCAGGGTATCTAAATACGCTGCCAAACACTACTGCTGCCCTTCATTTATGCTCGTTGTGAGACATCATTAAAGACCATTTATGGAAGTAGCAGTATCCAAAACCAATTTGAGGCAGAACAATTCTTCTCAAACAAAGCCACAGGCAAAAGACTGTTACAAGCTGGCAGAGCAGCTTTGACCAGTAATTATTTAGGAGCAAAAATGTGTGCATTTGTATGCAATGAGAAACATGCTAGGCTTCTGCTATGTGTACACAGCAGCAAGTTCCATGTGTGTTTACCAGGGCAGTGGACATTTATATGCAGTATAGGCAGGACAGTTGCCTACAGAGCATATTTCTGTGGAAAGGCAGACAAAGTGCAGCTGAACAAACACAACAGATAAAGAGGAGGTGTGCACTTTGTTACAGCATGAAAGGAAGCGACCTTAGTGTGAAGAGATTTACAAGAGAAAGAAACACGAAAAATGAGGTTGGAGTGGATGCACTTGCATGTGTGCAAAACGTGGGATAATTAGCATCCTTATACAACTTACAGTACACATCTGAGGCAGGAATTAAATGCGTCTTCCCCAGGTAACTTCAGGGCACAAACATATGAGGACTTGCACACACGTGTATGTACACAGAAAAAATAAATGTGTGTCTTGCCCAGGTGTAAATACTGGAGTGAATGCACACAATCTCTGGGCATAAGCATAGATGTCCATAGTTCATGAGGATGCAAGTGTGGTGAAGCGTATGGAACTCTGGCACTGTGCATGGGGGTGAGAGGGAGGGTGTGCCAGTGCCTCTGGCGCATGCTCCAACTTCATCCTGGGCTTTTTTCCTTCCTGATTTAGGTTTTTTTCTGCGGCAGAGCAGACTCCATGTCTACAGGGAAGGTGCTTAATGAGTCAAATCCAATCTCTCGAATGCCTTATCAGTTGTGGACAGGCCTGTTTCTGACAGCTGACCTTTCTCACTGCACACCACTGAAAAACCCATGCACCACAAACAATTAACACAATGCTGAAAACACAAAGCTGAAGAAAGGGAAGACTTTAGATCACTATAGACAGCACTACATCAGAAGGAAGAGAGTGATTTACACAAAAATGACAGAAAGCATCTATATAAGGGTTTCATTCCACCTTATTTTGCCACGCACACACTTTACTGCCATCTTTACAGCTTGGCTGTAGCAAAGTTATGTGCAAAAACAAGGGTCATGTAAAACAAGAACGAAAAGCATAGAGAACAGGGAACATTTTTATGATGTATATGACATTAAGGCCATGCACAAATAAATGTACGTCTGAATAAATATATCCAAAACTGATACAAAGTGCAAAGTTCCTTACTAGAAAACAAAAGCATACAGAGCAGAGGAGGTGAAGACAAGTATCAGCCTGCCCTCCTATACCTCTGCTGTTATGGGACTAGTTCCTAAGAAAACACACATTAATACATTTACCTAAAAACCTAAACTGAGTATTGCCTGAGTTAGAAACATCAAAAATAATAAAACTGTCAAATACTCTCTTCTAATAATGACAAGGAGGCTTATCCCATGAAGAGTGCAACTCTAGTTCCAGGTAAGCAGGAAGTTGCTTCTTTTAGGAGGCACAAGCACCTAAACATAAAGTGGACTGTCTAGCTAGTTGTTCAAGGGATGTGTTGCTCAGGAAAGGGTCAGAGAAAATCTGCATGTTTTCAGCTCTGCTGCCAGCTCAGCATGAGACTTGGGCAAACCATACACTTTGCATTTTTTGAAATCTCTCTTCACTATATACTTGCTTATACCAATATGCTTGAAGATCATGACTAATGCATCTCAGATTTCAGGAGCAGATTCTAGGCACACAGAATTCACATCCTAATTTGAAAAAGTAGACGCCTATCTTTTGCAGTAGTCTCCCTGTATGTGCAAAAGGGCACAGCCTACCATTATCACGTTTTGGTTTTTTACTATTATTTAATTGCAATAGCATAACCTCCAAAAGTAAAATGTTCTTCCATCTTAACAACTCCTTACATGTTCAAAATAGGAGCTAGATAACACTGAGGAAAGTTCACAGAAAAAAGTTTGCCAGAAGCTCCACAGAAGTCATCCAGATGCAGCATCTAATTCATCTAGACACCTGCGGAAAACTAAGCATGCTTTTGAAGGTTTTGCATGCAACCCAGACAAGACTGACACAAGAGTGGGTTAAAAAGGTACAGAAAGTCATCTAAGGTCAGAGAGTAGGGGAAGCTAAACAGCAGTGCAATAAATGTGTCAGTTTAGCATCTCCGGCTGGTTGCGATGCTGATGAACAGAAAACTTACTCAGGCAAAAGTACTCCAGTTAATCATTGGAAGTATGTAAGATCTCTTCAAACTTCAACAAATCAAAAAATATTTTAGGAATAAATATTTCATTACAGTAGAGGTTTTTTGTATTCAAGTGAAAAAATTATGTCATGATTGTAAATCTTTTTTAGCTATTCCCATGTGGTCTTTTCATGTATATGTATTATATCCATTTATTTCAATGCAATAAATTTGATGCTTAGTATATACTGTAATTATCTTTAAATACTTACCAGCTCATCTGTTTTCTGAAATTTCTGAAATTATCTATGCTATTTGGAATAAGAGATAACAGCTATTCTATCAGCTCATTCAAAATTAGTAACTTCATATGATCAATGAAATTACTTTCATATCTTGATGTGACAGTACCAAAAATGGTCCCAGCTGCTTTCATTAGTTCAAGCTACTGGGTAGCACAATCTTGTTAAAGCCTTGTACACACTATCAAGACTGTATATCAACTAAAAAGAACAGCCACACCAGTGCTTCCTATTCTATAAGTACTATAAGCCAAACTCTGAACTCATAGGCCTTGATAAAAATAAGGAGCAATTTTATGGCAATCAGTGAGGGTATACTGCTGGATGTAAGACAGCGATCATCTGGTATCTGTGTTCATGTTATTTTTCCTAAGCCTGTTGCTAGAAGGTCAGAACTGATGTAATTCTTACTCTTACAAGCAAAGCCCAACTGCTATAAAAATTACTTTTCAAATCTCTCTGCAGGAGATGTGACACTGCCCTTGTGCTACAACTACCATTGAAAAACATGTGTTTCTCTTTCAGTTCAGAAAGGTACTGCCATTATTTTCCTGGAGATGAGTTCACCTTGGAGGGTCTCGATTTCTGTGGGTTTGGGGTTTGGGACTTGGTTTCTTTTTTAATAGCAAAGACTCTCATTCTAATCTAAACACCAGGAGTATTTGTATATTTTATAAATATTTTCCAATTCCTGTTTTACTGAAGTGTTATCCCCCTTTTTTCCCACAATTTAACAACTCCATTAACCCCCTGATACCGTGGTCTTGTGATTTTGGAACTGAAAGCTGGTCAGAGATTTTGGGAAGTTAGGATGGCAGTGTTGATCATGACCCATAGGGCAAACCCTTGTGTATCCTTGCATGTGGCCAGCATGAAGGATCATTGAAGCCCTTGCTTTGTGAAAAACATCACTGTGTTTAAAATACAAGACAATTCTGAAAGTGGACTCTGCCAGTTTGTAACCTCAAGAGCCTCCAGATTAATTGTCTCTTGACAGCTCTCTGGTCCAATGTACTCAGTCCCAACAAAAAAATAAAGTGTTGGTGGGTTTTTTTCCCTGTAACTTCTATGTCTGCCACTACTTTGTAGAATCACAGAGAAGCTGAAATCTTTTTTCATGCTGTCTCCAGCAACAGAATTTTGTCAAAACAAGTTCTACCCATACCTTCATAATGCCATGATCTATTATGAGGCTGCTGAAAAAGGACTGTTGGCAAAATTTGGCCTTCACATTGTAATTTTAAGAGCTTTTCTGTTAAGGCATATGTCAGAACAAGGTATAACTTATTTTCTCACAATTCTGTTGGCTCTGCAGAGCTAAAAAAATAAGAGGGATGAAATCATATAACATTATAGTAATTTCCATAGTTGATCTATTTAGATATACATATATATGCAGTTTTATCATTACACACAGATCACTTGACACAAAAAAGTAAAGAAACTTCACTACATATTTTTTCTCCAATTCTACACAACTTTTTCTTGCTTGCCATTATACATCAACCCCATAAAGGGAGTGAACAAAAGGAAACTGTATAACTGAACTAGTTTGGGAAGACAAAGAAGGAAGAGAACTCACTGCACTTAGTACGTACCAATACTGAAAGCTTTTTTACAGTTACCTGACAATTTGCAACATTAAGCTTTACCATCTGCAGCCCACAGAGGATCACAATTGTTCCTGCTGTTGCCTATACACTTTCTCAGAGCATCATTTTCCTGGTTTTTTGTCCTACAGATGAGTTACTAGATTTTGAACCTCTGTGATCTGCTTGGCTTGACCATACCACAATGCACAAATCGTAAGACATACTTGTGCCCTCTTCACCTGGCAATGTCTCCTTGAATGGCTTTCACAATGAATGCTAGTTAAAAAAAGGTCTCAAGCTGCAGAGATACCAGCGGGCAAATGTTAGTGCTGACGTCAGTATTTCATAGCCTCTAGTAAAACAAGATTGATGGCCTCAAAGATTCTGTTTCTCAGTGGGGGTAAATTAAGAATTCATTTTCAAGCTCTTACAAGAACTATAGCAAATCCATAAAGTTCCTATAGTTGTGGGTGGTTTGTATATACATGCTAAAATTGCTTCATCTGGCAGAACTGAGGCTGTTCAGCCCCAAAAGACATAAATGATCCTTGAACTGTAATTTCCCATCAGTTACAATTTCTGATAGTCGTGCGAGCACCAGCCAGAACAGGCTGTGGTCAGCCCTTGCTGATCCTTCAAGTGGTTACAGCTCTGCAGGCCTAGAAACCTCCGGACTCCACCTGTGCCTGCTTTTTCACCTCTGTAAAATAGAGCTCTGTCTATTGGTTGTAACAATTACTCTTTCTAGATCAGAACATACCTAGTATGTACAGCTCTGCATCAACATTCCATAACCACTGAGGACTAAAACACAGTTGGGACATAATCTTGCTTAGCTGCAAGGGAAGTTTTAAAGGGGCAGAAACACATTACAGCGTGGGAAACCTGGCTTCTGCGCATCAAGGAGTAACCCTGACTGAGAGGCTGGGCCCTTGTGTCTCTGTGCACTAGGTAAGTATCTGGAATACATCACATCAACTCCTTGATGGCAGCTGCCCACATGCATCACCTTACCCTTCAGTAAACGCAAGGCAGCTCATGCCTCAGTGCCAATGCACTAGCTTCGCTTGCTTTCCCTTAGAATTAAAAGTGGACATGTGTTTGTTTTTTAATAGGCAAATTCACAGCCTACCTTGCTTCTGAGTGATCTGTTATTATGGTAATAATCTAAGTCAGCTATCTCCCTTCCAGCACCACCCACCTGGTATTATTTTAAATTCTTTCAGCGTTTGGGTTTTTCACTGAACTCTTCTCAGACTCTTCCCAAGCTCCCTGAATAGCACTAGAGACAAAGGCACCATTTCCTGAGTTGAACTTCAAATGTCAATGGCTCCAGCCCTCCTTCACCTCCCTGGTTGAATCTTCTATGAATCATTAACTCATAAACACAATCCATAACCTGTAACATCTAAGTTTACCAGTTTTTTTCCCCCCGCTGCATCTGCCTGCCTGAGGTGTTAGACTTCCATTGGGATCGACATACACCTCTGATAAAGGAATGTTTGTTTGCTAACTGCTTCATATTGATGTGTTTACACTGAACACTAGCACAGAGGGAGAGGGAATAACAGATTAGGGACCAGTTCAAGCAGGTTATTTTTATAACGCTTATAATATGCATGTGGTTACAAACAGACTTCATGGCTTTATTTCAGTGGGAAAAATTACAATGAGAAGAATTTTTTTACCAACTGGCATCACACCATAGCAATCAGCTTTAAAGGCAGATACATTGGAAGTAACACATGCTTGATGTTCCTGCTATTCTAAAAAAGTAAAAATGCCCTTATACAATGATGAATAAAAGCTCAGATTATAAAACATCAGATGACCACAAGAAAATATGTCCAGTAAGTATTAGAGCATTAACTTCATTGGAGATTTTGCCAGCCAGTTTGTTAGATCTTACTAACAATCTCCTAGAGGTCTCTAACTTTGCCTTCTTCTGACTAGTGTTTCTGTGGCCCACTCAGTGCACTGGGTTGCTTACTTTGAAGCAGCCACATGGCTGTGTGGGAGCACATCACTGGATGGACAAGTTACATGATAAACGCGTATCGCAAAACAATCAGCGAAACCCAGTCACTGATTGTCTTAGCAGAAACCAGCAACAGAATAAACTATGGATATGAAATTCCTCTCCAGAGCAACTTTTTGAACCAGACAAAGCTCTGATGTTCATTTCAGTCAAAGATGGCTCTCTTAGCTTCAGACTCATCTCCAGAGTCCAAATGTTTTCTGTTTAGGCTGTTAATGGCAGATAGGGAGCATAAAAAAACCAGATGAAACGGGAAGAATCGGGTAGTGACGGAAGACATTTTAAAAGCCAGAACTTGTCTTATCCTCCTAAATATAAAGCCAGAGGAAGGGCCCCCTGTAGAAGACTAGAGTCTCTGCTGTTTCATATGTGAACACACGACTTCATACGTGCAAGCACAGGCGCAGCTGGAGTCTCCTCTCTGTGGAGGAGCACACGGTGCCTCCGGAGCAGCTCTCCACAACCTGACATTACTGTCACACTGCACGTGGGCATGCAGCATGTTCAGCAAAGCAGGCACCCAGGCACGCAGGATCCTGCCTGCACACAGGTACAGTCCTTACAAAGGCATGCAAAGCTGGGTTTGCACCTGCACATGTGGCACATCTGCGCATGCAGATTTATGCACAATGCCATACATGTGCTCGGGTTGCACAAGTGCTTCTGAACGTGCATGCCCACATATTGGCCATTGTCACAATCCACAATGTGAATCGTGATAGGTTCTTTACCCGATCTCTGAGTGCAAAAGACAACAGTGGGGATTTTCAGCAATGCAGTTTTATTAGGTGCTCAATAATTCAATTATGCGATAGAAGGGGAAAGAAGAAATAGATATAGAGAGAAGAAGAGGGGGAAAATGGGATTATAGCTACCATCGAGACGAGACCCCGGTGGTCCAGCCAATAGGTCTTCCGCCGCCAATGGGGAGATCTCAAAAGATGGGGAATTGTGAGAGTCACTTTATAGTCTTTTCAAGCTGGGGGGGGTTCTCTGGCCAGAAAATGCGGAGAGCCGAAAGCATTGTTAGAGGCCTGTGGCTTTTGAGAGGCACAGTATGGACTTTTCCTTACGGTTCCGCAGTCTCGCCCGCCAACACGAGCAGCAGCAGTGTACCATAGCTCCAGGAGCCCATTGCGACCAGCACACGGGTAGACAATGCTTTGGCAGGCAACTAACACGTCTGTAGACAATGCTCTGGCAGATAACCAACGCACCTGTCCAAGCAGCCAGCATTTCTGTCGCAGTCAGCTGGTGACATGGCCCGAACCCCCCTGTACAGAGCTTTATGAAGTTTTAGGATTTTCTTGTCGGGGAATCGTGAGGCAAAAGTGAAGAGTCTTTGGATCGACCCTCACAGCCATGTATTTGCATGGGTTGGGCAGGGTTCCCTTCTCCCTCTCTCTCTTTTCTCCGTTGAATGGGAAAAGGCTGTCAGCAGTTTCCTTCTGTCAGCAGCTGGGAGACACTTTTCTGCAGTTAGCTGCAATTTGTTTCAATTATGTATATTAATCACAGCCTGCTCCTGATGGGATTCTTCATAAATGAAAAATTTTTTAAAATCAGAGCTTTTCTTTTTAACAAGCCGATTCCTCTCTCATGATGGCACTTAATGACTGCAGGTTTGTTGGAAGAGGGGGGGAGAAAAAAAGAAGAAAAATAAAAAGGGAAAAAAAAACCCTTGAGACATTTCCATGTTTGCTTATTTCATTAATAAGCACCAGGGCTCAAGAAGCAGGCAAGGCATGCAATTGAAATGGGGGTCAGTTCACTGTCATTTTAACTGTGGATCTGAATAGCCTTTATATATAAAAATCTCCTAGTTCAGATAAGTGGGTTAACTTACATCAATTAAGGATTTTTGCACTCCAACTTGCTTTCTTTGAAACCTAAAGCAGAAATCAGTGTCCTACTGTTTTAATATCTTACAGCAGGGATTCATTTTGAAGACACTGGAAAAAATAGTGAAAAACTGGGAAACCCATAGCTGGCTAAGAGCTGCACCCAAAGTCTGCTGGAACATAACCAAAGTATCAGGATAAATGTTATTTTACCACTCAACTGTGCATCAAGCTGTGGTGTCTCAAAGTTGCCTATTTCCTCTGTGAGTCCTAAGAGGACTTCTGAGGAGCATGCTCTATCTTTGCAGTGAAGCAGTAAATAAAATCAGGTACTTAGGATGTATGCTGATATGTTGGAAATATTCTACTTAAATAAGCTCCTCTGCAGAGATATGAGGGTGTGCCAGGACATAAGCCAGAAGGATCTTTCCTTCTTTCTCATTATCTGCTTTCCCCTAGCACTTATTAAAGATTCCTCCTGCCCTGATTTGTCATGAATCACAGTGAGGCCTGACGAGGTTGGAAAACTTAGGAGTCACTGTAACAAATTCTACTCAGAGGTGTAAATATTTCTGGGAAACTGCTAGGATTCAAGGAACGGGCACTTACTCCACAGCCCTGGAATTTTAAATCAAACTTATCCAAACACCAAAAATGTAGATGATTTGCAAGACATGATCAATGTATTTTATCAAAGACTGGGTTAGAACAACAAGGCCGTGCTAGAATAACAAGGGACTCTGTAAGATTGGTACTGCTTAAAACTGTATTGCAATGAGTCCTTGCAAAATTTGCTATCCAAAAATCTGCTTAGCTAGATTTGCTCACTCCATCACACTTACGGAAAACAAGAATGATCCTATTCTAGGTCCATATGGCACAAGGTGTATAATACATCACTTAGAGAATTTAGGCCTACTCCTACCTTAATATTAAATAGCACAGACACCAGGTGTCCAAAAAAAAAATCCATCCAATATATCCCCTTTAATCATCATATCAACAATGACAAAACCATGAGTGAAATCATGAGTGAGGATATCTTTACACTGGCAGAAAATACAACTTTACTTGTATATTTTTTTTATAAGGGTCCGGGCACACTAACAAAAGCATATCTGTATTCAAATGAGTTCTTTGCATACCTAGGTTAATAAAGTCATAGGCACAAGCAGGTCAAGTCAAACAGGTTCTGCATCAGGCATGTTTTCCAGGACACCACCATCAGACAGGGGTTGACGTGATGTGATCCTGGACAAAGCTCCAATGCAAGCTGCAGTAAGTAGGTACAGGGCAGCTGCCAGAGCTCTGCCACATCATGTGGTTAGGAACTCATACTGCACAGATGGCGTACATTTTGTGGGAGAAGATGATAGCTCCTCTACTCTGCCCATCAAGGACATGTATAGACCCTGACGATCAGTGAAGGTCACTCCCATGGATGCAGCTACACCCACATGACTATATGTCCACAAGGATTTCATGGTTCTTTGCAAGAAAATGTGGAGGAGATAGTCTGTACTGAAAAGAGCATGCCTTTGCCTGCATGAACTGCATCCACAGACAGCCCTTTTACTGATGTCAGAGCAGCCTTTGAGTCCAAGTAATGAGTTTCACAGGTCTCGATTTTTTCCAGCTAAAAGGTAGGTACATGAAAGTTTGTTATTTAGTTCAAAGGTTTATCTGCAGAGGGACAAGTCTTAATATCCTGAGAGAGGATCACTTGCTATCATCAGTGCCCCCTGTTCTCATCTCAGATTTGCACATGGAGGACATTTAGAGAAACTAAACCCAGAGCAGTTACTAACAGAAACTAACCCTGAATAATTAAGATGTGAAAGAGTCACAACATTAGGAACCCTTAAGAAACCAATATGATCCACATTGTAGATACAAACTGCCCAATCTCTGTGCACTCCATGGTCAGTTGTGGTCACAAACTCTGGCACCACAAGAAGCAGTACATCCCTTCCACTAGCACTCTCCTCTATATTTCCATCAAAAACTTCCATTACATTGTGTTCTGTTTGCCAAATTAAAACATAGCCCACAAAAATATGTTGGTAGAAGGCTCATCCAGAAAACTTTAGCCTTATTAGAGTTATACTGACATGCACACAGACAAAAGGGAGAAGAACTAGGCAGAACATGAGAAGTCTGAAAGGTGCAAAAAGCTTGGAGCTTCACAGAACTCTTGGGCTTCAGACACAGCACTTTTTAACACCAGGAACAATAAATCCGAGGTAAATAAAAGTCAGAGAACATGATAGAGGAAGCAAGAGGGAAAAAGGGATGGGGAAAGGAGAAAAATAAGAAAGGAAAACAAAGAAACAGTGGAAAGCAAAAGGGACAAGTGGAGAAAATAGGCAGAAAAAGGAAAGGAGAAAAAGAAGAGGGAATGAGAGGAAGTGATAGAAGGGAAGAGAAATCTCTGCTCGTACAGTAACAAATAAATCCCTGCAGCATGACAGGCGTCTGCTGAAGCATTTCATTTCCCCGCAGCATAATGGTGTGTTATTGCCCATTATCTGTTCTGTCAGTGCCAGAGTCGATATTAAATGAGGGGCAGCTGCATTTAGCTGCCATTTTTCAGCTGTCTCTCTGTTACCATGGAGACATGCTTGTTTTCTGATGAACCTGTCTGCGAGCAGAGCGGTGCATGCACACGAGGGAGAGGCAGGAGCGCCACAGAGCAGTGGGAGCAAAGGACCAAGACCAACAGTGGAGGGACACAAGCAAGGGGAGGGCAGGTCCCCTGCACCCAAGCACCATGGAGACAGCCATTCCAAACACCCTGTTAATACGCAGAGGGGCCGACAGCCAAGCCTACAGACACTGCTCTGACTTTCATGGATTCCAGCAATTGCTCCTTCATCCCTCTGCCCTTCTCATTTCCCGACACCCTCTGTCCCATAATGATAGCAATCCTCCCCTTCTCTCTAGCATCTCTGCAGCAACATTTCTAAGACTATTAGAAGTAATGATCAACTAAGCCTCTCAAAGACCATGTAGCAGGTTGATGAGCATTAATATCGCTAAAATACTAATCAGGAACATGAAGCTCAGTGAGATTGGATTTGCCCCTCTTTCCCAACAAGATTTATGCAGCAAGGTGCTGCCACACACGGGTGCTGAAATCTAGAAAGCTTCACTGACCATTTTCCTGTTCAAATGTAACGATGTTCCCTATAGGGAAGTGGATGGGAGACATCTACACAGCAAAGTGGAATCAAATGAAAAAGACCTCATTTCCTTTTCTTAACTTCTTAACACAAAGCTTCTTTAGAGGAAAGATGCACTGAGGTCTCCCTGCACCATTTACCTAATGGTGGCAGCTTCAAACCCTGCATCTAGCATACTCCAGGTTTGATCTCCAACACTGCTGGCTTTAGGCCCACAAACAGCATACCTGCAGTGGTTAGGAGAGCCCACCTCCTGTTCTCCAGTGGCACCTTAATCAGCAGTGCGAGAAATTTCTGCTTGAAGTGTTGATCACACACAGCACCAGAACTAAGCAGTCCAGTTCCAACAGCATTTTCAGTTTACTTACATTACTATAAGCCATTTATCGCTGCTTGAGGGCCTTGTTTCTCTGAATGGCTTGTAAAGGGTTTTAGAAACATTGGAGAGACTGACATGGTGAAAGTCAAACTAATAGACTGTATACCTACATTAACAAATGAAATGGAGCCAGGGCGTACTCCTAGACTTTGGAACATGGTAGATAGCAATTCTAAACTATGAGAACTGTCTTCGATATAATTTTCTCATTTGATTAGCAGGTTTCCAAATTATTCTGAGCACAACTTAGGGGTTAGGATATGCCTATGACCATTCCCAACACCCAATTTTCATACAACCATCTTGTTCTGCATGTTTATGAGCACAGACACACCATCCTTCAGTGGCCAGCCTCAGTGCCAGGAAACATTTCCAAACATGCTCAGCTGATTAGTAGAGACAACCAGGCAATACAGCTTGGAGACAGCCAGGACAGTAGTTTGTGCAGTCCCAAACTGCAAAGATAAAGGTCTTGCTGACATATCCTAGCTCTGTCCATCCTAATACTCTGTCAAAGGGCTGACTGGCACAATTCTGCCTATCACGCAGCTTGGATGTGCACACAGAACAATGGAGTCACAGCTTCTCTGTAAGCCACTGAATACTATAGGTTTGCTGAGATACATCCTCCTAAACAGATAAACAGGAAAAGAAGACTAATAATCCCACTCCAGATGACAAGGATAATGGGATGTCCAAGAAAATCACATCCTTAAGATACATACCAAGACCACTTCTGGGGTCTCAAAATTTCGTAGCACGAAATGGGAATATTCTACTGCTACACTCTGAACTTGCAGAAAGCCTCGCCTCTACGTCAACCATCACAATACCAAAAAGAATTGTTTGGTGTGTAATGTTTATGATTAAGGCTAAAGATGCCCAGAGTAAAATTCACCTTTTACTCCTCAAAGTAGTGAATTCATGATGCAGATATGTTGTCAGACACTGAGAGCATTCAGCTTTTCACAAAGCAGCTTGCTCTTTAGCTGATATCTACATTTGTCTTGAATTCTGATTTACAGCTTTCCAGTCCATCCTCAGATCATGTTTCTCAAAGTACAAACTTTATACCTCCCTTAAACCTCTGTCCTGTCCTTTTGCCCCAAAATCCCAGATTGCAAAACAACAAATTCGAACATTTTTGCTAGGAAATTGTGAGCAGAGGATGAAAATGTGCCCAGGCGCAACTCGTTTGCAGTGGAGTGTCTTATCTCTTGCTGTTTAATCTCAGTGCACATGAAACTGAAGTAAAATACACGAACACACACATAACACCAAGAAACACAGCAACACTGAGTACTCTTAAATTGTAATTTGCTGTTTCTCCTTAGAGCTTAGAGCACCCTCTTTCCCATACCTCCTGCTTTCCCAATGCTTTTCTTAAATCTTCTTATTTATTTGTTCATGCTGTCTAGCATCACCTAACAAATAAACTTCTCAACACTCAAACACTCAAGTAGGAAACTACTGTTTTAATAACTGTAAAAACTGCAGTACCTTCCAGTGATCCACTGCATTGTCTTCCAGTGACCTGCTAGTACAGACATCTTCAGTGCCCAGCTGTGAAGAAGTCTTCGTCCTTTACTCAATATATTTGCTTTTTAGAAATCATTTAAAAGTCAGTGTTTCTCAAGACCTGCCTAGCTCTCCCTGCTCCATGGTAAGAGACAATAAAAACAAAGGATCCAAATGCTTCATTGTATTAACATGTAAGTCCTCATGTCCGAGTTGGAACGTACCCATATCTTGTCATTTTCTCACCAGAGCCTCTTACTCTGACGTTTTCCCACTTCGGGCCTTCTGCAACTTGACAAAACTTTTAAAAGCAGATTCTAAAGAAACTCCTCAAGTGACATTTAATTGGCACAATGCTGTCTATCTTTCCCATGACTGACGTCTGCTACCCTTCTCTATGGCAGTTGCCCAGAACAGCTCTTCATGTATCTTATATTACTGACCACTGGTTTCTTTAAAATTTCGGATTGTCCCACACTGAAGAAAAAAGTTCTGCCCAAATTTCTTACATGCTATTCCTTCCTTTAGCTTCTATCTATTTTCATAACCATTTGCTTTTGAATATGGAACTATCTTAAGCACCACACTGAGTACCAGACTGACACTGGATTTGCAGGATCTTTTTTCTCTGAGGGATGCCTCAGTTCAGAGTGTCTGATCAAAGTCACCTTTGCAGTCCAAGGGATTTTGCACACAGTAGTGGAAACAAACAGCTGATATACACAATTGAAAATATGAATGCTAATGCACTGTTTAATCTGTTAGGTCAATGACACTAGTTTTGGGTTCAATGAGTCAGGAAAGCTGAAGGGAAGAAAGAAATACGCTCTAATATTAAGAGATTTTGTTCTAATGCAATCTCTGGTCAGCAAAGAATATGACAAGAGCATTGACAGAGCAGTTTTTGAGACAAATGGGAAAGCAAGGGGCAAATTACCCTGCAGAGCTCTCACAAACAGCTCTGTGGTCATTTCAAGGAGTTTCTAGAATTGTGCCAACTGAGATTACTATTAGTTTCTATAGCACAGATAAACTGGTTCCAGAACCTGCCTAAACTGTCCCATTTGAGTTAGGGGATATGTGGTAGGGGATACATTCAGAAGAGCAAGGTAATTTGCAATTAATTCCTCTGACCACATTCCCCACACCCTACAACACTATTGGGCTGAGAAACAAAACAGCAAAGATGTAAAAGAAATCTAATTGCTAGATGCTACAGTCAGATCATATTTATTCAGTAACAGTTTTTAATCAAAAGTATTGATTTCTAACTCAGGGAATTTTTGTGGAAAGCTTTCTGGCAGACAAAACTAGCACTTTCAGGGAAAGAAAGATACATCTTTCTTTTCCCCACTCTCTCTTTCCAAAGAACAATACCCATCAGTTTCCTTCCTATTGTCTCAATTCAGTCAGTGAAAAATAGGTGTGTCATGTTTGCTCTACTTATTTGCATTTAGTAGCACAAGGCAACATAGCTGAGGATCAAATCCTCAGTGGCACAAAAGCTGCCACAAAGCTGCTCCTTTAGCTTTGGCATTAAGGGGCTAGTGATCCTGGTGATGGTATTCCTAAATTTGACTCCTGCTACTGGTGAAGGAATGGTGTACATCAGTCTTCCAACAGCAGGTCTTCTCTTCTGTGCATCAAAACAGGATCTAACTTTGAGTATTTCAGTACTCCAACAGAAGCTGGGACAGCTCAATTCGTAAGAATGCAAGTCCAAGGTACAGAAATGGGAGGTCAGAGCCCAGTATCACGGACAGCATTCTATAAAAATGTGGCCTCGTTTTCGACTATTCAGGAACAGATTTCAAACCTTAGCATCACTGGTGCTGAGCACTCCTCATGCCTTGCCTCTTGGTAGGTCAAGTCATTCAAGTGTAGAACTGGGAAAGAAGGTTGAGTCCTCCAGATGCAACCTTCTGGCACTTTCCTATTCTTTCCTACTCCATAATGCCCCAGCGGGGGATACTATGTTTTGCAGAGTACTAAAACATAGTAATGAGGAAGTATAAGCAATGAAGAGTATTTCCATGTCACAACAGACTTTATTAGCATAATTCCTAATTGTGACTCTTTAGAAGCCCCATAAGAGCAAGAATAATTATGTTTAATAGGCAAAGTGATAAAGAGACAAGATTAGTCAATTCTCCATCCCCCTCCCCTTCCCAGTTGTTACAAAATCCTTTTTCTTTCATCTGCCATTGGGAAACAAGTACAAGGGAATGTATTCTACAGGGAAAAAAACGCCATTTCTAGTGTGCCCAGGCATCTTCCCCCCGTGACATCCTAACCTTAGTTTCCTTGAGTGGGACCTTATACACACTCGTGAGTGGCAGCATAAAAAAAAGACAAAATTTGGAACCCCACTAGAAGACAGCCTAAAAGAAAAGGCAAGATGCAACTAAGCAGAGGATAGGGAAGTATTACAATACATTCCAGAACTGCACACTGTGAAAAGAACTCATCTTTTAGATACAAGTTTGCAATTTCCACCATGTTTAGTAGAAACATAGAAGACAAAGCTTTTAGTGCCTTACCATAAAGCATCACTTCCTAACCTGCCCCACAGATCTGAAGCACACGTCAAGCAACACTGAGCCCCTGCAGTGCAAAACGGGTCAGAGGATGATCAGGGGAGGGGTGCTGCAGAGACTGGAGCACAAAGCATTTCTTCTGTTGTGGCAGGACAGGACAGGCTTGCAGTGGGGACTTGCCAAAAATACAGTTCTGTGGAAAGAAAGATATAGAGGAAGCTCCTCTTTGCAGAATCCAACTGAATCATTATAAAGATGGTAGCCCTCACAAAAGCAGCTCCTTTAGGGTACAGTGGCCTATCATGGATATCACTAACTTACAAAAACATGCAGGAGACTCAGCAAAGGGAGTCTGTCTTGGTAAGAAAAGAATTTCTAACACAGACAAGCCAGGGTCCCGAGTACATGAATATACTGGGCTGGGGACTGCCCCCTCCCTCCCTGCTCTCTCCCTAGTCTGTGTGGCTTCCTCTCTGGAGCCAGTGGGACATGCTCTGGCTGACAAGGACCCTGCCCAGTCAGTCCAATGGCTTGCAGTCACCAGCAAGCTATCAGGCCCCATGGTGGTCTGACACAGCAAAAGATCTTCAGATGCCAACTGGTACCATCCACTGCAAATCAATACCTGCTGTCCCAACAAACATGAAATGATGCTGCTGTTCCAGCTAGCAGCTTTAAAATACCCTTCTAATATGCACTAGTTACATTCATTACAGGCCAGAGATAGCTGAACCATTTTACCCCTCTCCTTCTGTCCTTTAACTCCTCTAAATCCTACAAGAACATTTGTTTTCAAGCTGACTTGTCAATTAATTTCATCTTCTCCCGCAACCATCAGCAGCTGCAGATTCAGATCAGATCCAGAACTGTCACCACAACACAAGGAAAAGCACTTCTCTCCATTTAAACGACATTTTACATAACCAGGATATTAGAGCACCCAAAGGCTCTGGGGTTTAATTCAAACTTAGACTCTCAGGTGTGATCCTGTTTTGCTGCAGGTATTTTAATTTCGATTAGAAAGAGAAGGGGAACAGAATCTTACATGGTTTTATACACATTTGTTTTCATTTTTATACTTGGCAAAAGAGCTATATTAATAGCACAGCAGGGGCTGCACTGAAACCAAAGACCTGGAAAATAAATTATTCTCAGTATTCATTATTTCAGTACTTGCAAATTCCAACAAGATGAGACTTCTATATGCTTATCATGAAAGAGAAAAAATAGGCATGGATTAAAATAGATCAAAAAAAACCCCCACTATTTATTTACAGTACATAAAGCAAATATATTTGCAAATCGTAAAAAGCATTACCCAGGAGTCCTCAGATATTCTAATGTATTGGAACAAAAAGTAGGCATACCCAAATTAAATGCTCAAAGAAAAACTGGGCAGGACCCTTTCAATCTGGTATGCCACTGCTGAAGACAGACCATCCTGTCTCTGAGAGCAGAGCTCTGAAGGTCTGAGTCACAAACTCAAATCTCAGACATCTGATTTTTCACAAGATGTCTGTCAAGTCTCATCTTAAATCTGGCATGAACCTGATGTACAGACACGGTTAAATCACTTGATCATGTTTTTCTTAAAATTAAGGCTCTGACATTGAGCCATTTAAAAGCGTTCTGAGATAAATTGCCCACAGCATTGCAAAGCAATAATATTGCCACTTATTTTTGCCTAGTATTGAGCAAAAACTCTTCAGAAAGCACACACACACTTGTTGAGGTCTTAATTCCAGAAAGAAGAGCAGGTGTCACACATAGCCAGAACAATCAGTCTTCAATACTCCTCTCCTATTCCAGTCTTTATTCTGAGTAAATGAGCCTCACTTAAGTTAATTTAAAAAAAAAAAAAAAAAGAATCCTTTAAACTATTCAAGAAAGCATGAAAGAAATACGGAGGGAAAAGAGTTTCTCGAAAAAAAATAGGAAAGACACAAATGCCTAATAGTAAAGGGCTTCTCACATTCAGCGTGATGAGCCCCTGCTGACCTTATAGACACAAATTTGGGGTGGAGGGTACGTAGGGCTTCACAGATGATGTCCTACACCCCCATGCAGAGCTAAGCACTCTCTACAGATGCATGTGTGGTGGAAGGGGCCAAATCTGCTCAGGGCACTGCCCCGTGGCTGGCCCTTCACTCTGCTTCTGCAGCAAACATGCCCACAGCCTTTGCAAGTAACCTAGTACAAGAGAAAAAGGGTCTGAATGGCCCTTCTGGGGGCTGGAATTTCTCAACAGCTCTAGGAAAGGTGTCAGGAGAGTAAAAGGTCCTCAAATAGTCCCCCATGCGTGCTGAAGGGCTGGGGAGGAATCCCACCCCCACAGTCAGTCTGCACTCCATGTGTTAGTAACAACCAGCGCCCAAGCACCGAAGACAAAAGTTTTGGTAAAGGCTTAAGTCATTCAGAACTGATCTGACACCCCCCGGCTCGCTTCACACAAGTTCTAATTTCATAGAGAACCTGCTATTTAAATGTCAAATGTGGCAGTAAGTCTAGAACTGTGGGCAGAAGCATGTGTTTAGTCTGCCACAGGGAAAGGTACATCCTCTAGTGGTGCCTTGTAGCTACTGTAAGTTTAGTTCCTATTTGAACCAAACACGGGGATAACAATGGCTAATCCTGCTACACAACCATAAATAAGTAAATATGAAGCCCAGTAACAAGCACAGTTTTTCATAAGATTATGCTATCAGCTGGCTGAGAAATCCAGGTCTCAAACTTCTCTGTCAGACAACTGGTTAGTGATACAGGGCTGTTTGACTTGTAGCACAAGATTAACACTTTGCTGTCATGATACAGAAAACTAAAAGGGAAGAAATACACTGCAAACATCTCCTTATATAAGGTTTCTCTTCAGAAACATTCTGCTAAGGGTTAATAAAATAAGTATTTTGGGGGAAAATGTTTAAAATTAATTAAGACCGACTCAAATTTAACATCTAATCAACAACAATGAAAACTGGTTTTTTATCCCTTCCACCTTTTGGTAAAACACAGCTCTGCATTGTAGAGGCTTTTTCATTTAACAATTAAATATTCCACCATGAGAAGAGAACCATTTTTTGACTTTTCAATTGTTTCTACATAAAAACATATCCAGTTCTCCAACAGCAGCATAAATTCTGTGTATTTCTGATGAGCTGTTTACAAACCAAAGTTTATTTGCCAAAAAAGATTAATCAATAATTTCAAATCAACATATGTCAATAACATTACAATTAATTTGCCAGCAGAAAACTGAAGAGGGAAAATGTAACAAACAAAGTATTCAGATTCCCCATTCCCTCTGCTCCAGATGGAGTTGTGTGGCTTGAAACTAATGGAGAGATCTCAAAGATCAAGAGGGAATGGCTACCTGATGGGGTCTGTGAACCAGACCCTTCTCCCCTAGTCCCTGCTTTTCAGCAAGATTGCAGCTTTTGCCATGGAAAAATCATTTCAGCTGCTAATTTAGTCTCTCCTTTTGTAAAACAGGCCTAATAGTACTCACTTATCTACTTCACTAGGATGCTTCAAGGATTAAAATTGATGTGTCCCTGCTGAAGTAATGTGCTATAATTACCTTGTTAATGTGCCCTCTCTTGGATAAAATGAAAATTGCTTCGCTGCGTGTCACAGCCCCACATCGCCAGCGACTTGGGCCCTGGGCAAGCTCAGGTAACTGGATGATGTTCCTCAAGCTGATTTCTCTTGTGCAGCTGAAGAGAAAGGAAAATGGCAGCCCTGCAGCCAGGGGCTGCAGCAAGTACACTGTACATGAGGAAGCGGACTCAAAGTCACTATGCAGAAGAGTGCTCCTTTACAGATCAGTGGGAGGCAAGGTCTACATTTGCTGCCTACATTTCAGTGACAAAAAAAAAAACCCCAAACCTGTTGACATCTTCCTTTACAGTGAACTAGATCCTTTCCTGATGAAAGCAGTGAAGCAGTCGTTCCCTCTTTTAAACCTATATGCAACATGCAAGTCCCCGCCTGTGCTCCAACCACTTTTACCCTGCTGTATGATTATTCTCAGCTAAGTGCCCCTTTTTCTTCAGCTGTTCTAACTTTTAAAAATGAGAATAATGCTAAGAAATTATGCAACACTGAAGAAGAAGGTCTAAAATTTTATTTATTTCAGAGAAAAGTAGTCATAAGTATCTTTATTACAGATGCACTCTGGCGACTGCAAGTCTGTCTCTACTATCCAGAGGTGTGCATAGCTCCATCCATTCCTACAGGCAGAAGCCAAGGAGGCTTGCAGACTGGATACGTCCTTATCCCTGCATCTCCATTTGCACTGCACTGCATTACCTCACTGCCAGCCAATCCAGCCGCCTCATGCCTCAACACTCTGCTCTGGCCCAGCACACACCCGCTGCCGGAGCTGCTGATTGCCATGGCAAACACGGGGGAGCCCAGAAAATTAGATACAGGTAGCAGTTGGCATTTGTGGGAATGCAAATAAAAACAGCACAACTTAATATGGGCAGGCAAGAGCCTGACATGAGTATCTTCTGCCTCCAAAATTTAAAGAAACACAGAGGAGAGCAACATTTACACACTGAATAGCATGAAGTTATGTCCAGATAAATAGGTTTTCCCTAATTTTACAGCTCAGTTACAATAATCAGGAATAAATTGACCCTCCTGTCTCAGAAGAAGCATTCCAGGGGAGCAATTTCAAACAGCAACACAGACAACAGTGTTTCAGACAGGTCAAGGCCTCCTAATTCACTACAAAAGTGGGTACAAAGCCAAGATTGCAAGAAACAAACTCCACTCCTTTGCCCCTGGAAAACTCAAACATCCAGCCTCGTACAGGAGAATCCTTCATAATCAACCCTGTTTCAGAGATAGCCAAGTATTATCACAGCATGAGTCTTAGAGGGTCTGCATTTCTTACAGATGTTATTTTACCCAAAGGATTTTCTGCCAAAGTTACAGTGAGTATTTTCTATTGTACTCCTTCAAAAAATAAGAAAGTCATTATAAAACTTCATAAAGTATTCAACACACAGCGATCCCTGAGCAATGATGACTCCTCACATTTGCAGAGTGCATGGACTGTTTAAAGCACTGCAGAAATCTAAGACTGGTTTTCCTGCTGTTTTTAAAGGTGGTCAGAAAATGCAAGCAATACCAATGAGATGAAAAATGCAGGATTTTTTAGAATCACAGCTGTGCTGGGAACCAGTGGGACCCCAAGACTGAACTCTGCAAAGAACAACTTTTTGCTGAAACAAGCTCTGAAATGGCCAGAGGAAAGCTCAGCTGACAGAACTGCTATGACCTCTGTCTATCACAAAAGCTGGTTTTTAACAAAGCCATGGTATGGCACTGAGCTGCCAACTCAGTGCAGCATCCAGGTGCTCGCATGGTCACCTCAGCCTGCTTCTGCCTCAGTAGAAGCTGTTCTGATGAGCAGCCCGTGCTGCAGGAGAGAATAAGATTTCCAAGTAGTTTCACACAGGATTATTAATCACTATGAAGATTTTATTCATAACCCACACTGTCTGTGTTGTGACATATGGCTGATTTGCTGCCTCTGTGAGTAAATCTGGTACATTACAACATCCCCTGTGTGCCAAGTGTTTAGCAAACACACATGTTGGCAGCCAGAGTATTCCTGGAAAGGACATGTGTCTTGAAATGAAGCTGTGCCAACTGCTGCTCCATGTCATAACAGAGAAAGTGCCCTAATAGCCAAGTTCAGCAGTGCTGGCACAAAAAATTACTGTCATCCAAAAAGCAGAGCTGGAAAAGTGTCACGAAAAACACAATCAAATTAACAAATATGTGGGTTTGAGCACATCTGCTTCAGAAGTATCTTCTCTTCTTCTCTTAATTGACGGAAATAAGAGATTTCCATCAACAGATACCATGGAAACATTTGGCCAGAGGTCAAAGGGATAATAAAGCAAGTGTAACAAGGCAAAAAATGTCAAGTAATTCGTATAAAAATATTGAATTGCTGCCCAAAAGCCATGAATACAGATATCAGAGATTCACATAGATCAGTGACCACTATGGCACATGCACCTCTATTGCATATAGCTACCTAAATACTAATACACGCTTAAGAAGCTGATGTCCAAGAGAACTTAGAAAAACAAAAGTGGTAAGAATAGAGAAAACATTTATAAAATCCAGAAAAATTAATAACCAGATATTTGGACTGCAAAGTACAGTCAGATCTTAACATGACGCATATTATAGAAACAAAATAATCCCAAATAAATCCAAATCTCAGAATCTGTGCATTTGATTTTTCAGGACTCTTTTGGTTCAAGAATCTATTTTTGGGATAATCAGTTCTTATCCTCCCTTGCGAAAGTTGATTCCCGGTATTTTCTGAGTATTCTGAGAAAAGTGTATATTAACAAAATTACAGCTGCTAAAGAGTTCACCATTTAAATTTGTGTGTATTTCACCAATACTACACACTGTGAGCATTTGGGAAACGTTTAGAAATAACACCCACAGGCTTGAAAAGGACAATTCTCTGACACTGCTCACAAAGAAAGATCTCCCTAATAATCAGCAGCGCAGGGACTGCAGACATGTGACTATTCGCAGTTCTACTCCATCAGAAACAACAATGAAACACAAGCATCAGCTAAGACTTTGCAGTTTTATAGCACCAACTATTGATACTATTAAAGAAATTAAAAGAGAAAGAATAAGCTGTTATGTTGGGGTTTTCTCCATGACACAAAGTGTGGCAGAAGTTATGTGCAGATTGCGGGTAATTTTTTTGTTGAAGGGTAGAAAATACTTTCTCTCTTTACCTAAATTATGTTATTCTCTCTAGACATTTGCAGCAAGTTGTATTAAGTACTGATAACAAGTTAAACGCTGCAAAAAACATCTATGTGCAATTTCTGCCTGCCATTACCGAGTGACTGACAGACACTGTTTCCTGCATCTCAACACACATAGCTGCTGCTGAGTTTTAACTGGGGCATTCATTTTGAAAAGCTGAGTGATAACATTATCAAGTAGAAAATACTCCAGAAACAATGAGAGAAGGGGAGCTGAAAGGATGGTAAATAGTGCTTATCCAAACCATCTCAGGTAGAACGTAATTTGCTGAATCTTCTCCCTCCACAAAGGGCTATCATGGTGTTTCTCCTTTCCAGCTGCCACAGGCAGCAAATATCCATCTGTACTGCCCATTTCCAAATCTGTTATGCTCTCTGAGATTTTCTTTTAATTACAACCACTGAAAGTTTTCATCAGAACTTTTAAGCCAGCCTAGATATTTGTTCAGAACTCAGAAATCTGTACTGCCTAAGTTTGCATAGTTTGCCAGAAGCCTGTACCTGATGCATGTGGCATACTAATGCAGTTAAAACTGCAAGTCAGATTGAAACATTCATCCAAAACCCACTAGAATTACATTTTTCTAACAAAAAGAAGAAATTGCCTGATGGCTGAATTCACCACTAATACAAAAACCTCCTGCTGGCATCATCTTCACCCAGTGCATTGTAGGATATTGCTTATTTTACCACCTAAATTGCACCCTGCCCCTCCTCCTTAAATAAAGACCATTAAATCTTACCATAAAAACGAAGGTATTAATCATTTGTGCTTTCCCATCCTTTCCACTATATATGCAAGTTGACTTCTCCTGACATTTTGATTGCCAGAGAAAGATCCACAGTTTCAAATATTCATCTAGACCTAAAGGAACACTTAGAGCATTAGAATTTTTATTAAAAAAGAAGCCACCTTTAGAGGAGTAGAAAAGGAATAAGCTACCTAATCTCACATGACAGATTATAGGGCTGAAAGTGAACTCATTTTTTCTCTGAAGGTGCCTGCTTTTCAACAGCACATTCCAACTGGAATATTGCATGTACTTTAAAATATTCATTAATCTTGTTTCATCCAATTTACACCACCTGTTGGCTATTGGAAGTCAGTAAAAGTATTCACACACGAAGCAAAAAGATGCTGAGATACTTGTCCAAAATTTTAAGCTGAAATTAGCGAGGAAAAGGCAAATCCTTCTGTCCCAGCATGTGCCTTAATGACTGCCCTTACACACAGATTGGTCGTTCACAGGAAGGATTAAATAATAATATCATGTTTCCTGTATTAAGTATCTTTCACTGCAATGGAAATTCATTGCACCTACATCTGTAGATGGAAGCAAGTTATAAATGATTAATATGATTACATGCAGTACATATCAAGCTTGCAACAGATTATGTATGCCAGTCTCATACTGCATCTGCTGGGACAGTGTAATGTGATTCAGCAGATAAAAAACACTTATTATTTAAAAGGGTTATCAAATTTTGAAGCGACATTACATTATACATTGAGTCGTTGTGTTTGTGGGGCCGTATGTACTCCTACAGCTTCTGTGTACAAATCAATCATGTTGCCTCTTAATCCCCTACACGTGCATAACCCGGAGCACTGGACTGCAAGGAGTCAAAGCCCAGTACAGCACAAAAATAAATGGGTTTTAACACGCACTCTGAGCTTGGCTCTAAAGGCAAGACAGACATACTATGGATATTTTCTAGGAAGGAATACACAATTAAGGATTGCATTGTACCCCAAATCTGTACTGCTTGATTGCAAACTGAAATAGCATCTCAGCGTGCGTGTGCACACGTGCATGAGCGCGCTCTGAGACGCACCCTTTTCTGCTGCACACGTGCAACATCCCCTCAGGTACACCAGGTGCTTGGTCCTCACCCAGCTGTCTCACTTGGCTGCCTCTCCACCATGGAAGCAGTATGTCAACGACCACTCAGAAGAGAGGAAGTGCTTCAGACGAAAAAACATGAAACAAAAGAGCCCCCTCTCCTTGTGTCACCCATTTTTGGTATCACTGATCCATCTCAATAAGGCCAGGTGAAGGCTTCTCACACACAGTTCTGCCCATGCTCTGCAGTCACAACCTCCATGCCAGTGCTACTCTGTCTAACACAAGGTCTGTAAAGTCTGACGGGTTTTCTAATATGTGCCACCTGGACCCGGCAACCTCTTTTCATTTTTCCCGTCACAAACAAGAGTCTGGGTACTCAGGTCTTCTGATAACAAAACATCTAGATCTTTGTGATACTTCATCTTTTATGCATCTGATTGAATAAATTAATATCAATCTAGTCCATTCACATTGTCAGTACAAGAGAACATGAAGGCTTTCACTCTGAAGAAGTGTTAAAAATCTTTCATGCAGGACAAAGGTTCTATGTACAGCCACTGCAGTATACACACACACACACACACACACACACATCCCTGTCATAAGCTCATTAACTCATGGAACAGTTTCCTTCAGAATATGTTCGTATATGGCCACTCAATGTAAGAAGGCATCAGCAGAAGCAGAAAGGATTCTTAGGAGCACAGGGTGGTGGGAAAGGGTGGAAGTGGGGAATAAAATTATGAGACAGAAGAGATGACTTCTATGCAGAAAATCCTTGATTTATCCAAAATAAAGGCTAAAGTAGAAGTACAAGAAACAATGAAGCATCACATAACATCTGTCACACCTTCACATAGCAGGAACAAGAAAACTGGGATGTTTTTACATGATCCACAGGATGTTCCATACCTGTGGAACTCACTACCACAGAGTACAACTGAAGCCTCGAGGCCCAGAAGCACATAAAATAAAGTCAGGCACTTAGGCAGATAACAGAAGCTGCTGCAGTCACAGCATGTACTTATTATATTGTGTTTACACATTTCTAGAAAATACACATTAACCCTCTAAAACATGTGCAGAAGTACTAAGTAAGAAAAGACAGCTGTCAATGGAGTTGACTGTTAAAGGTGACTGGGGTAAGAACAACCATCTTCAGCTGCCCTTTTACATGTCAACTGTGGCAGCATTGCTAATATACTAATTTTGATAGCAGTCTGAGAAGTGTCACATCTGATGGTCTTCACGCCAAATTGAAATCCGACGTTTTTCCTTCACGAACGTTACCTTTGCTACTGGCATTTATTCTGTATTCCTCCATATGACAAATGAGAATATCAGGTCACAGCAGTGCACCTGTTTTGGCTCCCTGTTACTTCCAGGCTCACAGAGAAGGCTCTCCTAGTTAATTATTATGCAAAGTGAGAACACACACAGATAACGACAAGTAGCACAGAAGTTAATATATTTGGCTTTTTTGCTGCGCTGGGAGGGTCTGAACTACCAATAACCTTTTCTGCACTTGAGCTCAGCTCCACCATTCCCCATTCCAGATCCCTCTCCCTTTCTTTGCAAGAGCCTTGCCCTTATCTTTACAGCTTTTCCTACAATATTAATACTTACTTAGAAGGAAATTGTGAACAGAAGTTACCTAGTAATTTCCCAATTTACTATCTTATCCCTAAAAAAACCCAAAATCTCATATGAATTCTGGGCCAGGATCTCCAAATTCTGTTATCCACATACATTTATCAGGGAGGGCTGCTCTCGCCAATGCAGGCAGGACCTGGTAAGCAGAGAGGATGATACATCATTTCTTTTCCTAGATCTGCCACTAATCACTCCACCTCCCCTTAAAAACATTTATGCATGAGTAGAAAAATGAGCTTAAACCACCATCCAGCAGAGATCTGCACACAGAAACAGCAGCTCCACTCAAAGGCACTGACTCATCAGTGCCCTATATAGTCAAATACGCGTTGAATTTTAATTTAGTGAATTTTAGGTTTGGTTAGGGACTTTGGGGGGAAAGAGGGTTTGGGGGGGTGGGGGTTGAGGTTGGGTTGGTTTCAGAGTTTTGGGTTGTTGAGTTTTTCTGTTTGTTTTGGGGGATTTATGGGGAAGTTGTTTGTTGGTTAGTTTGGTTTTTTGGTTTTGTTGTTGTTGGGGTTTTTTGTTAATTTTGGTTGCAGTGGTAGCTTGTGGGGTTTGGGCTTCTTTTTTTAGGTTTTTTGTATCCCCTTCATAATTTGCAGAGACCATCCACTCCTGTCTCCCTGGGTGGATGAAATCTCTATGAGCTTGGCCCACCAGTAATCTATGCCCAAATAAAATAGCATCAGACAGCAGTATGGACCACACTCAGCAAGTCCTATATAACCACATCTCTTCAGATTAATATCCCTAAGCATTCCTGAAAAGTAATTTTCGTAGTTTCACATTCACTCAGTGGTCAATTATCTTGCAGAGATAGTAGATGGAGTTTGAGAATACATAAGAGTAGCTGAAGTTATGTGGATTTAGAATACCCTAATGGTGCACATACAGCCTGACAGGAAATAGAATTTTTAGGCTTCAGAAAATGACTTTTTGGCAAAAATTATTACACTGATATATTTGTATTACCAATTGTTACCAGAGAAAATCACTGGAAATCAGACCCTTAAAATTTAGTCTTAACAATGGTCTTGCAAAGTGTGTATTTCATGATACATCACAGTGTGTCCTCCTGGCAGCGGGACTTGGAGTCACTGGCCATGGGCCATCAGAGAGATGGATGAAGTCTGGCTGCCAGTCAGACAGCACAAAGATAGGAAGCCACTGAATAGCTGCTGCTCTAGAGGCACTATCATGCCATCTCTATACTGCAGAAACTACATAATTAGTCAAAATATATGTACTTTTGAAGGAATTAATTCACATGTTCTATGAAAATTTGGTTTTGTAGCTTTCTCAACCGAAAAAAAAAAAACTTGGGTCAACAGTGAATCTTTCTACATTTTTTTCCATTGTCAACTAAGTTTCTCTGAAATCTCAAACGTCACTTGCTCAGGTTCCTGAAAATCTTCCTATTTATGATGCTGTTACTGCTTTGCCCCATACTAAACTTGAAGAGCTGTTAGGTGTGATCTGTGAGGTGACATTCTGAAAGAGGCTGATGGACCATTCAGCACCATCTCTGGGTTCTGTCCCCAAATTTGGTTCATTTGTAGGTTTGCACTTGAACAAGGGGAAGAGTTGACTTGGTGAAAACAATGAGCAGTTTCCTTTGGAAGGTTCTAGGAGCACTACTTCTCAAGACACTAGGAATGAGTTGAACAAAGACAAGGAACGGAGGCAAAAAAAATTCATAACAGGTAATCCTAATACCTCTGCTTGGCACATGTTTGTAACTCCATGGTACTTGCAGTCCCCTGCTCTTCACAGTCCTGCTCCTTCCACTCTCCTTTGCACAGACAGTCCTTGCATCTCTCTCAAACAATCTTGCAATGCATCACACTGGACACTGTAACTTTTCCTTTCAAAATATACAGGAAAGGGCATGGATCTTCCATGCTGCTGAAGCCAGGCTACCAGACTCTTTCAGGAGCATAACCACATATATCTCTGAAGGAAGTCAGTAACTTCTGCACCTCTTAGAAATATCATATACTGCTATATTGGCCATCATACAGAACCTCAATCTAAAGCCCAGTCCACTGAGGTAGGTAGTCCTAAGTCCATGGTTTTCTACTGAATACAAAATGAGTTTCCTGCTCACAGTAATGTTATTTCCATGTTTGTAGAGATATGCAACAGGAATTAAGGGACTTGAGCTTCACTGAAGAGGATTCTGATTTCAGACCTTTCAAGTTCTGTGGACAAGAACTAAGTGTCCTAATTCCTAATGTATTTGGATGAACAAACCTGGGAAAATCAGCAAGAAAAATAATAAAATACCCCAAGAGGAGTTAGATAATGATGTTTCCTTCATAGTAATCTAACTGAAGACATTTTAACTATTCAGTAATGGACCCAAGCCTTGGAGATTTGTCCAAAACCAAGCAAACCACTGGAAATGCTTGTTTTAACACAGAATGCCTCCCTTATGCTTCTGTTTTCTACTTTTTAACTTAGTCACACAATTTCTGCTATGTCCCCTTAGCTGAAACGTTGCCCACTATTGCAGAAATGCTATGCAAGGTCCTGTGGGCCAGTTGTTCAACACTGGGGGACAGAGGGGAGAAAAATCCAAGTTCTCTTGAAACAATGGCAACTTAAGAAGATAGAAAAGCTTTATTGCAAATTTAAGTTGGTGCAGGGCACTGGACATTCCATCTCTGCTTTTACAGAAAGCTGTGGAGGACTTAACAAATTCAAGCATAAACATATTGCACATCTTATCCAATCTCAAACTTTTTTAACACATAATCACAAACTCTGATTAATCATCTCACTTAGAGACAGGAAGTATTCTTTTTGAAGCCTGGAAAGGGAAAGTAGTTTCCCTATAATAATCCCAGAGGCCAGTGGCAGCATCTGAGCCATTCCCTATGTCTGCCAAAGCCCTGACAGAGACAGCTTTATTTTTCTTCGCAGCAAGCGGTTGGGATTTGGGTTTGCTAATTAATGCTGTGGCATTTGCTCTTGTAATGCTGCAAAAGACACAGGTTAAAGCTAGAGAGTTCAACAATCACACTGCACAGTGTGTAGGCATTTCATTAGAAATATGCTGAAGTATTTACTGTGCCAGGAATCTACTCAGCATCATAGATTGGGCACGACCAGCGTCTTCAGAAAGACGAGAGAAAGACTACAAACAGTACCTTCTATGAGTACAAAAGGTTTCCATCTGGAAACCAGAAAAGAAATTCATGCATAAATTTGAAACACTATGCAATAAAGTGATTCATCTTCAGTGGAGTTTAGCAAGTACAGCTCCATATCAGAAGAAATAGCACATATGAAGTCTAATTACTTTTCTTCCCTCCAAACTCAGTGTTTTACAAACTAGAACTGACACATGAACAAAGAGACTGAAAAAAACCCAAGTTTTTTCACCACAGCTTGTTTGAAAACCCAGCCTACAAGTAGCTGGAAAATGCAGGGGCTGCTAGACTATGAAGCAGACCTGAATTAACAGTGAGAGCAATAGCTAAGATACTCTGCACAGCCAGTTTACGTGCTTTTTTGCAAAAAGCTTATATGCTTCCTGCAAAAAATAGATGTGTCCATGGAAACAAAACTGTCTGCACTATTCTGCATCCAAAGGCCCCATGGCCTTTACAAAAGAAAGGAACACCATTAACTTCCATTTTACAAAGCAAAAAACCTAAAGCATAACGATTAATCTCAGAGCAGCAATACCAGAATTTAGATCATGCAGTCCTTGTACGTGCAGTTGTTCTCAAATCTCTCTCTTTTTCAAGTATGAAGAAAAACTATTTCTTCAAGGCTTCAGTGGATCTGACCAAGAAATAAATGCTATTTAACCTGAAGAGGGCAGGACATGAGATCTAGAAAAGCCAAACAGGTTAATCCAGAGCATTGCCAGCAAGTCATGAGAGGGGCTCTTTCCCCTCTACTCAGCCTTGGTGAGGCCACATCTGGAGTGCTGTGTCCAGTTCTGAGCTCCTCAGTACAAGAGAGACTTGGAGCTCCTGGAACAGGTCCAGTGGAGGGCAAAGAAGATGATTAAGGGACTGGAGCATCTCTCTTACAAGGAAAGGCTGAGGGAATTGGACCACTTTGGCCTCGAGAAGAGACAACTGAGAGGGGACCTTGTCAATATACACAAGTAGCTGAAGGGAGGATGCCAAGAGGAAGGATCCAGGCTCTTCTCGGTGATGCCAAGCCATAGAACAAGAGGCAACAGGCAGAAAGTGATTCATGGAAAATTCCACCCAAACATGAGGAAGAATTTCTTTACTGTGTGGGTGACAATGCACTGACACAGGTTGCCCAGAGAGGATGTGGAATGTCTGTCACTGGAGATCCTCAAGAAGTCTCTGGACACAATCCTATGCCATGTGCTCTAGGATGACCCTGCTTGAGCAGAGAGGTTGGACCAGATGACCCCACTGCTGTCCATTCCAACCTTACCCATTATGTGATTTTTTCAAAACAACCATGTGAGACCCTAATGCAGGATTTGCACTTAATTTAAACAGCTGTTTAATATATTTTAGAAAATTATAGAACAGTCTTTGGGAAACCTATATCATTGACATCTGCTTAAAAATATGCATTTAATATGGCATTGAAGATGTTATCCACATTATTTGATCAGGATGGTGAAAAGACAATGTAAGTGCCACAAACATGCATCTACTGTGTTTGAAGAGAGTACCACCACAGACCACATAGCTCTACCCTGTTTTCTCCCTCTTTTCCTTGCCGAATTTGGACCTTACTAGAAAGTCTGAGAGTTGCCAAACTCTCAGCTCCAACACACTGAGCTGTTATTATCATAGATCAGTTTCTGTTCACCCCCTGTAGCTTGGTTTTAACATGCTGCAAAACCGAGAGCTTACCAGTTTCCTCTACAAGCCCAAACAGCAGCTCAGGAAGGCAAAGGAATTATCAGCTCTCCAAGACTATGGTTGTCCCATTCCTCACTAAGAGAAGCTACTCTCAGTCATTTCTCAGTTTGCCAAGCTATAAAAACACACTTGGCAGGTTCTACAATTTTCTGTGAGGAAGCTCTAGGATTTTCATGCTTTGGAACAAGAACTTGAATTTAGCAGATGCACAGCAATGGGTACTCAGGATGCATCTTGTAGGCCAAGTTCTTCTATTAGAAAAAACTTCTTGGCAAGTATTACAAGTATAATGCTGTTAATGCTCCGTAGCTGTGCTCTAGGATGGAACTCTCACAGACTTGCCCCAGCAAAATTAGTTATTTAATAGTTTCTTAACCAGAGAGAAAAATTAAGATAGTGTTTCACATAGACTGTTGCAAAAAATTACTCCTTGTAGTTTTGACCATAAATCTCCACCTCTCTCATCTGCAGAGGATCTGGCAGTTACAAGGCTGCCATAAACTAATTAAACTTCGGATCCCCTTAAATACAACATCAAATCTCACCATAAAATTTGAAGTCAAAAACTTAGGATGCTCATTCAGTACAATGAGGACTGAGGCCAAATCCGCCCCCTAAATCATGCAAGATTTCAATGCTCCATATGAGATTGATTACAATGTAATTTGCTTTTCTGAGGTGTACAGCTGATGTCTGTCTCTCACTACTTCAGGTAAGCATGTCTGCTTGTCTCTCACTTTTCCTTTGCAACGATGCTAAATAGGAATGGTTTTGAAATTTCTAACAAATTTAATGGAATGAGAATCTTGCTTCCTACCTGGTTGTCTGGAGCATTTACAATACATAACCTACGGAAGCAACTGACAATGCCAGCCAGACAATAAAAAAAGAAAAAACTTAGGATAACAATACCTGGGAGAGCATCTTGGTTTTGCATATTTTTTCTTGGTAATTAACCATCCAAACTCACCATCGTCTTCCTGCACCTTCACACCCTGGCTCCTAGGTGCCCAAAAATTCAGTACCCCCACTTCTGTTTAACTCCATTACAGAGTACCCCCTGCACAAAACTGGAAACATTTATTGATATTTACCTTGCATTTTTCACAGCAGTGTAATGGAGTGCTTGAGTGAAGAGATCAGAGAACTATAGAATCATAAAATGGCTTGGGTTGGAGGGGATCTTAAATATCATCTAGTTTCAATCCCCTGACATAGACAAGGACACCTTTGACTTGATCAGTTTGCTCAGACCCCCATCCTTCCTGGCCTTGAACATCCCCAGGGTTGGGGCATCCACAGCTTCTCTAGGCAAGCTGTTTCAGTGCCTCACCACTCTCACTCTTTCTTTCTAATATCCAACCTCAATCTACCCTCTTTCTTGTTTGAAGCCATTCCCCCTTGTCCTGTCACTACCTTTCCTTGGAAAAAGTCCCTTTCCATCTTTCTTGTAGGCTCCTTTCAGGTACTCAAAGACCACAATAAGGTCATTGCAGAAGCCTTCTCCTCTCCAGGGCAAACAATCCCAACTCTTTTAGCCTTTCCTTATAGGAGAGGTCCTCCATCCCTCTGATGATCTTGGTGGCCTCTTCTGGACTATCTTCAACAGATCCATGCCCCTCCTGTGCTGGGACCCCAGAGCTGGATGTAGCTCTCCAGGCGGAGTTTCACCAGAGGGGAGGGGCAGAATCCCCTCCCTCACCCTGCTGCCCACACTGCTTTGGATGCAGCCCAGGACAGGTTTGGCTCTCCAGGCTCCAAGTCCACATGGCTGGCTCATGTCCAGCCTCTCTTCCACCAGCCCCCCCACGTCCTTCTCAGCAGGGCTGCTCTGATCTGTTCATCCTCAGCCTGTGTTGATACCAGGGGCTGCCCCAACCCAGGTACAGCACCTTATGCTTGATCTCATTAAAACTCATGAGATTCCCATGAGATCCGTATTGGGCTCACTTCTCAAGCTTGTCCAGGTCCCTCTGGATGACATCCTGTCCTTCAGGGTGTGGCAATCACACCAGTCAGCCCGGTGTCATCTGCAAACCCAATGAGGGTACATCCCTTTGCCTGTATCATTAACAAACACGTTAAGTAACACTGGTCCCAATACAGACCCCTGAGAGACACCGCTTGTCACCAGTGTCTGTCAGGACTCTGAACAATTGACCACTATTTCTGGATGCAATCGTTCAAACATGTTGCTAGCCACCAAACAGTCCACCCACCCACATAGAAGCCCTTCTTGCTATTCTTTGAGTCCCTTGCCAGGTTCAGTTCCAGCTTCATCTTGGCCTTCCTTACCCCCTCCCTACAACTGAACTTCATTTCTTCCCAGGTTACCTGTCCTTGTCTCCACTCTCTGTGCACTTGCTTCTTTCCCTTCGACCAGCAGTTTGACCAGCAGTTCCCTACTCAGCCATGGGGGTCTCTGGCTTTTCTTGCCTGATTTTGTGCTCCTGGGAATTGTTAGCTCCTGCACTCCATGGAAGACTTTCTTAAAGATCTACCAGTTCTGTTCCACTCCCTCCCCTGAGGGCAGTCTCCGAAGGGATGTCTTCTCCCTGAAGAGCTAGAAGCTTGCCTTCCTAAAGTTCAGGGGCATAATTTTATTCCTTACCTGACCCATACCCCTCAGGACTGCAAACTCCACCAGTGCATGATCACTGCATCATTAATAGCTTTTAAAGCTGAACTAAAGCACAGGAAAAGAAAACCTGTTCATTAAAATCACCTAGCTGTCAGTGCTGGACATAGAATTCTTTTCTCTACTGTTACTATTAAATTATTATTAATAATGACATTCTTATTATAAGGGAGAAACTGCAATTCATGTGGTTTTAAAAAAATATAGCAAAAAAGAAGGCAGGAAGTATTTAAAATGCTGCTGCAACAGTAAATATCACCTCTGGCATATTTGTCCTGGAAGAACAGAGCACGATTTGGAATACCTAATTGAAATGTGCTACAGGAGATAAGGCTGGCTGCAGAGACTGACATTTAAAAGCAGGAGACACCAAACAAGACATAAAATATCACTGTTGCTGCCTCAAAGCAGAAACCCACTTACACAGAACTGAAGTTTTCTCCCACTCACCCTTTGCCCCTCCCCTGCTGACAGACACAGCAAGCAATTAACCCCTTCCCTGATGTCACCAGTAATACCACCCCCACAAAAATATAAAGGTTTCTACAATTTCATGTAGTTATTTCCTCCTGCAAATCACGCAGCCCTGCACGAAGCAGCATATCTTCCCTCTTCCCATTCCTTCTGTGCAAAATCGTGCTTCTTCCCTGACACATCAACATTTCAAACTCCAGCACACAAGATGTGTGTAGCTCTCCTCCTGCCCAACCCTGCATGGCAGCGTGTGCACGCTGTGCCTACTGGCCTCTGAGTAGAAGAGCTGGTAAACTCCTCCTCAGCTGGAATGGAATCTAGGGGTAGTGCCAGAATACAGAGCTGAGGAAAAAATCCTTGGCACACAAGGGATATTATGACATGTTTGGCTGCTCAAGCTTTTGCTTCCTTTGTCAGAAGGAGCACTGGTGCCTTTGAGTCATCTGATCTGGTGTTGTGGACAAGCAGCAAAGGACATAAATTCAGCAGATTCCATAAATGCAGTTTGCATCAACAACACTTCAAGCAAGGACTTAATTAGAAAGTCACAGTTCATTAAAAGAGCACCAATTAGCTTTTTCAACTACATATTTTTTCCTATGCCAGGATAGCAAGGCAAAGATTGGGATGCATATCAGAACCAAGCACCTTGTGCTGCTCAGTGAAACATCCCAGTGTTGTTGAAGGAACAACCCTGGTTAAAAAGCTGTGTTTGAAATAGATGTTAGAAAATATGCTGTGAAGTTTCTGAGCCATTAGACTGTTCATGTCAATGGACTAATCACTGGTCTTGAGCAAAATGGGAAATCCTAGCCCAAGAGAAGGTATTTTTAAATTTAAGATTTAGATTTTTCATTTTATCAATCAACGCTTGCTTTCATACAGCACCAGTCGGTACCTCCTTGTTTCCCTGAAACAGGATGGGCCAAAGAAGGAGGTTCCTTTTTGTTGAGCAATACACCATGTGGAAAGGTCCATGGTGTAGCCACAGAGACTCAACAGATCTGTTTTCCTGGAGCTATTCTAGTCACTCCTGATAAGCAAACAAACAACAGTTCTATTCTCCCTCTGTTTTCAACTCAGACTTGCTGTGTAGGGTGTCATTCCTTTCCATGTTGTAGCACATACTGTATTTCTCTTCCATTAACCCCCTTTTCCCAGTTCTGGAGCAATTTTATCAATAAAACCCAATACACAAAATTAGTGAACTCTGTGGACCCTTGACTAGTGCTTCCAGGTGGAAAGCTTGATACACAACAGAACACAGGAGAGAAATTCTCAGAAGGCCCATAAACTCTTATCACAGCATTTCAAAGGACCATGATAGAAATACTGCTTATACTGCACTCTCCTATGGTGCACCCCTGCCTCATATTCAATAGTGTCCCAAATCAAGGGTGGTTTTTCTCGAGAATGCTCTAACTGTATCCCAAGAAGGTATGCAAAACAACTACATGCAGACTAGATTGCAATGTCAGATATCCAACGTGTGCCATTCTTTTCATAAGCACTTACCTGGTCATTCAAGGACTTGTAACAGCAAGTGCAAAACAAGTACACAACATTTTGTTTTCTTAGACCTCAGTGACACAGGTTACAAGCTTCCATTAGAAGCTGCCATTCAAAGCAGGTGGCCACCTTGTCTGTATGAAGCCCAGCCCTACCAGAATCCCTGCTCTTCTCCTGCCCTCCTTCACACTACAGAGTGAAGTACTCCTGAAACAAAAAATACAACCAAACAAAAAAATTTTAAAAATCAGTCTGTGCTCTGTGGTTCACAGCATTTGGATGTGTTGCCAGCATACCTGAAAACCAGGAAAGGAGGCTGAGGGCTCCATGTGTCACGGGATAATATTATGATATTTGAGATGCCTGTTAGATACCTTGCCAACACTAGCACTCAGTCAGTACCAATTTCTGCCACCATAAACTGGCACTGCGTGGAACACACTGCAAGATTGGAGAATCCCTGTCCAGAGACATTCAGCTCAAGATCCAAATGCAGAAATTACATGGACTACACAGGAAATCTGACACAGGACAGAAACAAAATGGGTGCAGTGACATCAGTCAAGCCAAAGAGAGAAAATACTTCTCAAGTTGTTTGCCTGGGCTAGGCCACCTAGAGAAGCAGAAGTACTAGGAAGTGCATGAGAAACCTGAGATCCAAGTGTAGTTACACAACTGGAAAACAAGGAAGGGATGAGGCTGGGGTTCAGATACATTAGCAGATTGACAGAATCCTAAATTGACTCCGGAGTAGGCATACATCAGAAGCAAGGTACATTAATAGGTTATGCAGGAGCCCAAGAAATGGTGAGAGAGTTGGAGAAAAGCATTTGAGCATATGCCTGAGCATGACAGCTTGCCTATGCTTTCCCCATTTGAAGTTACTATTCCAAGCTCTTCACTTCTCCAAGAGCACTTCTACAAGTGAACTCACCCCATTTGAATTTGAAAAGCCTTTAGTCCAACAGTGGATATCACTGGAATTGCTGCTAGGGCTTTAATTGAGGCACAAATTCAGGTCCTCAGCATGCCAGCAGGTATTCTTGGGCATCCTATAAACACAGACTTATGCAAAAACACACCTTATTCCCTTCAATCTCCTTATTCATCCCTTTCACCTTTTTTTCTATTTTAAATAAATAAAAAGCTCCCTTGCCAGTTCACTAAAACTTCTGTTACTTTAAGAATGGTTTTGAATTTGTCCACAAACAGGTCCTTCCACAGAATCATGAAAAAAAAAAAAATACATGTTTTAGATACCAATTTGAAATACAACTTACTTTTTGCAGCCCCTAGTTGATTCTGCATCTTGTAAGATCGCTTCTTATCTTCTTGTAAGATAAGGGGTGATCTGAGCAGCTGTTTCAGGCTGACACTTCAGTGGGGTTGGTCAGAGAAATATCGCCTAGTTTTAATCATAGAGTGGTTTGGGCCAAAAGGGACCTCAAAGATCTTTTAGTTCCAACCCACTGCCATGGGCAGGGACACTTTTGACTAGACCAGATTGCTCAGAGCCCCATCCTTCCTGGCCTTGAACACCTCCAGGGTTGGGGCATCCACAACTTCTTTGGGCAAGCTGTTCCAGTGTCTCACCCCCTTCACAGTAAAGAATTGCTTCTGATTCTAAACCCACCATCTTTCAGTGTACAGCCACTCCCCCTCATCCCATCACTACGCACCCTTGTAAAAAACCCCTCTCCAGCTCTCTGGTAGGCTCCCTTCAGGTCACAATAAGCTCTTACTAGATCCTTCTAGTGTCCGGGTGAACAATCCCAACTCTCTCAGGGTTTCCTCATAGGAGAGGTCCTCCATCCCTCTGATCATCTTGGTAATTCTCCTCTGGACTTGCTCCAACAGGTCCATGCTCCTTCTGTGCTGGGGACCTCAGAGCTGGATGCAGATCTCTGGGTGGGGTCTCACCAGAGGGGAGAGAGGGGCAGAATCCCCTCCCTTGTCCTGCTGGTCAGGCTTCTTTTAATGCAGCCCAGGATTCAATTGGCTTTCTGGGGTGCAAGTGCACTTGGCTGGGTCATATTGAGATTCTTGTCAGCCAACACCTCAGAGTTTGTTTTCCTCAGGGCTGCTCTCAACCCATTTTTTAGGCAGCCTGTATTTGTGCCTGAGCTCTCAACCCACATGCAGGACCTTGCACTTGGTCTCTGCTGATTGTGTAGGGAATTAGGGGAAGGTTGTGAGGGGCAAACATGCAAACATGCAAACATACACTGTGCAGTGTAAACTTGTCCACCTTATTTCTCAGTAGCTCCCAGCAATTCTTCCCCTTTTTTTTGGAAGTACTAATGTGTGTCTGGGGAGACACAATAAAGACGCTCTCGCACCTGCCAGGTTCAGCAGAAAGGAGGAAAAATGGATGGATTTATTTACATTATCTCATTCTTATACACGTCCCAACTCCATAAGGGATTGGAGAGCATGTCACTTCCTTCTCAATCCCACTGGAGAAGAAAGGTGCTCATCAAAGTTGTCGTATCACAAAAGGAATGAAAAACAGAAAATACCGTTAAGTAAACACTGGCTATTATTTACATGAAACTGTGTGAGAAAGAATCTGACTCCAAGGTTAAAAACAGAAGGCTTACAAAAACCAGGGCAACATCAATGGATGTTGGCAGAAAAGGAAAGAAAAAGGAAGTAAAAAAGAGAGAATTAATCACAGTTATGTTGGGTTTTTTCCTCCTCTTACTAACTGAAATCCTCCCTAGTGACTCCGTTTTAGACTGCTGTGGCTCTAGAAATAGCCTGGACAATTAAAATTATCTCTCCAGAGTACTTCCTGCAGCTTCCTCTCGCCTCCAAACTTGCATCTCATTGAAGAAGTGACCATCCCTCTACATAAACACAGCCTAAACCAACAGGAGATTAGATTAGTTTCCATTACCCATGAATTCTCCCTGTTCCCACATCTCTCTACTCTACTTCCTATTTTCAAAGAGACTTCTTTCAGTGTCTGACTAATGTCAGCTTTTTCATTGTCTTTACGGGATGTTGGAGATTCTCCCAGCTGTGCAGAGCCATTTTAGGTCTAGACAAAGCACACCCCAACCAATTAA
This sequence comes from Platysteira castanea, assembly GCA_013397175.1. Lineage (NCBI taxonomy): Eukaryota > Metazoa > Chordata > Aves > Passeriformes > Platysteira > Platysteira castanea. The sequence continues at coordinate 394,608 of VYXC01007079.1, read as the reverse complement.
CTTTTAGTGTATTCAGTGAATTGCTCTGGGAGACCACTAATAGAAACAGTGCAACAGAGGAAGGAGGGAAACAGGGAACTACCAGGCATGACAGAAGCATGGAAGTCCCATAGCATCGGACAGAAGGAACTGAGGGAAGTCCCAGGGTGGGGCTTTTTTTGTTGTTGTTGGTTTGGTTTTTGGGGTTTTTTTATTGGTTGCCTTTGTTGGTTGATTTAGTTGTTTTTAATTTTTTTAAATTATATGGTATAAGAATCAAAGCAAGCACATTTCTGTGTGAATGACCCTCCCCATTAAAATATGTGGAATGCCCATCTCTCACAGCCAGAAGCTCAAATATAACTAGTATTCATAAGTTAGCACCACTATGAGCCTGAACCACATTGTTATTTAAGGGATGAAGTGGTAGGACTGGCTTTCCAGTCTCTCCCACTGAAAGGCTAAGCATCAAGACAGAATCAACAGATCTGAGATGGACATGGCATTAAGTCTCTTCTGGCATGAGATGACCTTTCAGAAAAACACACTGCAAACACTGATAGTCACTGAGCACAAATGCAATTACATGGTGCTGCCAGTCAGAACAAATACACTGTATTCTGGCCACTGTGGCAGGTGAAGCAGAACAGACCCAGCCCAGGACGCCAGGCCTTAACCAGCAACTCCAGAATTCCTATTGCTATCCAGGCTCTTCTTCCACTCCAAGTGGCTGAGCTTTTTAATTGTTGGGTATCTTTGTTTGCCCTGGGTTAAGCCTGTGGGTTTGCTTTCGTTTACTGAGCTGTGCCTGTTAGCATATTATCACACTAAGACTCAGGAATGCCTTAGCTCCTTACTGGAGATGGGGAGTATTTGTTTAAGGACAGAAAGAATGATGAAACATATACCCAGCTCTTATTTTCTTCTACCCTCTTTAATAGATAGTCATCGTTGTGGTGTCTGTGACATCCAATTTGGCCTGGTCCTAAAAGTAAACCCAGGTACAACCTACCGTTCACCAGGACGCAGGAGCAGCAGCAGGTAAAAAAACACAAGGACACCGACTGCCCAAGGTGCTTCCCTACATCTCCACCCACAACGAGCTGCTAAGTAAACACCAGCTCACGTAGTCATGACTGCCAAGCCTAGCAGGTTTTGCTTCCTCCTCCCCCAGCAGCCTCCTTCCCATTATCCTCCTATCTATAGGAAGAAGATTTGCAAGTGAACTTTTGGTTGGTCATTATGTATCATTCCCCCACACCTCACACTTCTTTGCAAAATCTGTGGCCAAACAGGGTCCTCCTCCACCTGCCCTCTGCCTCTCTCCATCTTTCCCACCTCACAATCACCTTTTTTTAATCACCTGCATTCTAATCTCAGCAGTATTTGTCAGTGAGCCAAGGCTTGCTGGAATTAGTGAACAGATGAGATCAGTTTAAAAAATTCAGAGATTCTTTAAAAGAAGAAAGTTGTGCAATGTGCTCAACAGAGCATGCTACTGTCCCAAAGAATGCCTGACAAGCAGTTAGTACAATCATGCCCTTCCTCTAAAGCCCAGGACTGGGTACTAGGAAATGTGACTTTTATTCCAGGTTTGTCTAAAGACACATATGATGACAGACAAGCCATTTAACCTCTCCCTGTGTGCTTTTCCTGCCTAAACAATACTGAAAAATATAAAAAAGTGATCAGCTATGACTCTGTGACTCAGCTTTATCTAGAAAACAGAGGTTCATGGGTGCAGTGGGCACAGAAGGCCAGTCCTTAGCCTTATTGCTGGAGAAAATACAGTGGTTGATGCATTGTCTCCCTAAGTCACCAAAGTCTTCACAGTGCCTCGAACAGCCAAAGTTAGAAGACAACTAATAACTCTACTGTGGGCCATTATAGGGTTTCCAATCCCATTTCCTCCCAACAAATCTTTCTTAGGTCTGTAAGGGTCTAATGAACACTGTCAAACTGAGCTGTACGAGGTGAGCTACGAGCGGGGCAGCTGGACAAACTGGACCAAAAGGCTTCCAGTAATGAGCATACTGGCCATCAGGGGACAAGGTCTCCAGCCAAAGTTAGAAACTTCAGAGAAAGCCTGAGGTGAATGTTCAAGCCTTCCTCAGGGCAATATACAACAAGAGCCAGAACTGCTAAGAAATGACATGTTTCTTTGGAGCCTCTTCTGAAAGGCCAAAAAGCTTGTGCAGCAGTGTGAACATGCATGTCATCACTTCCCTCTGGGAAGACAGTGCTGCATTTTGTTGCTTTGTTTCAGGTTTTGCTGACTTCACTGCCTGGAATAATATGCCAGATGGAAGGTCTGATTTTATAGGATGAGAGCAGTGTGTGAAAGTTAACAGTGGAGACAAAGTACTGTGGCAGCAAAGGGAGATAACTCATGGGGTGACGTTCAAAGGAGGACTCCAGGCTGAATAGGAGGAAGAGTTCCCAGAATCTGTGGTAGGGGAATGCAGAGCATGTAATGAAGACAGCAGGCTATCCAAGCACAACACAAGAACAAGCACAATAAAATGAAGAAAAATCTCCCTCTGAAAGGACAGTGCCTTTCAGACTCAAGCGCTTACGGTCTGCTTAAACGAAAGAATATTCACATCCATTCAAGTAGCTACAACTCTCTGCAGGACTGAGCACAGGTTCACTTATGAGGTGGCTCCAGCTGAGTCTGGGTGCCCAGGCCAGCACCCAGGGCAGGCCTCAGCAGGAAGGTGAGAAAGGATTTTTCAGGTCTCTCCTCTATAATTAGCATTTCATAATCTTCTTAGCTAGAATAAAAAGGTAGATGAATCTCTAATACTTTTTCATAATACATGTAGTAAAAGTGGTGAGTAGAAGCCCAGCCCTTTCAATAAGCAGTATACCAAAAAAACTCTTTGCAGTACTAATCAAGAGAATCAGAGCATCTGCCAGTTAGGTCTAGGCAATAATTATATTCACATTTTATAGAGAGGGTATTATAAAGTAACATTACAGAGGAACAGGCATACTACCAAAAGATCAAGTGCCCAAACTCAGAAATCCATACAATTTTCAAAGGTCATTGATAAGCAAAGCTCAGATGCTCCTACACTCTGAAAATGCAGCTATCATCATGACTGCCTGCCTACAAAAGAGCAGCACCTCCTAACCTCATCTAACTCACTCCCATGTCCCTTACAAATATTAACAACTGGAACGTCTACAGGACACTTAACTTCAAAGAGGCTGAGATAGTACATAGGGCTCATTTAGTCTATGTAAGAGGGAGGAAAGAAGTTACTTTTCAATTAAATGATAAGACAAACATTGCAAGGAATTGAGTCTTTTCCCTAAATTATAGTCCTAATTCAGTCATTACACATAATTATTAAATTTGCACAAAATGATTAGATAGGCTTTACTTACAAAAGAGAAATAAATGGAACTGCCAATGTTTGCATATATCACTATTTAAAATAAAGACCAAAAGTCCTCCTTGGTGGGCATGTCTGTTTGTGGGTGCATGTGCACCAGTATCCATTTCAGACAGCTCCATTTTTCAACACACTGAATAGCTAATGGAAGATACCATCTAGATTCACCTTAGAGCTTCTGATGTGTGCTATTCACGGGGACCATCATGGGTGATGCAGTACATGTATTTGTGTTTAATTAAAAAAAAAACCAAAACAACAACAAATGAGCAGAATTTGGAGCAATAATTGAGTTATTTTCAACAGGGAAAATCAGCAATGCTGCAAGCAATGCAACAGCACAGTAAAATGCTGTAGATAGGACAGACTACAGGGAAATTTCCAGAACTGATCAAAGCTCTGACCTGTCAATAAAAAGAGATAGTAAAAACATCTTCCACTATGTACTTGGCCACTAGGTCATACACAGTAACATATATATTCCCCTTATTGGAAACTATTTGCTTCACTTGTGGTAACAACTGTAACATTTGAAAGGTGCAATCTTAAGCATGTCAGAAATTATATTTCTCAGTTATCAGGAAAAATAAATCTACTTCAACTTCAGTTTTTCCTCCTCTACCTCTACTCCACTCAGTATGATGTACTTAAATGTGACATATGATGTACTTTAACAAGATTTTATAAAAGAAATAAAAAGAACAGCTGAAGAAGGATGCTTGCTGTGCAGAACAGCAAGCTTTCCAGGTCTTACAAAACCAGACTCTCACATATTCACTAGTACACTTATCGTAAGCATTTATGACTAGATAAAGGGAGGCTTCTAGGTACTTCTACAGATCTCAAAGCAAACATTAAATGCTGCACAGCCCTCCTGTAAAGCAATGTTATTGCTGTTTACAGAGAAGCCCAGAAGGTTGAAGTGACAGAAGCTGTGCCAGGGGCTGCAGCTATGCTGGGACGGGCAGTGCAGGAAGACTGACAGCCGCCGCAGCTGGAAGCAGGGCTGTCTGGCCACCAGAGGAGGTGACCGGCCTGGCATTTTGAATCCCCACACCGATGCGCACCAAATTAAGCAAACTATTCACCGGCTGCAAAACTGCGGAGGTTGCTGAAAACCCTGGGTGATAATCCTTGTTTATTCAGCAAGGCCACTTAACTGGAATGGGTAATACACCAAGGCCTCACCACAATTAATTGACACATAATTGACAAACGATTGCCTCTAGCTTGCTTGATGCCAGATGCTGTCAGTCCTTGTGGACTCCCTGGTTGCCCACTACCCGTGGACAGATCCTGCTGCAGCTCACAGGCTGTCCTGGGGACACAAGCACTTTGCAGGAGGGTTCACCAGGGAATCTGCTTGTGTAACTTAACTGTTTCAGCCTCTCTGTCACCAAGTACCACCCTTAGCCCAGGATTTCTGCACAGGGAAAGGAGCAGGCTCCATTTGGAGCTCTGGGAAGGCAAAATGGAGGTTCTACAGCAGCTAGGGACCAAGGGAGAATATTAAACACTCCATGCCTAATCGAGCATCTTTTCAAATTAGCCTGGCTGCCTTATTTCCTCTATTCAGACAGAACAAAGAGCTGAAATGTTACAAAGCATCTGCGGCACTGAGCCCCACAGGCACCCTCCCCCTCCTGCTGTGCTGGGCCATCGCTCTAAAACTTGTGCAGAAAGAAAATGTAGGCAGACTGGGGTTGAGAGCCCCTCTCTGCTCATCTTTCCCCACACGATGCTGGTAAACATTCTTTGCCACATGCAGGTTTGCACAAGAACCACTCCCACCTAAACACCTTTGGGTGGCTACAATCCCTTATATATAAAACTTTCAATTCAAAAAAATAAGGCTTCCCTTTTTAATCAAGAACTAGTAAAGAGTATCTCACCACAAAAATGACCTCTAATTATTTTAAGACAAACAAGCCTCATTTTCAAATCGAAATGGGAGCAAACGCGTTAAATGCACAGGGGTGGTCTGTAGAAATCTATGGCTCATCATGTATATAGAGGGCCAGAGGCTGGAATCATCTCATAAGCCCTTTGCAATTGTAGATTAAAAATTTTATAAATCATTTTTTCTCTGACACTTCACCACTCCAACCTACATCCATACGCCTCATCCCACATAGTCAGTGTATGCCTGCACCCAAACCAAACCATGGAAACTGCTGATCAGAAAGAATGCATGAACAGCACTCCCTATCTCTGTGCCTGTTCCTCCCAGCCCCAGCTGGGTCACCAAAACATCAGCACCGGAACTTAGAGGTATCCAGTATAAACTGAAGCTAGAGCTTTCCACAGAGCAGCCATAAGAACTTTTTTTGCAAACAGGGCAGAAAAGTGTAATGAGTTCAGAGCTCACTGTTTAATTAGGGCAGTATGAGCTGTTGTAGTTTCTTCAAAACCTGGATCATTCCAAAAGTCCCCTGCAGAGCAGCCAGGCTTGCCACAGACATCCTCTCACCTGCAGAATGTTTTGCAGTAAGAAAGGAAAAAACTCTTCTGTTTCTCTTTGTGCATGTTTCCACCAAGTGCACGTGGCAGAAAGGCCCAAGGAGAAAGGACGGAAAGATTCCTTTGGAATACCAGACCAAATTTGGAAAGGTAACAGTGATTTTCAAATCAGAGCAGCCTTTTGCCCACCTAAATATAACCTAAAAAGCAGGTCATTAGTCTCTGCTATTGACTTGATACCAAAAGTCATGAATTTCAGCAGCAAGGAGAAAACAGCATTAGCACCAGTGATCAAATCATTAAAGGATGTGACCTCAAATTTTTGATTCATCTAAGATCTAAAGAAACCCATTTAAGAAATGGCTGCTGGTAAGCCCACCAAGAGACACAGAGGGTAAGCCAAGGTGTGACTTATGTGCTTCTCCATTACCTGCACCACTGCTCCCTCACTAGACCAATGTGCTCCAAACTTCTCTCTTCTTCCAGCTTACCACCTTCCCTGTACTCCTTTGGAAACTTTTTTGCTTTAATGAAACAATCCCCACTCCTGCTGCAAAAAGAAAACCAGGAAGGACTGTGAATGTCTGCCTAGTTTAGAAAAGCTAATGTTGATTTAGACAACATCAGGTACATAAGGCAGACCTGTTTGTTTACATCCTGCACCCTGCTTGTTACTCATCTTAACAGCACCCCACATTACTGCCTGCACTGCAACAGCCTCAAAATCTTTACAGTGTATTGACTCTTTATCTTAAGAGTTGCCATATGCTTTCTCTAACTGTTAGATTAATAATTTAAGATCTGACACTGATCAGTTCACAGCTTTTGTTCATTCACCTGAAAAACAGCTGCTGCACAAGAGCTGCCATTGTTTACTTTCAACAAAAGCAGTTACTTTTAGTTTTCCCCTTAAAAAAGGGAATAAATATCTAACATAAAACAATAATGGAAAAGTACACATTTTGAAAGATGAAGTTTTGGTGAATGCTGTTAGTTGATGCATTCAAAACCAGTCTTTCAAAATCATGTTTGGTAACATGATTCATGAAGCCACTATAGCAAGATGTCTTCTGCTGAAGATTCCTTGAGCCCATGAGACACCAATGTCTCAGCTTTCTGAGTTTGCAGTAACAGTTGTCTGTCTTCTCAGAGGAACATGTTGAGGACTAAAATGACTTAATTTTGCATGGTTATTTATATGAAAATTTCAAATTTAGAAATAGATAAAACAGATGACCATACAGCCTAAGCAATGTTTTCAAGAAATAAAGGCTTTGACAGTTTCACATCATGAAGTATATGCTAAGTAGGATTCCCAATCTTATTTCAAGTTAATCTAAGGCATAATTTCCAGAGAAGAATCTCAGTTTGAAATAGCATGCAGCTATTTCAAAATAAATTAAATCTTGGGAAATCTGATACAATGAAGTTAACATAATAGTTAGTATCATATAAAGTAAATAAAGTAAATTGTTATTGTTGGTACAGTATAAAATTTTGCATGTGTAAAATTGCTCTGTAATCTTAGTAGACAGAGAAACACCCAGAAAAAATAATCTCATCTGTTGCCCTGGTTTTTGTAAGCCTTCTGTTTTTAACCTTGGAGTCAGATTCTTTCTCACAGTTTCATGTAAATAATAGCCAATGTTTACTTAATGGTATTTTCTATTTTTCATCCCCTTTGTGATAAAAGAACTCTGATGAGCACCTTTCTTCTCCAGTGGGATTGAGAAGGAAGTGACATGCTCTCCAATCCCTTGTGGAGTTGGGACGTGTATAAAAATGAAATAATGTAAACAATAAAGGTCTTTATTCCTTCCTTTCTGCTGAACCTGGCAGGTGTAAAAGTGTCTTTACTGTGTCTCCCCAGACACACTCATCCTCTCTTGTTTGTCTACCACTAACCTATGTCTGAAGTTCTTCTAGGCTTTCTCACTTTCTCATAAAGCAAGGGAGAGTGAAAATGTAGCAGAATGCATTTCCAAAAAAGAAAATCCTATAATAGTTTTGAATCCTCTGTTATTCACATCGACTTAGGCCCTCAGCAGTAAGACAGCATTCAGCTCCCACTGATCTGACTTACAGTCTTCCCCTATTCACAATGGGTAGCTCTTCACTGTCTGAATAAAAGGCCTACTGAAACTGGTTTATCCTGTACTGCCTCCTGTTTGGTTAGTTACAATGCCATTTGGTTTGTTACAAGAAATACCTCAAGCCGCTTCCATAATTCAAACATGCACTTTCAAAAGAGACTGTGTGGTTAAACCCATCAATGTATTAGTTACAGCAACAAGTCCCAGCAGCTTTTGCAAGAACCAAATCATATTGCAGGTCATGGAGACTGGTTCAGACTTCTCATAGACCTCACGATATTATCGCCTGACATAGAGCTATAAATCAGTTTGAGTGGTCTCTGTATTTTCAAAGCTGTAAGATAGATAACCAAGGGTGACTGACTGCACAAGGCAGAAACAAATAGCCCTTCTTTAGCTCATCAACCTTCCTAGATACTCTTGCCCCAGAGTACCCAGCCCAAATACCAGTATTCTGAGATGAACCCTCCCTTTTTCACCACCTAAAATCATCTGCCTCCAAGCTTCCATCATTGACATGAGCACAGCCCCCACGCACTAATCTGCTCTGCAAATGTCAGTTAATTCCCACACATAAAATGCAGATTGAAGGAAGTCCTCAAGCTGCTCCCTGGAGATCCAGGTTCACCCCTGAGACCAGTGCTTCAGCTTTCACATCTGACTTCTACAAAACAGCCTGTGTTCATGGGTGTCTCCTGCTCCTGACACAGTTCTATCACATGCTAGAGGAGCTAAGACTTTAATGTATACAGATAGTGTTCATGTTTGTTTCCCATTTTTGCCCCTTGTGAAGAATCTCTCAGACAGCAACACCACCAAAGGCTGTATGAAAAGGTGCTCTTTCCTTTCCTCAGCAAATTGCCAGAGGCTTTTAGAATAGCAAGCACAAAAGAAAATAGGTTCTCCTGACATTGCATCCCTCAGATTCTGTTGTGCTGAAGAAGGAGGTCAATACAGGACCTTTTCCCTCCAGCACTTGGCTGGAGGCTGGGAGAATGTTGGACAGAAATTATCACAGAACGTGTAATATAGTGTGCCTTGTTTTTATACTCTCCCACAGAGTGTTGGAGAACAGAAACATGTTCTGAGTCATTATGGCCACTCATGTTCATCTTATGACAGGCAGCTGCCATCAACTCTCCTCTTTGAGGAAAGCCTGATGCAATTCCTCAGCTTAAGCAGGAAGCACAAATGGGAGCGCTGCAACTCTCCTTGTCCTGACCTGGGCCAGTGAAATGACAAACATTGATCCTGACTTTTATAGTAAACTGTGACAGGAACATTACAACACAAGGTCTGTAAGAGCCTGTGGCTGAAAACAGACAATGAATTCAGTATTGCAGGAAAGTATGGCAACAAGTGATTGGGAGCGTCTTCCATTCCAATCAGCTCCGTGTGGGACACTGTACCATTTGTCATGTTGAAGGAAACACAATGCTCCTGTAACTAGGCAGGCAGCACTTCCTCATTCCCTTAGCCTCAAAGCAACAGAGATCTTTGCTATTTAACGGAGATAGGAAGCAGAGAGCTGGAGAGTATTTTAAGGTGGGTGGTCTTGTTCGAGCTGTTCTCATTAAGCTGTATAAATACTCAATCTGGCCAACCACTGTTTTCATGGCTGTACCAGCTGGTCACAAAAATTAACATACAAAAACAAACCAAAAGAAGTTCTTTCCTGTCTGTGTAGGAATATAAACTTATGCATAACGCACAAATGCATGACATAACATCCCTTTAAGTCTCCTATCATAAGCATATGTATCCACATGTGCTGACAAATACATTTTTCCACTATAGCTGCACATTCACACGAACTTACTAGAAAATCACCAAATCCTATATTGACAGGTTTACTCTCACGTTTGCACAAAACTTCACTTCCACATATTATGACGAACTCCAGCTCACCAATTTACACAAGCAGTGACCTAGACATGCCCTCAAACACTAATTGTGCCACTCTCTCTTCTCTTTTTCCTCACCAAACAGACAGAGGCACAGTTACAGGCATATACAATTCCCATGTGCATCCCTAAAGACCCTTCTGAGCTACAGCCACTGTGCAAATTTCAGCCACTCTGTTTGTCCTGAAATGAACTAAAAGGCAATGCCAAACCCTGAGAAAGCAATGAGCATAGCTGTTAAAAAGATACTCAAATACATGTATTCTCTTATAATCATAGTCATTCCTAGTTAAATCAAAAAGGACAGAAATTTTCAGAAGAACCAATGCTAAGTAAGAACCTTGTTAAAACAGTGATGACAACAGACTGGCTTGCAGGAGAGCTCTTGGGTTGGAAGGAATCTGTAAGAACATTGCTCAGGATTCAGTTTTAGACCACTTTAAATACTCATATAAATCTGACTAGGCACAGGACAGGAATATGCTAAAGTAATTTACTGGCATTCAGGTAGAAGATTCTGTTAATAAAAAGGAGGATCAGAATATCCAAGGATGGGTTGGATAATTTTTAGGACTGGATAAACAGAAATAGTATGCAATTTAATACTATGCTTGTTTCTGACAATGAAATGCCATATCCACATCCCTCCTATAGATCCTATCAGCAGCAACCACAGCTCTCCAGACAAGCCTGGCAGGCTGCATCCCCTCCAATGCCACTGTCCTCTAGGCACTAAAGTGCTCCTTGGTCATCAGCGAGGATGGCTGCCATTGGAGTATATCCAGGCCTTCCAACATCCTAAAACTGGCAGTTTCTGTGGCAACTTCACCGCAAAACCTCTAGCTCTGTCTTGCCTTCATAGCTGAAAACATAACTATGAAATAAAAGCCAAGCAAGTTTCCCTTTACACAGAAATCACATTATTAATGTAGTACAGTGAACCTGGATTACATTAAGGATGGAGGAGCTCAGGATAGTTCCGCAGTTATGCTGGATGATCCCCAAATCGTGAAAACTCCCATGTCCATGACTTTGTTTCTACACTGTCCCTGCAGATCAGGATGCTGGAGCCCATGGCCTTTGACCAGGTGATCAGTGTCCACCCCAGAGCAAGCAAAGTGACAGGGGCCTGCTGAGTGAACTAGAGAGCCTGGTAACACACAGGGACAGAAGGACCAGGGGACCTCAGTGCTGCAGGCTGCTGGCAAGTCTCCCTGGTGGGCTGGGGAACCCACTGATATCCCCAACAGTCCTTTGAGAACCACCTCAACCCAACCAGGTACGGCATAGCCTCAAGGAGACAACCCAGCATCGAGGGCACTGCTCAAAAAATAGTGATCTTCTGTGTCTGCACACCACTAAATTCAAACCCTCCAGTTCCAAGAGCAGACACCAAGAGCTGCTGTCACCATGTTATACCTGGGGAAACTGAGGCAAGGGTTCAAAAAGTGATCAGAAAAAAAAAAGAGGCACCAGGTCAGAAACAGTCCCTTCTCTTGCTCTGATCACCCACAGCACTACTTTAGTCAGAAATCTCTCTTCAACTGATTATTTGTCATACAGCAGCCCCCAATAATTTCTCTGGTATCTGGCCTGTATTTATTTTTTGCCCATTAGCACATTCATCTTTGTTCCTGTGCCTCGTTCCTCTGGCCCATGTCTGAAAATCTTCCCATCATACTTCTGTGTGCCATCCACAGGCAAAGCTACTCCTGCTTCTCTAAGCAGCTCCAAGCAGCACTTTACTCATCCTCGAGGCAGTCCTGCACCAAGCTGGTTCTCACCAGCATCAGGATTCAGAAATAGCAGAATGGAAAAAGGCATCCCTGGAACCAAAGAGACAGTCCTCATTTCATATCATTACAGAGGGCCTGAGAGAAATTAATTTAGGAAAAGAGTAGGCACAAAGGCAAAAATCCATGAGTCTTCCATTTGATTACATTTCAGAGACAAGGTTTGTTTGGTTTTCTTTACTTCCCCTCTATCTCAAATATATAGAAGAATGAAAAAGATAATCTGGAGCTGGGAACTATTTGAAAACCAAAGGAACTTCAAAAGAAATGAAAATGAGTTAAATATTTATACAGTGCAGCTCTAATTAAATTAATAGGGCTGCAGATGTGCTGGGGAGATCAGCAAACTAACTCCTTCACCTTAACCCTCTTATTCTGTTATTACTGCAAAATTTTTAGCTAATTACTGACACAACTGAAGCTACTTTTAAAAAGAAAAAGGCAAATCAGAACAAAAAAAAAATTGAAACAAATACAAATAATAATACCCTGCAAAGAAAAGAAGAATTGAATCCTCCTTCTCAGCACAGGTGTCATGCAGTAAGTATTTAAGAGCAGCACATATCTTTCCATATAAAGCTCTCAAGTTCCTATTCTCCCTGGGAATTCCTGAAACAGGATCACTGAGCAATTGCTGATAAACCAGATATGCAGTTACGTTCACTATGTGTAACCAGTCTCTCTTTCAACCATCTTGCCAAACAGTCAGTGTTATCATCAAGTGGGAGTGAGCGATCTGGACAGCTCTGTGTGTCAAACCCTTACTCTTCACCTCTCTGCCATCGAGTAGAAACTGCAACTCTGAGTTGTGCACAACCCATCCATGGATGTACAAAGTTGCGTGTGAGAGTGAATCTGCTGCATTCAGACATTAACAGATTCCTCCACACGAGGAGAAAACCAGATTCCTGAGTCCTGTCCAGTGAGTACACTAAACACTAAACTGCATATCCATGCTTATGCTTATATGCTTGCTTGCTCCTAGCTTGCTCTCAAACATCATGACTATTTAATTACTTCAAGCAGAGAGAAGTGTCTTCAGAAACAGGCAGAAAGAGTTATATCTTTCACTGCAAAATTATCTGCTGGCTACAGCAGCCTGGGAAATGCTACATAACCAGTGGCTCCCATAGGCAGGGTATGTGCTGCAGCCACCGGGGCGCCAGACAAAAAGGGTGGCTCCCATCATTTCCATGAGCAGGCTGGTACTGTACTCCTGAGAACAATTAGTGCCAAGATTATGCATCCCAACAGACACAAGCTACACACTGGCACTGAGCAGCACTGTCAAGAGAAACAACCCTGCACAGAGTTTTAGGCACTTCAGGAAACATAAAACAGCAGACTAATGACCTCCAGCATAAGACAGTAGTGGGGAAAAATAAAAATGAAAGGACTTTGAAGATCTGTTGAGGATTTGAGCACCTGAGAAGCAGTTAGACGGCACCAGGTCACATGATTTTCTTTTGTGGATATAGTTCAAAGTCTTACTTGCTGATGTTTATCACAAAGCTCCCAAGTAATTTTATATGCCTTCACAGGAGTTCCAGGATGTATCTCCAAACACAGGGGTGCACATATCCAAGATTCTAGATACCCCTTAATAAAAAGCAAAGACATGTACACCTTGTGTCAGTACCCAAGTTCTCCAGATCACAATGCATTACACCTTCCAGTGTCTCACTTGCTCTCACCCTGGTTTTGAGAGAACAACAAAAGTTGTTCCTTGATACAGCATTACCAGGAATTCCCAGAACAGCCCTACGTGTAAGGCTAACCTGCAACAGAGATTCTCTCTCCTTATCTCCAGCTGAGATTAAATGAAGCTATATGCTCAAATTCATATAGACAGTTACAAGCAAATGCAGAAATACAGATAATGCCTTCCAACCCCTATTCTGGCCATCAGAGACAAACTCTTCTTGCATCTTCCTGCCTCCCTGTTTCTGACCTAAGTGCATTTTGAGTGCAAAAAGTATCTGGATCACCCACTTGCCACAGATGTTGATGTGCCACAAGTAACACAACTCCTAGGGTTTTAATTCAAGAAGATACAAAACTACCTTGTAGAGAGAAGAGGAGAAACAAGAAAGCCTTGCAATTTTTTATTTACAATACCAATTACCTCAGATCTTCCTCTTCTAGTTCAACCTCTAGAGCTTGCCACTATTTCCATGGCTCTAGTAAATAATGCACTACATCAGATCTCAAAAGGCCACTTGGATCACACCACAGGCCTCTGTGCTGCACCAAGAAGAAATTTTCCATTATCACCATCCTCAAAAAGAGAACCAAGATGCACAAAGGATTCAAAAGGCAACAGAAGGACTTCAAGCACAAGTAGTAAGAATATTGGGGAAAAAAGATTCAGAGACAAGAACAAAGTTCAGCATTTCCACCCTACATGGATCAGGAAGCAAAGGTAGTCTTTTTATCAGCTCCAAACTAAACTAGCTACACTCCACTCCCCACAAAGTATAACTAGCACTGGTTACCAAAGCCTTCTTGCACTGTCCATAGGACCTAAAAGGCCCAGAATATCATGAACTACTTGGAAAAATACCAAGCAGCACAATCATTGGTAAGAGAAGGAACAGAAAAAGGAGTGGATCCAAGAGAAAATGAAATGAGGAAAAGCCCTCAAGCATAATTTGAAGAAAGTAGAGGCCAAAGGTAGAAAGAGAAAAACAAATGTCTGGAGATGCTTTACAACAGGACAGCTGGGTGAGACTGCTTTCTGCGTTGCTCATAAAGGCTCCCAGCCCATGTCTTTGCTGATGTCTCTCTTTTTGCTTAGACGGCTTCTTTTTGCCACAGATCTTCTTTTCCTTCCTGTCATCATTGTGGGCTTTTCCCCCCTTTCTCCCTCAGAGCAACTGTCACATTTGCTCAGGTCTCATGAACTGCCGTGCTGCGGGTGCGTGTGATTAATTACACCGTTAGCCTTCATTAAGTCAGTGGATTGGCACTCCAGCAGAGAGGCAGCGGGACCAGAAGGAGAAGCTATTGAGAGCCAGGAGGATCTGTGTCCCACAGTTTATGTGGTTTTTTGGGCGTGTGAGGCTTTTGTCCTCAAAAATAGCAATATCTGAGTGGGGTTTTTTATGTTTTGACAAACCACAAAGCTTCTGCCTCACTGCATGCAAGGCTCAGGAGAAACAAAAAACAAAGCACCAAACAAAAACAAACAAGCCCAAAAGCAACAACAAAAACCATCAAGGTCCTGGAACATTTTACTACCCCAAATATCTTGCTGCTGTTGCTTGTTTGGTTTTGTGCAGAGGAAACAACAAGATTAGTGTACTGATCATGGCTTTTCTCCTCATGCACTTTAAAGAGATAAGCTGGAATTCTGAGATGGGGCAGTCTGCTTTCCTTTAGGATCACCAAATACAGCTAAAATGTTTCTGCTCCATACCTCCCAGAAATAGTGCTTTGTCTTTCAACAGCCCAGGGAAGAGAGCATTATGGGAGGCAAAAGACACTCCATTTTGTTCGCTGCATGGCATTAGCTTCTCCCACACAGAGGCACAAGACATGTTCTCCAATGCTCAAAGAGAGAACTCTGTTTCTATTCAAATTGCACATATTCATCTCAGCTGCTTCTACCTGGCTTGAGCACAACCAGTATCTGAGATTGAGTTTTCAATACTTTATAAGATACAATTGCAGCTTAAAATCTTCGTCATTCTGCTAATAACTCTTCACTCTGCACTACTTAAAAGAATACAGCTCCTAAAAGTTATGACATGTCCCTGTTTTCTTTGGGAGGGTTCACTACAGATGTTGTTGGAATTTCTTCTCAAAAGCTCTCCAGCTCAAAACACAGAAATTCAGTTTTTGACATGATGATATTGTGTTTTACTAGTCATTGATGAACACTTTCTACAAGAGAATTTGAATTTAGGAAATGGGGTAGTTTGACCACTCTAGTTACATCATGTGGTTTAATAAACAGAGAGGCCTAAAAACCAATTTTCTCCAGATTTTATTTTTGTTTTAGTCATCACTGAAAAAAAAAAAAATCCCAAATGAACACACAGCCCATTCTTTGCAATTTCAAATCTCAAAAATTTGGTTTACCACAAATGTAAATTTTGCTATGTAGCAGAGAACTAGGGGTGTCACAGTTCCCATTGCCAGCTACACCAAATCCAGATGACTGAAGGACGTAGCCAAATCATGGCTTAAATTACTTCAGACTAGCCTCAAGGACCCCAGAAAAAGCAGAATCCATTGACCCCATTTGAGCAAGAGGATACCAGATTGTCTCTCTGGGGAAGGGGCAAAAGTGACTCAACATGGGGAGCTTCGACAGATTGTTTGAGAGACAAAGAGATCAGATAAAAGTCCAATAGAGCAGATGCTGTAAGAGGATTAGAGCAAGCGGATTAGAAGCCTTGAGAATACAAAGATCATCAGACTCACGATTCCTCTTTAAACATAATCAGGAACAAGTATCTCAACTTCCCCTGCCCACTAACAATACTCCATGTCCTTATTTGCTCTCTCCCTCCTCTTCTCCTTCCCAATCTCCCTCTCAATCATTTTATATTCCTAAGAGGTTATTAACATCCCGTGATGGACCTGCATGAAGTCAAGTAGAAGTTTCTAGAAATGTGGCAGGACCTTCTCAGACTAGAAGAAGCAGGAAGACTATGAAGCTGGCCAAGGACATAACAAAAACCTCAGGTCCTGATAAAAGCTGTTCTTAGGTGGGTGGCAAGCAGGAATGCCAGATACCAGGGAGAATGTAGGTCCCAAAAGGATGAGGCCAAGAACGTAACTGCTTTTCCAAACATGCTACTGTCCAAAAACCTGCTGTTTACATGACAGTATCACCTGTTTGTTACACTACTTTCACCTCTCTTTCAAGTAATTGAATTATGGCTGAAGAGCCCACCAGCATCCACTGAATAACCTTCATTGAGCTATACAATGTGTCCGAGGAGACACAATAAAGAGGCTCTGACACCTGCCAGGTTCAGCAGAAAGAAGCAAATGACGACAGTTTATTGACACTACATTATTCTTATACACATTCCAATACCACAAGGGATTGGAGAGCATGTCACTTCCTTCTCCATCTTCACTGGAGAAGAAAGGTGCTCATCAAAATGGTCTTATCACAAAAGGAATGAAAAACAGAAAATACCGTTAAGTAAACATCGGCTCTATTTACATAGAACTGTGTGAGAAAATATCTGACTCCAAGGTTAAAAACAGAAGGCTTACAGAAAAACAAGGCTTTAGCAAAAACCCAGGGCAACATCACAATACCACTCTTTACTCCCCAACTTTGAATCCGTCCAGTTTGGGCTGTACTGAAAGCATTAATCCACCACAGGATTTTTCCAATTACCTTCTAAGTGAGTTTACAGGTCTAAGTGTTGGGAAAAGCTCTCTATGTACTGAGGACCAGCACTAGGAAGGTATGACATGTATCCACAAAGTACGCAGGTTTGACATTTGCTTAACTTGGCAATATAAACCCACAGGCATCCAAAATCACAGCATGAAATGTTAGACTATTCACAGGACCAGCCATGCTATGGAAAGCAAGAGTTTAAGTAAACAACTCTGCACATGCTATAGGCTGAAATGAACATAATCCTTTCCAAACAATTATGAATCAATTCATAACAAAGTTTGTATGTAATTCACGTGCTCTAAAAACATCTGACTTAACAAAATAATTGGAAGCACTATATTACAATCCACCCAATTCCACTCAAAGTAAATCATGTCATCATCAGTTTTACAGGGCCCACAAAAAACCCAAACAGTTGAGAAGCACTCATTGTTGAAATGAATCAGGAAGTCAACCTACACTGACCCCATGAACATAAATATGCACATCCACATGGATGGCAAATCACCTCTAGCTAATGTCACAAGTGGCAAACTTCCTACATACTAAGCCATAGGCTCCAGAATGGGAGGTTCCCATCTTCTAGAGATCGCTTGCATTTTGACACACCACACTTAGTTCTGGGTGTTGCCTCTGCCTCTGAACTCCTTATGACCTCTCCTTATGCTTTCAAAGCTGATCTGCAATTCATGTCACACAGAGACCTCCTCATGGCATATGCTCCAGACCACGGACTATCAACCTTCTCTCCTAAATTCTGGGGGTTTTTTGTGCTTTGTGTTTGCAAGCAAATATAAGTAGATCTTGTAATTCCATGTTCAGTACAAGTCATAGATCACACCCACCCTTTCTTCTGTGGAGAACTTCAATGTCAAATGAAAAAAGTGGTAAAACACCCATCTGAAGGTTTCTGCAATTAGCAGCTTTGGCCCAAGCCCATCCCTTATCAGAAGGAATTCAACTATTTACCACAATGATTGAAAATATACATATGTCATCTCGGCTTTGTATATCACCTCTGCTGACTTGCCTCTTCACTACAGCTCCAGATGCTGGGCCTTCATCCAATGAACTAAGAATAACCAGGTACCATGGTTTTCCGCAGTCAGCCCCACTGGCTTGTTGGGTTTTCTTTTCAGTCCTTGCAGCAGGGCTGTGTGGCTGCATGCCTGCAAACCTGGCTAGCTTCCCCCTCCAATCCCTCATGCCAGCCTTCAGTGAATTTGCCATGACAGGCTTGACACCTGGCTGGGGGCAGGAGAAATCCTGCCCATTACAAACAGAGCCCTCAGCCAGACACAGACTTCCAACATGCTGAGAAAGGAGAAGACCCAATCCCCGCTGCTACTGGTGTACATTTGTCCCCTCCCCAAGATGACCCAAGTTTCCTCACTAGCCATGACACTGCCACACACATCAGAAACATCCATACAGCACTCCATGGGCTGGATAAAACAGCAGTGTTACTACCACAAATCGGAGGCTGACAACAGGGAAGATTCCTAAGCTCTAACTCTAACTACCACTGAACGGAGAGGATTCAAGTAGCCACTGCAGCCCTGTCCCAGTGTCTCATTCTCATGAAAAAAGTTCAAAACAGGGAAGTAAGGGGAAACAAAGATAGCAGCAAATCAACTAGAATCTGATAGAGCAGCAAAACCAGCTGGATGCAGTGGAAGTAAATTCAGCTGTTATGCAGGGATATAAAATAGTTCCCCCTAACTACCCAAGAAGTTATTGCTCCAATGCAAAAATATAAATGAGATTATCTTTCATTAAGAATAAGATCTGTGTTAAAGCAAGAGGCAGAGAGCAGAGTTTTACAAGGCAGGAATGCCATGATGCCCTCAACATAGAACTACAACAGTCAATGTAAGCAGAATTTCTGAAGATATGTCCTGCTAGGGCAGCTGATGAGGGACCAATTAGAGGAAAGTAAATGAGATCAGCAGAGCAAAAGGCCGTTTCGTTTTGAACTTAGAACTCAGGAAATGCTTTGCCAGTGTACCCAAACCTGACCCACTCTTTGAGCCCTTGATAATTAGGCTGTACCCTACATCCCTCAATCTTCACCTTAAACATCCCTGCTAGTAGAGCAGTTCAGACACCTGAAACATCCACCAACTTCTGAACTATGGAGCGATGTGTAAAACATTGCAAGTGCAAGCTTATATTTAAGGAACTAATATTTGACCTGTGGAGGCCAGCACGTCAGAGATGAAGTAGTGCATTATCTTATCTACATCTCTGCTGATAATCTGCTTTATATCCTCCGGGAAGCTTTTCTTTTTCTGGATGCAGTAGGAAATAAAATAAAATAAAATAAAATATTTGACAGAGGGGTATCAATCCTGAACTTAACTAATGTAGAAGAGAGAATAAGACAGTAATTGGCAAACAATAAGAACATTGTCGCCAGTGACCCAGCATGATGAAGGGGAAGTAAGGATCCCTGAGACCCATCCGAACTCATCTGCTTTTAACCACTGTGGAAGGAGCAGTGCTGACAGACTCCCATCTGCTGGTAGATCAAATACTACAAAATACACATTGAAAAAACCCCACATTATTAGGAGAAAGTTACATATGTGGATCTATGTACACAGATCTCATTTAAGGCTGGCAAGCATCCTAGGGATTCCCCAGGACAGTCTCATCCGTCCCCAGTACTATTACTTTGCAGTTGTCAGATGGAGGACGTATTTACAGCTCTAGGGAAGCACTTCAATGAACAGCTCTAAATAACTTAGTGAACCATAAACCATTCTCCTGAGGCAAGACCCTCAGAATCTATCCTGAAACCTAGTCCATAATAACAACTGAACTTTCCCACAAAAATTTTTTGTTGTTCCATTACTCATAGGGGAGTGAAATGGTTGCAGCTTTATCACCCTTTTGCTAAATTGTCCTTCCATAAGTAGTTCTTATCTACAGAGTCTCTCCACCCTCAGTAGTTAAGTCTCTTAGTACCCTGCAGCCTTCATTCCCATCAGTCAGGTTAATAAACTCCTTCCCCGTGCAACCCCAAGTCTTGTTTGATAGCTCCCTCTGAGGCATGATGCACATATAAACGCCAAAGACTTTCCACGGGAGACCATGATGCGAGATAGGCTTGCAGAGAGTGAAGGATTCTTTATTGCCCCGTTAAAGACAGAAATCTGTGGCTGCAATTTACTGAACAGTACGACATGCAAGAAATAAAATTTGTCCAAACACAACAAACAGAAAATGACCCAATCTGGGCACCTATCAAGAGAAAAAAATACTTCATCTCAACAGCTCTCACGGCAGGACAGGAGTTATTACTGATGAAAAGCAACCAGATCCTAATAAAAAAATACTTCCTATGCAGAGGGAACAGAAGGCAGAGAAGGACATAATAAGCACATAGGGACAAGTATTCCTTTGACGTGGGCAAAGACAGATCTGTAACAGGCTGCAAATTCCATGGTAATTGTGTATGAGAACAGGATCTTGCAAATTCAAACCTTTGAAAAAATCCCAACCAGATCCCATGATCTGTTATCACTCTGCTCGGTATTTGTACTGAACTGAAGCAGCAGAACTCAATTTATAGGGCACAGAACAGCAAAGCAGGAACTCAAGGCTGTTCCTGCAGATCTGCTGGAATATCCTGGCTAAGCCAATTCCTCTCCTCATGCCTGGGTTTCACTGCACAGAGAGCAGGCTAACAACACATTTTTATGAAGCATTTTCTATCATAGGAAAGTAAGTTTCTTATTCATTAGCGAGTTAAGAAGTATGACACTTCCAGGTTTTCATATTGCATGAAGCACTATTCAGCCTTTTTATTATCTAGTTTGTGAGCAGCAAAAGCAGAATAAATGCAGCAAACACTTGACTTGCCCCCTCTGTACAGGAGGACAAAAAAAAAAAAAAAAACCAAAAACAAACCTTGCATTTATGAAAATTCTCTCTTGATCAAAACAATTTAGCATCTTTCCTGCAATTTTGTCATTGTGTGGTAGGGTCACCTGGCAACAGTCAGAGAAAGCAGGAGCTGAGCTTCTTCACGAGCCATGGCTCGGCATGGTTGTGCCTCAGGGGAAACACTGGAGGGGCCAGGCAGCTGAGAACAAACATGGTCTTATCCGGGAGGGGGCACTGGTAACACACATTAGCCAAATCTTCAGGCTACGAAGCACCAAGATGACAGAAAACCGATATTAAATGAAAATAATAAAGTATATTTTCTTGATGTTCTAGCAAATTGATGATTTGTAAAATTAAATACTTCATTCTCCTAAACTAATACAGATAAGCCTTCTGCACTTTTTTAGAAGCAAGCATATTCCCTAGGAAGGGATCTGTAAAAGCTACCAGGTACCAGTATTTGGCAGGCAGCGAGCGGACAGAGCAGTTTACTAAACATAGATATCACGGATGCTGCCCACAGAGGCTCTCCAACAAATTCTGTGCAGGTTCCTTGCACAGACACCAGCATGCAGTGATGCAAAACTTTTCCATACCACCTTCTGGTCCCAAACCAAACAGCCTGGAGAAGACATCACTCTGATATCACATACTGAGAGACTCCTAAAACTGAAACATCAGAAAAAAAAAAACCCTGGACACAGCAAGTACATTCACTGAGGGACCATAATGAGATTTCACCTTGTGGAGCAATGTATCTCAGTGTGTTTTCACCAACTACATTGAGCCTCTGGCCTTTTCTCTGGACTCCTCCCATGTCCCTCATCTCTTATAGCTATGGGCTGTGGCAAAGCAAATTAAGGCATGAGGCCCAGTGAACACCTAAAAGGCAAGCTTCTAAGAGAAAATACCAAACTTGCATGTTTACAAAAACAAATGTCCTGAAATATGGGAATACAGACTTCTACCGGCCAGTTGTTCATCGAAGGTTGTCCAGTTTTGGACACCTTTCTAGGCTGAATTCTGTGAAGTTAGTGCTAGATGGGGGGGGAAGGGGAGGGGAAGGGATGTCAGATTTTTACACTAGGCTAGTGGTGACTTAGAAGTGATCATCCAGGCAGTTCAAGTTTAAACTACATAAGCCCAGTGCTAGTTCTTCCAAGAGACTGTAACATCTCACTCTAAAGTACCTGACAAGGTCCCAAAAGCAAGGCTGCTGGAGAAGGTAACAGGAGACTCATCAGTTTGCACTGCTCTCAGCAGCTCTCACACTTGGCCACAGAGGCCCTTTTTCATCCCAAGCCTCTGACTCAGCCCCAGCAGCCAGAGCTGCCAAATCCTGAACTATCCAGCTGCAAGTTTCTCTCCTCACTGCACAGGAGAATGCTACCCTTGAGAATAAGTACAACTCCTCATATACAGCCTGAGCTACCAACACTCCGGACATGTTTTGGTTGTATAGCAGCAAACATGCTGCCATTCAGGAGCTCAAATCTGGATACCCTGCCAGTCATCCTGCCTGTCGGAGGTAGGGATGGCTTTTCCCTGCTCTGTCAGCCCAAGGCCCCAGAGAGAAGGGAAAGCAGATAATGCGTTATCTGCCAACAACCTCAGGCTTGCAACACAGGTGGGCAGTTTTGATTTCCTCCAGTAGAGGGCAATAATAACATAGGAAAGAAAAAGTAAATCCCAGTATTTCTGGCACTAAAATAAACAAACAAAAGAATTAAAGACGTCGATCCTGCAGCACTGAACACTGAACAAAGCACTTGGATAGTACATGTGTTCATTCCAGCAAAAATGCTTCTTCAGTCTGGCCTCATTTAGTGGAAGGTTCCCCTGCACCAAATTTTAAGATGTTTCAGGTCAGATTTTTTACTGTTCTGATTAAAACGGACAAGAGATGGTCTGTGTTGGTCACAGCATAAACACAAACAAACCTTTGTTGTTGTTCATTCTAAAGAAACTTTTCCATTCCACACAACCCTACTCTGCACGTGTGATAAGACCCAAAAGATCAATGCTTCATCATTCTCCCTGAACTAGCCTGTTTGATAAAGACCATTTCTTAAAGACAAAGAGAGAAAATGTACCAGCATTAAATTGTATTTGTAATGGAATTGCCTCATGCTTGTTAGGACCCGAAATTAACTTCCTATGACCAAAGCTGCCACACATACACTCCTTACACATTTCTAAAGTCTATGACAGTATTGTCCCAAATTGTGCTCTGATAACATCCTTCCACAATAAGTTTCAGAAATTAACTCCATGGGGTTTTTTTAATATTTTTCCCTCTTTTATAAATAAAAATCTCTGCTTCTACGACTTTTCCATCCCATTACTGCAAAATAATTTAGAAACATAAGTGAATGAAGTCTCACGATCTTTTCTTACATTGAAGCAAACATCCTTCCTTAGAGACTGGGAA
Source organism: Platysteira castanea (assembly GCA_013397175.1). Lineage (NCBI taxonomy): Eukaryota > Metazoa > Chordata > Aves > Passeriformes > Platysteira > Platysteira castanea. The sequence continues at coordinate 371,282 of VYXC01007079.1, read as the reverse complement.
GTTGAGGTACATGATGTGACAGTGGGCCTCCCCTAGGTCATATATATCTGAAGTGGAACAAGATGAGAACCTTTTCTCTAGCTCCAGTCTTGTATTTTAAACATTTGCCCATAGTGCTAATCTTGCTTACTGGTACAAGGTACCTATTTTTCTTCTCTGAAGTCATCTATTGTCCTCAGATGATGGGGCTGACAGATGGAGAGAAACTGTTTTCCTATTCACAGTGTTCTGCTATTATGTTTATTTGCTTATAAACAAGATAAGATATCTTCTACTCTTTCAATCCTTTTGTTTACTTTTCCTTTCTACTAAACAAAAAAACACCCTGGACTATCTTCCCAGACTTTTTAAAAAATCAAATAATTTCCTCTATAAGTATTTGACAAGCCAAGTCACACCATGACTGATCTCAATATTGAAAAATAGCCTATTACACACAGCTCAGTGCTAGCCAAGTCTAATGTACAGAAATCAGTACACAAAGTGCTGTTAAAACCAGAAAGAAACACATATTTTGCATCTAGGGAAATGTACTGGTGCATTTGCAGATCTTGGCCCAAACTTCTGTACAGATGCTTAGGTGCCCAGCTTCCTTGGACTTCTTTGGGAGTTCCAGCACATGGTAGCAGTCAGATGACACTTCTTTGTGGATTTTAGGCTTACTTCTTCCTCCCTCTCCCTTGCAGCCAGGCAGGGCCAATTCCACACAGCTCCTTCAGAGGTGTGAACTCTCTCAGTCTATCTGCTCTATGCAATGGTGACCTCTTAAAATTATGACCATGTTTATGGTCACAATTTTGTCTAAGATAGAAAAAGAAATTGACTTAGGCACAGGGTCAGGTGTAGTCACAGACCAGAAAGAACACACAGTCACAACACAGCCTACTGTACACAGACACAGAGCTCCTCCCAGTCACAGAACAGTGACAGCCTATTTACCATTACCACCTGCATCAAGACTAAAAATGAACAATTTCACCACCTGTTGCCATGGAAAATTTTACAGTTATTGTCACAAAAGCACAAAAACAAAGGATCCTAAATGGCTGGGAACAAGGAGGTCTGGATTGTGTCCCATGTCTCACAGCAACCCCAAAATGCTTGCCTTGACTTGTCACCTTGACTTCAACATCTCACTTTCAACATAAGGATAATGACATAACCTCTTTCCGTAGCAGTGACACTCAGACTTTGAAATGCTGCAGCTTATTACTGTTGACATAACATTATGGAAATATTACATAACATTAAGGAAAGACTGGACATGGCACTCAGTGCCATGGTCCAGTTGACAAGGTGGTGTTCAGTCATACATTGGACTTGATCTCAGAGGTCTTTTCCAACCTAACTGATTATGTGATTATGCTATCAGAGTGCCGCAAGGACAGGATGTACACCTGTCACAGTCAGAAGTGACCATTACGCCAGTTAGACCACCTTCTTTTTAGGTTTCACAGAAGATATTTCAGGGCACAGCCACATAAAATGCTGGAAAATTTTTTCACCACTAATACCCCTGAATCCTGCCACCCTGTCCTTGTGATCTACACTTTGACTCTAGAAGGTAACTAGAGCGAGGATTTAGTGATAGCATTGCTTGAGTGTGACAGGTTTGTTTATAACAGAAGTAGTTATTTATTTAAATAAGGTATTTTCCTCCTCCCACATAAGAGAGAATCAACCTGTAGCATCAGCACTTTTCCTGCCAGCAAATTAAAGTTCCCCAAGTAAGGGTAAGGATAGGATAATTGTGTTGTCCTAAGAGAGGCTGTGAGATGGCAGCACTCTGTGCACTGCTGAGGGAGGGCAAGGACATGGGCTAGAGAGAGGAACAGCTCTGTGTCCCCCTGACCCTCTCCAAGCTGACATGCTTGGTCACTGTAATAATTGGGATTATACTCACTGTCATCCTCCTGCAGCATTAAGCTGTTAATTGACAATGAAGTAGCTATAAATTGGAAAGGAAGCTCAGTCTGAGACCTGGGAAACATCACACAGTGTATATGGGGGAGCTTTTATGTCACCCACCAAAGCAAGCAATTCCTAAAGCTAAGGTGATTGCAGATAAGAAGCAGTCGGGACACTTTCTGCGTGCAGTTCTGCAAATGTATCTTGATTCAAGTACAGAGTCCATCACTCCATGCAGGACATAAGTGCCCTTCCTTCACATGGCAGGAATCCTAGAAATGAAGCAGTCACCTGCCATCTCAGAGCGGCATCCCCAGACAGTCCAGACACCCTGACAGTCCTGGAGCTTTCCCATCCCTGCTCCCCCCACTCCAGCCCAGTGCACACACCTCAGCCGACACAGCCAGCACTCTCTCCAGCAACCTGACCACTGTGCAGCACCCCATGCCTGCTCCCTAGGGGCCAGTAACACCTTAGCCAAGGCAGCCCGAGCCAACTTCCCACACGGCATTGTCCCACCAGCAAAAGAGACCTCATTCAACATATCTGCTGTGGCAGGGAAATTTGAGGGCTTTATTACAACAGGGCATTTCTATGAACAACTCACATGTTCAGTATGATCTTCTTTTCATTTGGGCTTTATTTATCTCTTCTCTGTACGAGATAGTTCCTTACAAACCCATTAAACATTTCCTAAACAAATACTACCATGTTTTTAAATCAAATCAGTTTCGAGTTCTCTTGTCTGCCTAAACACGGTGAGGCCTCTGTCTACATAACATATGCATGTTTAATAGCTATTTTCAAGACTGCTCCAAACTTCATTGCTTCAAGACAGCTCTTGCAATTTGTGTCCTACATGTGCAAAACCTCATGCAAAGACTGACTTAATCAGACTCACATTTCAGAAGGCCAAACTCCCAACTACCTAATGCTAACTATAAATATTAGCTAGAAAACCATGTTCTGAGTTTCAAGTGTAGAATACATCTAAAATCATGGCGGTATCTGTGAGCTTCTCTGAGTTTGTTTGAAACAAACTATGTTTACACTCATACACGCAGATATAAAAAATTTAAGTGTTAGATATACTGCCTTAACTGTTGATGCTAAGGCAAAACGATATCTTGAACTACTACAGAAAATAGTAGTAACAATTGAATGAACCTGGAACAAAGGAGAGGTGTCTACAGCTAATAAAATACAGACCTTAAACAAATATTGTGAAAGGCTCTTTGTGTAGCTTTTGTATTGTAGTGTTTCTCTTTAAATTGTCTATAAGGCCAAGAGGGACAAGTGGCAGGGTACATTTAAGAAACATGATTTATTTCCCTTTTAATTTTTAATTTCCCAGTAAAAGTGACAGTGTTATTGCTAGAAACTCACTTGCTCAGGGGCATTTTTGTAGTCTCCAGCTTTGCATGAATTCTCCCTAGAGATCTCAAGTTCCCCTGACTCTCATCTAGTAAACATCTGACTAAACTGCCTATTAGACAATAATGCCCTCCAGCAAGAGGGGAAAACATGGCTCTGTTCCTCTACAGCCTTCTCCCTCCACCCCCCCCAGTCCCCAACACAGTACAGACAAGATTGCAACAGCCGCCTGTTTTGGGGGGAAAGGTGACATAGGGTGACATAGGGTGAAGCCTTACTTAAATGGGAATTTCTGTTTCCTAATGCTTTAGGCTAGTATTTTTCCCTCCTCTCTGGCTAGCAAGGACAACCCAGACCACTGCAGGGTTAACCATTTAGCTCCCATAGCCCACCAGGCATTCTACAAACTGGCAAATTCAAAGCACTCCGAAAGGGGCTGGAGATGACACAGCAGGAGACAAATATCAAACATGCCCCGAAAACAAAGAAACCAGCCCTGCATTCCCAGCATTAAATGTTCTCTGGCAAACCCAGCCTCACACACAAAAAGGATTCCTGCTGGCCTCTCATCTGCCAGGGCTTATGTATCAGCACAAGAACCCAGCAGGAAAGAGTCAGAAGGTCTCTCCCCATCTTTTACCCTCTTGCAAAAATAATAGTTCTCCAAGGGACTGAATATTTTTCAGAGGAGGGAAAACCCCTGCAGAAGCGAGGACAACAGCAATGACTTTTCCACGGCTCTGCAGTTGTGCCTGGGGGATTTATCTGCCAGCAATTCAAGCACTTGCACCCAAAACCACACTTACCATCACCATTCCTGAGGAACCTGGTGTTGGGTGCCTTCCCTCCTTGTGCAGATATGCACTTTCCTTCACATTCCTGAAGAGAACTGCTCCCCACCGAGAAGCCTCAAACAGAAAGCTTTAGAATTAATGATTTTTTTTTTCTCTGCCCTACCTTGCTGGAGACCATCCAGGATTTACAGTGCTGGGGCTGAATTCTTCTCTCTAAAGTAACAGCAGTGAGGATAAAGGAGCAAGACCCACAAAAGTGAGCTCAGAATCCAGCCACTAGCTTTCTGTGCCCTGGATCAGCCAGGGACACAAATGCTGCATGGAGAGTCACTTTGCTCAACGGAGAGAAAAGAGTGTGCTTCATGCAGCAGGAGCATCTCCGGCTGGTAGTCTCCAAAACAAACAGTACTGGGGATGAAAGAACCGTGCCCTTTACACTGCTCTTGCAGTACACATCTGCCATAATCTTCCCAACACACACTTCTACTAAGCCCCACAGAAAGAAAAGCATTTAAGACTTCTCAAACTCAACAAAGCAATATGCATATGCATTACAGTGCAGCAGTTTGGAACTGAACTGGCAGTGAAACACACTTACTGGATCAGTTATTTTAGATCTGATTTCAATTATTCTGCTGTGCAAGGAGGTGAAGGTCACAGAACAATTTAGTGTCAGGGCTGCAGATCATTCCCAGGTGACTGACAACTAAGCCCTCCTCCCATCTAGCCCCGGCCTATCTCTCAGCTACCAAAGAGCACAGGAGTCTCTTATCAGCAAATGACAGATGCAAGTGGGTCCCCGGGATGGGAATAAAAAAAGAGAAAAATATGGTCCCCCAGATTCTGGGGAGGATGAGAGGTTGCTGGGGATATCACTTTTCAGTATCTACTATTCTTATTTTTCATTAGATTACACAGACCAAACACACTTGGCTATTAAGCAAAAAGGCACCAAGGGACCCAAAGAAGACAAATTAATTCCTGATTTATGAACAGAAAATGCAATAACCATAAGGGGAAATAAGCATATTGCTCATGTACTAAATGATCATTTCATAGACAAAACTGGGAATAAATCCAAGAATAAAGAATAAAAGCAGAAGGGCTGTGGTTGTAGTGTTGGGGGTCTAATCCTAAAAGGAATATTATGGAGAGCACTATTTATTCATTCACCTGGAGGAATAACAGTATCACTGGAAAACAGAGTATTTTGATTCACTGTATACCAGAGCTAACCCAGGCGAAAGGTTTCCATAATCTTAGTATCAACAAGAATTTTGTATGTATGTACACATACTTAAGCATGAGTACGTGTGCATAATGTTTTGAACTTCCCATAGCATTTTCTGGTTCTCTAGTCCTCACCCTCTCACACCTCCACCTGTGAATCAGAATCCTGTTTATAACCTTCTACTATTCCATGCTGACTTCCATGTACAGATCTACTACAGGTCCCTACCCTGCAGTTCTACACCAAGTGCTGAGCTACGGCAAACTTAACTGTGATTCAACTAGATAGAACTATGTGCCAGGTGAGATGCACAGGGATCTGGGAAAAGCACTTAGCTCTTACAGCCGTAGGACTGAATGAGAAAGAACTGAGGAAACAGGAAGTACATCAGTCTGACCTGGGTCAGCCACAGAAAGGCTGTCACACAGTAAGAATATTGAACAGTACCAGCGCCAATACAGACCCCAAAGGGACACCATATCTTACTGATCTGCATTCGGGCATCTAGATCTTGACTGCAACCCTTTGGATGCAGTCATCCAGTGAATAGTCCACCCATTAAATCCATATTTACTGCTTCAATCACTAAAAACCTTTTAAAGCTGAAACAATAAAAAAGGCAATTAAAAATAGGGCAAAGCCCTGATTTATATCTCATATTTGAAAATAATTTAGAACTGTCACAGCCTAGCAAGAAAGATTCATTTGGGCCACATCTGCAATGATCCCACCTCCTTCTCTTTCTTAGAAAGATATTAAAACTAAAGTGTTACATAGCATCAAGGGAAATCCACCTGGGTATCAACTCCATATCTGCTTTCTTCTCTTTAGGTCCTCTCAGTAGCCCTTAATCCCCTATCCTGGATCCACAACCTGTCCTCAGACCATAGCTCCAGCCATGCTGAATACAATTACTGTAATTGATGTGCTGCTTTTGTTAAAACCACAGTATCAATAAATGGGAGTAAAACAAGCTGCTATAGAAGATGCAGGAAATTTATTAGAATGAATGTATGCAGTGGCTGGCATAATAACTGTTGATAGCCAATTCATAAATCACAGCTGGATTCTTTGGGAGACTTGTAACTCCCAGGCGGCTTCTCTCATAAAATAACAACAGTATGAGGAAACAAATGACAGACTGCTGTTAAAGCCAGTGAAAAACCTTTGCTATGCCAGTCACAGCCTCAAAAGCTAACAAATATCCATTAGCCTAAGTTAACAGGCTCAGAATCAGCTAAAAAACCATCAGGAAACGTCAGACAACAAGCTCTCTCACCTCTTCCAGATGAGCAGCCAGTCACATCTCAGACCTCTGACAACTCACACCTCTGATCTCCCAAGGCCTGAAGTTTTAAGAGATTCCAACAACTCAGAAAGCAATCCAGTACCTAAAAAAGCCTACCCAGCACTTCAGAAGCACCCAGTCCCTGCAACAAAACCCCACACCTAGCCAGCACGTTAAGACTACTGCACCAAACACAGCAACTCAGGGCACTAAGGGAGTTATCATAGCACATGGCAGACCTGCCTGTCCTGGTGTGACTGCGTGCAGGCTGCAGCAAATGACCCAAAAGCACAGTCCTGGGGCTGAGCAACCTGACAAGTCAAATGTCATCCTGCTGTCAAGGTGGAAGGACCATCCAGAAGCAGGTCTTTTATCTTCTCCTCCTATGGTAACCCTGCAGCTTGGCCGGCAGAGTCTTTGCAATAGCTCAGAAGCAGAAACGCCACACTGTTTTAGCTGGCCCATGTTCTTCACAGCACACAACGGTCTTGTTATGGACTTCTGTCCCAGCACATTCGACCATGGAAACCGGGTGGTGATGCCTCTGGCTTTCGGAAACGGCCCAGATGTGCAGGGTCCCTGATTACAAGTACAGAGGCGGCCAGAAAGGGACCTACAGATAACAACTGCTCCATGTAAATCTATAATGGCAATAAACGTGGTTTATTTTTATGATGATTTCTTAACGTGCTTATAGATGTATAGCCTGGCCTGAGGCATCATTCCATTGTATTAGGGGCTGGTGCTGCTTGCAGCTGGGGTTGATAAATAGCACCTCCTATGCAACAGACTCAGGAGACCTCGTTATGCAGTTTACCCTGTAGGGCACTGCACTGCTTTAGGACCAGGGCCATGCATTGCAGCCTTACAAGCTGCTACATCCCACTTCCAAGCCTTCTCCTCTCCCTAGGGTACTGCCAGAAATCTCTCTGGGCTTATGGTGCAGGTTGAGGCTCATGGCCAAATCTCATTTCATTCTGTAGTCACAAGCCAGTCTCCTCCCTGAGGAGTCCATCTCACACATTCCCAGGCTGGCTGGCTGGCTCCATGAGGGCTGTGTGGGTATTTCCAACTGTGCAACACTGTTCACCATACCACAAAATATTGGCTTACCCACCAAGACATGAACTTGCTCAGCACTGCCTGTTTCTCCAGCAGGTGTTACAATAACACCACTCTTTTGGTACTTAAACTGCATCTTTAATTGAGGAACCTCAGAACGCTTTTTAGCAGCATCATTACCCACAGCTTTCTTTTCTTCATGTGAAAAGATAATTCACATAAATCCAAACTAAAAGTGCAAGTCACAACATAGGAATGAGAAAAATTTTCTTCAGTTGATCCGCAGTCAGGATCTTTCTAGATTATCCTTCAGTTTCTCTCACAGCCAAGAAGGATGCAGAAGTCAAGGTGCATACTCTGAAAATCTCACAGCACTTAAACACCATAAGCTTAATCCAGTTTTATAAACCTTTATCCGTGAAACTGAGGCACAAGACTGGGAACTCACTTAGCTGAGGTCCTACAACTATTTAACATCATCATTTAGTTTGAAAACACCTTGAGAAAGAAAACTAACACTATTGTTGCCTTTGCTGTTACAAACAAAAAAATCCAGTTAATAAAAAGCTCAGAAACTAACTGCTGTAATTTTTGTTTAATAGATAAGCAACGAGACCATACATCCCACCACATCCCTGATACAAGAGCCTTTTGTTATTTTGAGGTTTTTTAAAATAATAATTGTTCAGAGATCCAAGGTATGGAGGCCACTTTATCAGGAAATTTACAGTTTTCATTAAGGCAAGAGCAATAGGCAACAATCACAACAGAAACACCACAAAAAAAAAGGACACAGTAAATAATGATGCATATATATTGACTGGAAAAAAAAGTCTTGATACCACAGGCTCCCTCCCAGGTGGTTAGTTCCTGACATTTGCATGTTGAGCACATAATGTACACTCTTGACCCACAGTGTGTAGTCTGGCCTAAAAGCTGAGGCTCCAGAGGCAATGGCTATAGATGCTGTGTGCCTCAAACAGCCCCAAAGATGCAGTGGGTACTCAGTCAATAATAAATAACTAAGAGATTTGATCAGGCTTCAAAGTGCTCCATCTTTAAAACCATGCCCATTTAACTTGAACTCTAATCCCTCTGGTTTGTTTTTTTCTTTCCTTCCATGATGCTTGCTTTGATGTCAAAAGCAAAGGAATAAGGGCTTCCAGTACCCCTGTCATCAAGGTAATAGATGTGATAGACTCAGGCTTACCACTGACTAGGTTATTGATTAAAATTTGTCAGAAGATGCTTTGGAAAGGCTGCAAGAGGCTTTAATCGGGGGAGGGGGGAGGGGGGGAAGGGCAGGAAGAGAAAGTAAAATGTATTTCACTTCCAGAAGTGTATTTCAAATGACTGAAGGTCAATTATCCCAGCAATTTACAGCCAGTCTCAACAATTTGGCTTGATTAGAGACTATAATACAATAGGGGAGTTCTCAACGCTCTATCTCCCCATCTTCCCTTCTTTAGCAGAAGGTTTGAGTATCAGAAACAGCAGAAAGCACAGGGCACCTATACTGTGAAATAAAGCATCAAACAATTTCTCAGTGGATCTCGGCAAGTTCCGACTTAGAAAACATGCTAACCAGAAAGCATTGCAGAATGGTTTAAAAGGTTGAAAGACTGGGTTGGTGACAAATCAGCAAATGGGATAGATGCTTTAATCACCAAGCAGATCATGTGATTGGTGGGGATTATCAGTTATTGGAGGAAGATACACAGATATCTGGCAGTTGGAAAGTAGGTTTGTACAGAAAAATTGATAATTCCACAGAATCTGCTCTCTCACAATCTCTCTCACCTTCTGCACTGGCCTGCCAGGGCCATGGTGTTTGCCTTCCCCAGGCCATGCCTCCACTGCCGGAAAGGAGAGCTTTGTTGCTTTTCCATTGCCATCATACTGTGCCACACACCCAGCCTGATACCATCTTAGCCACCAATAACCAGTCTTCTCCAAATTTTCCAACTGATTGTTTTAACTACTCTCAAGGCAGGTAGTAACAGTGGTTAACAGGATCTGGATGGGTAAAGCAAGGCTGCCATGCTGTTCTCAGCAGCAACCAGATACACTGAAGGATTGTGAGTTGGTATGTTGTTGTATCCAAGGTTGCTCTAAGTGGGTCAGTGTCTTCCTGCTGCCCAACCAAAGCGTTCTCATACACCCGTGTCCACCTCAGAAAGGCCAATACATGCCTACTGCTTTGTCTACTGCAAAATGTGCATGCATAATGTCTTTTAAACTGATAGGATTATAAACCTGTTAGAAGTGCCTCTGCCTCCCCCTGTGGTAACAGTGTGATGGGTATTTTCTGTTCATTCTTTCATCTCATAGGTTATCAGCTGCTCATTTCACTGCTTCTCAGTGCAAGCAAGAACCACAAAGCCTTTCTGACCCAGAGCACACCAATGTTTGATTTCAAATTGTTTCAAGCTTCTATTCCCCCAAATGCACAAAGCTGTCTTCCACCCAGAGGGGAGCAGAAGGGTTAAAAGCCCATCCTCATTCTCCTTGATGGAGGCCACCCAGCCATGACCCTGGTTGAGTGGCAGACACATAGGAAGTGGATCATCAATAACTATTTTTTCTACTTTTTTTCACCCTCTCTCTATACAACGTCAATGAGCTGGAAAATGAAGGGAATAATGCAGGTTTAAGAGGCCAATAATTAGGTCACAGCTGATCTCTGCTCAGATCAGCTGACAGCTGGTGCCTATCCTGCCTGAGTGAGCAGGGGGGCTTTCAGGACTCACAGTTTTAGGCCAACCTCCCCTTCTCCCTTTGCTCTACTTCTTTGTTCCCAGACTCCTGAAAAGCAAAAATTGACAAGTGTAATGCAAATGTACTAGGTTTCCATCCACTGGAGTTTACAGGGAGAAATTACTTTGCTTGCTTTTGTCCTAAATTACCTTAAATCCTCTTCCCTGCTGCCTCACCACCACTGTGGCAGACCAGCATCACAGCCTGAGTTACTGCTTCTGTGTTGTCCCCTTCCTCCCGCAACTCCATCCTGCCCACCCCCTAACATAATCACAATGTTTGCTTGTTTTAGCTTCCATAATCCTGTTGTCTTGCAAATCTCCTCACCATAATCCTGCTTTTGTATGTCAATATAATTTGTTTGCTGTGGGGAGGAAGGGAGGTGAAACGTTGCTTGGAACGCAGAAAGCTTTTGCTGCTGTATTTCAAAGCTCTATCCATTTTCAAACACACCCTGAGCGATTTGGCACTGCTGTCCACTCAGCATTTGAGGGGGGTGTCACAGCCTCCAAGATGAAGAGTTTGCCGGGTCAAACCAGTGGTTACTACAGAATTAACAGCATGATAGCAAGGATGCACTTTTGTGTACCTGCACACTAGAGGGAGAGCAGGCAAGAAAAGAAAGCAGAGAAGAAGAAAGTAGCTCCACTTTGCCTTGTCAAAGGGCTTGCACTGTCAATTCTACCCGGACAAAGCAGTGGCAAAAGCTGCAGAGTGGAGCACTGCTGTAGGCAGTGGCACACAAGGGATGAAAGAACAAGGCCTGTACCACTTGCACACTAACACAGTGGTGATGGCCAGACACACAAACTGGTAATTGATTGGTAGGAGCTGTGGCAATTTTGTATGTTTGCGTGAATAAAGAATCAGCTTAATCAGACTAATTCCTTACAGTCAAAACACAACATGGGCTCCAGCACTCACAGCAAAACTCTGCTGCACCAGCCAAGTTTCACACCAGAACAAAGCAGCTAAGAATTTCACCCAATTTGGATGCAAAACTGAGTCAGGCCAAGTGCCCAGAAAACTCCTTTGAATTCAGACAACAATCAGCTGAAAAAGAACAACAAATCATGAAACTAGGAGATGATCATATGATTTGGGATTTGTTTGCAAACATTTCAAAAAGAGATATAGTACCTGAGCAAGTTGCTCCTCAGGAACTGCCGAAGTGGATAAGAAAAGAGGGGAATGCATGTCATTCCAAGAGTGAGAGGAAACCTTAAGCAATGCTTTCAGGAGATTAAGAAAAGTATCATTAACACCCCTTTCCTTATGTCAGTTCTCTACCTCAGGTCTCCTACTAGAAAAGAAAGTATTAAAGCATTGCATCCAGAATATCCCTCCTCTAGGGGAAGTCTGGCTCAAGCTCTTTGCAGAGAAAAAGGATTTTTGGATTTACACTGAGCTAAGCTTGAGACTCAAGCACTTGGGATGCTCAAAGCATATTCAGATGAAGTTGCAGACACTGTTCATCCTGCACTTCCCATTGCAGGCCTTACTCTACAAAATGTTTTTGTTCTTTTTTTTCCCCAAAGTGCATCATCTCAAAAAGTACATTCTGTGTAGAACCACTCAAGTTTTCCCTACCATCTATGTAACATTTAGACTTCTATCTTTAAGGTTTATTTGGAATATTAAGGTTTAAATCAATTAAGTATATAGCTCAATTTATTGGGCATTTTAAGGCAGGAGAAATACGCTGAACCCATAAATCAAATAGACCATCAAAAAACAGTAAGCATTGTTAATAAACTTCTTCATCCTTAATGCAACATGGAGGTGATTACCAGACTAAACATGGCTAATGCAGGAAAAATGTAGGAAAGGCAGTAAAGACTCTGGGAAAGGTATTTTATGAAGATGTTTATAAACTCACATGAGCACAGTACAACAGTGGACTCATGCTATGGGATGAGCCAAAACCAGTGCTGCATAACCACTGCTTTCCCAAAGGGGCTGGGACTTTGAGGAAGGCATTATGTGCAGAGCTTGAGACAGCAGCTGGGACAGTAAGGAATTGCAGTAGAGCAGGAGTGGTCCCTTCCCATACTAGTTTCAAGTACATCAGGAACCTGTTATTCACCAGTGTGTTCTAGAATATGTTGTGGTTTAGCTTCCTTTAAGTAGGAGAGCTCCAATAAATATATTCACTCATACTCATCCAATAACCTCCCCCACCAAGACTTCCAGACATAACATAACTTTTATCAGCAACTTTATCCCACTTTCATGAACCTGTCCTCACCTACCCAGGAATTCATGGCATTTATCATCTCACAGCAATGTATTACACTCCATTTAATTTCTGAACAGCCGTCATCTGAAGATACACAGCTCGATCTTGTGTGTCTTGAATCAAATGGAGTATTTCCAGACAGGTCACAATATTTCACACTTACTTGCTTCAAAATCTGGTATAGATTCTTCCACCTCCTGTGGTAGGCCAGCCAGTGCTATTATGCCCACTGCAGAGATGCAGAAGCTTGGGGCACAGGGTAGGGAAGCAGCTCTTCCTCTAGCTGCTGGAGAGCTGGTAACCAGGTGATAAGTAACTACCTGATCCTCATCAGTGGTTTCTATTGCCACCTACAATACTCCCTCTGTACTTGAGAATATTTACAAAACCTCCTTCAGAGCTTGCAGTTTTAAACACTGTCGTGTAGAAGGAACTTTCTCCTCAAAGGTAACATGCTTAAATGACAAAAAATACCACTCCCTCTGCGCTGTGGGAAATGAATCACCAAAGCCCCCACTCCACACATCCAGAGCAGCCTTGCCGTCTCATCCGGACGATTGGTGTGCAGAGGCAGCAGTGACATGGAAAGAATGAACATAGGTCCCGCTGTCATGGATGGCACAAATTATACTGCAAGAGACCAGGTCTGAGTGGCTTGTTTTTAAAAGGGAACAGCTCTTATATTTAACAGCTCTAATATTTGGGTTCCTAATACTGGCTTACTAGGAGGCATCTGTCCTGGTTCCATCCATCCAGGACAGTTATTTTTGCAGTAGGTGTGAAGAGGTGGAACCTGGAGCTCTGTGTGTGTGGCTAGGAATTTACTCTACACCACCTCACACCAATTACCAGGGATAGAGTTAGGAGACTCTCTGGCTTTGTGGAAGAAGGGCGTGGTTTTTCCAGTGGGGAACCTGTCCACTATTGTTCATTGTCTCAGGCTCAGTCACCACTTTTGTATGTGAATCACTCTCTTTTTTGTATACTTTTAAAATTAATATTGTTGCTGTTACTGTTCATTTTCTTATCTCATTGCTGTTTTCAGTAAATTGTTCTTATCTCAACCCATCTGTGCCTTTTCTGCCTCCCGTTCAGGGTGTTTGTGGTCTTTTTAGTGGGAGTACTAAATTGGGTAATATCATTCTAAACCACGGCAGCATCCTATTCACAGATCTGTAAACCTGCACAACCAGCCTCCTCCCTCCTCACACTTTACAACCCTAATTCCCACCACCTGGGATTCCAAAACAAGAAATGTGTCCAGTTTTGAAGTTTGAGGAAGCTCAGCTTCTCTCCTCCACATCTTCTCTCATGACACCCACACCTCCCCAACATTTTCCCATAGTAGAAGCTTGGGTGTTTCAGAGGTCCAGGCATAATGTCCTCCACATGATCAGAAGCAAAGTCAATGTAAAGCCGTGAGACAGGGAGTGTTCTGAGGAACTTGCCACTCTCTCTCTTCCACCCAAAAATCTGTTCATAAAAGAAGGAAGATGGTGAAGTTTGAATGCAAGATCATCCTGCAGGCACTTGATGAGGACTCTTTAGCTCTTAGAGCCCAGGCACACACTACTGAACAGCAGCTGTGAACAGAACATTCTGCTCCATCTAACACCGACACTGAGGAGAAAGAATAACGTACTTCTACAACTCCATCTACTCTGGCGTATTCTGAGGCATTCTGAAACTGATGTAAAGCTTCAGTATTATCAAATACAACCCTTTCCACCTACTTTGAGAGATGGTAGCTGATCAGCTACAACATGCAAGAGTTCAGAGCATGGCAGAGAAGGGTTCTGCATGGAGTGGAGAACAAGGGCAGAGAAACACTGAAGCACGGAGGTGATAAAGGTGCAGAAATGACCAAAACAGAAAAGCTAATAATCACTACTAAAAATACGATATTGAAGTCAAAGAACTCAGTTTTACTGAGCTGAAAGCAATTATGTGAAGGCTTTATCAGATGTTGTACATAGAAGTTGGTTTCTCTCTTGAGTTTTGGCAGATGCATTTTTCAAGACTCAGTAACAGCAAAGCCCTCAATTCTGAAAAGTCAAAATTTATGATCAGAACAGGGTCTGACCTTAGGTTACTCAAAATCCAAGAGATACATCAAAATTTTGTTGGATTGTTTTAACAATCCATATATCCAAGTTTTACAACTGCTGGCACCTTTGACTAAAACGATCCCTGCTGGATCAGTGTAGCTCATGACTTTTTAGTTCAGAAGACATGATGCTGAAACCCTGTAAATGCATCAGCAGAAGCCGCTTCAGGTTCACTGCTGCTTTAGACTGGATATAACTTGCTCTGTAATCCACTTAACTGGGACATGCTTCCCCAAGGAAGTACGTTTACCTACTAGATTCCACAAGGCATTGATATAAGCCAGCAATACTTAATGGCAATAACTACAGTTTAACAGAGACATTAATTCTGCTCATTAGGGACAAAATGCATCTGTTAAGGAAATTTTATTAAGACCTGCCAATGCATAATGTTTACTCAAGATCTCTGCAGGCTTACATAAGTTAAGCATCTTCCTAACTGGGACAAACAGTTGCTCCAGGTGCAACAATCAAGCCCGCAGTTTTGCTAAGACTACACGATTTACAGTAAAGTACACAAGGATTTCAGGTGGCCCATAGCTGCCAAGCAGCTCTCAGAAATGAACCCTAATAATCTTTACCCCGTTAGCACCACTTCTACTTCCCTGAAATCAGCAGCAGCTTAGACATTGGCTCCAGCAGGAGGAAGCTAAGCTTTTATTGTTCTGTATTTAACTCTTGCTAGCTTTTGAGACAGAGGGTTTTGAGACAAAGAAGGTTTCAGCAAGTGTATGGTACAATAGTAATGCCATCAACATTGGTGGGAATTTTTATTTTCTGCACAGCTGTGAAGCTGAGCATGTACCTCAAATTCTCTATCAAGCCATTTATGTTGGAGCATCTCTCACCCGGCTGGGGAACTGTCAGTGGAAACAGCAATGATAATCTGGACTGTGATGCCCTATCTTACGAATCCCAGGGGGAGCACAGAAGAAATACAAGTGTAATTAAGAGACCTTCAATATACCCAAGAAAGTAGGTTTGGGTGTGGGGGAACATTAACAAGCCAGTACACAGCTAGCTCTGATCCAAATCCAGTGTTCCACTGTTTGCTTTTCCACTGTGTTTTCTGCACTAATTCACAGCCACTGTAACATCAAGAGAAGCCTCCATATGCTTCATTTACTGACAGTAATTAATTTCAGCCTCTCCCCACATACACATACACATTCATTTTATCTGACAAGCAAGTCATGAAAAAAGTCAATTCTCATAAAAATACGGGGCAGCTACCAGAGGTTGGCTTTCTTCTTAGCAAAGAAAATCTAATTGGTGCATCTGCCCAGTCACAATGCCTTTCTCACCCTCCACTCTTCACTTTGCGCCCCTGCCCAAGCTCAGGTCTGTTGCTTCTCCCAGGCTTCCCCCTAGACCAGAAAATATTTTTTAATAAAACGCTTTCTTCCAGATGAGAAAGGAGTAACTGGCTAGAGAAACGTCTGGGCACCTATCTCCCTGCCAAAACAGTGAATCCATTAACGATCATGAGGAAAGGAATAAATGCTTCAAGAGGCTTAGCAAGTCACTCAGAGTAGCACAGACTCTACCCTCCCACTCCCCCTTACTCACTGATAGTTTAACCTACAGCAGCAGTGCCAGTAAATAAAAAATAAAATAAAATAAAATAAAATAAAATAAAATAAAATAAAATGATAAAAGGAAATACCAGGTAATTGATCCCACTCCTTTATTAGGAAGAAGAGTATTTTTTCTCTGAAATCCACTTTTTGCTCATTTGTTCTCATGCCTTGTGCAAGCTGCTACTTTGTTTTTATACTATGCCTGTATGATTTATGGTTTGTTCACTAAGTTGGTATTCTTTTATTAAAATTGGTAACTGTATTTTTAATTCTCCAGTATGTCTCAGTATTGAGGTGGATGAGAGAAGTAACCATGTGATGTTGACAGAAGATAACACAACTCAGTCAGCAGTTGAAATCCAGACAAGGCTACCTCAGAGCTGAAGTCACCATTACCTAATCAAGTTCATCTTCACAAAAAAGCCAAAGTGCAACTTCTAGATCATAAAATTTTGACAAGAAACAAAAGACAAAAATAATATATACTTCAAAAACTGCTAACCTGATTTTCACTATACCATCAAGCACTGTTGCTACGCTTAGAATCATACAGGTAGAAAATACAGGCCCAAAATGTCCCCAGAAGACACAATGATACCTTGATTGTCAGGATGAGATACCTAACTGAAAAAATAATAATACTTTAATTTACAATTATCACAAAGAACAAAGAAACACAGACTTATTGACATGTACTTTTTTCTGCCGTTCCAGATGAGTGAGAAAGCAGACAAGCACATGAAGAAGGGTCTTGAGTTCCAAATTCACTTAATCAACAGAGAAAACAGGAACCAAATCTAGTCCCCACCACCCACCAGGCACTAGCTTGCTCATGTCCCTTTCTGTTGGGGGAACACATGGTACTACTTGAATTATTTTAGACACTATTTTTCATTTGCTTGACCTTTATATAAGATCAAATCTATGCCTTTTTTACTCTTTGATGATATTTTGAAGTGTCATTGCTATCTTGCAAGAGTAAAGCCTATTCTACCTTCCACAGCCACATCCAGATTTCTTCTCACACTAAACAATGTGCCCAGTTCTAACAGCAGTATGTCTATGCCAATCTACCTACTCTTCTTAAAACATCTGAAAAAAAATTAATTCAGCTGAAGACTCATTCCTATCACCAAACAGATAAAAAACCCAAGCACAGAGTGCCTTCAATCAATTTTTCCCATGTATTGCTTCCTTTAGATGCTTTCTTTTAGAGCTGTCCAATATAAGAAAGCTGGAACTCAATTTTCACAGCATTCTCAACATATTAAAAAGAAGAATTAAAGCCATGCAGGAAACAAAGATCAAGACCAAAGTCATTGACTACTTCTAGTCTGAGATCTGACAGCAAGTCTGTGGAGAAACTGGGAACAAAGTTCAAGAGTGCTGAAGTCCTCATTAATGACTAATCTACCAAAAAAGTCCATTTTCTTGACACTCCTACAATTTGCTGAACTCTGTCCAACACTTTGAATTAACACAACACTGTCTATGGGATTTAACCTGTAGAAATTACATTGTACGCATGAACTTATTCCCCGGTTCATGTTTATGAAGAAATAGAATTCATCAGTCAATGGTTTAAGATATTATAATCCTTCTCACAACTGCAGCAGCAGGGAAGTGAGAATCAGAACATAAGTAGCTGTTCATCCAAAAAAAGGAGCATAAAGGTTAAACATGTCCAGCTGAGGTGCACACATAGAAACACAAAGCCAGCTGTCCAGCATATGATAGTTGAGAACATTTATGCCCCTTTTCTTGGGGCCATCATACAAAATAGCTGACCATGTGCATTGATCTGCCCTTTTTCTGCTACAAGAGGCACAAGATGAATATACTTTTAGCTGACCGTTTCTTAGCTCCACAGTCCAGTACTAAGGAAAATGTACTTCTTGTCTGTAGAGCAAAAGGTTATAACACAAGGACTAAAGGCAGGAACTGGCTTAAGATAGAATTCCCTGACCTCTCCCCGAAAATACCCATCAAGAAAAGGCTGAACCATGATGACACAAAATTGCCACACTTTTCCCACTTAGTCAAATTAGCGCATCAGTCATGGACTCCCATAACTGGATCTTCTTGCAGTTGTTAAGTTTTCTACAAAACATTCTATACTGCAATAGCAGATTATGTTGGTAAGACTTCCTAAGCAGCTGCTAGTGTGGATTTACTCCAGGTATGCAGGATCAAAAGGGCAGCTTTGCAATATAGGAGAGGAAAATGGCTACTGGATAAATGGGACAACAGCACATTTGACAGCTACTGCAAAAGCTCTTGAAAATTTCCTTGGTCCTTGTCTTCCAAAAAGGAGATGAGGGTCCCTTTTATTCCTATTTTCTCTGCCTTCCTACTCTCTCTCAATTTCACCTACTCTGTCCATTCCATATTTTTTCCATCTGTCCCTCTCCCTCTCATCTTCTCTTATAAAGCAATTGCCCTTGTTTTTCTCCTTTATTTACTTTCCAGCAAGTGAACAGCAGCAGTGGTGCCTGCTTTGCAGGCTGCAACTCCACTCCCTGTCTTCATTTTCCTCCCAGCTCAGGCTCAGCAGTTCTGCCTCAGTGCTGCTCTCCCGAGACTCCCACAGCAAGAAGCAGCCTCAGCTCTCACCTCTCAAGCCTCAGTAGGTTAAGGAAGATCATGGAAGGGAGGCAAGCGGACACTGGACAGGGAAAAATATGTCATACCCTCTGCAGTCAGCCATTTTGAAGGTCACAGCAGAGAATCCTCCCCTCTGCCTGCCAACTTGGAGCTGTCACTGGTATTGCAAAAGCCTCTGAATGAGGGACTGATGTTCCCTGCAAGCCACTACTTCCTAAAATAGGACCAAGAGAATGAGTAAGCTCAGCAAGGAGAAAAAAATAAAGTTAGAGGAACAGTCAGGCTGTCAGCCAGCACGTGCTGACAATGAGAATGAAAGATGAGAATGGCAGAACAACCACATGCTAAATGTCTCACGTAAATGCCTCATATCTCTAAAGAAACAGTACGATAAGAAAGGGCCCTGTCAGCTCAGGTCTCCCCGCTCCCAGAGCCTTCATCCTATCATGGAGAAAGGAACTGAGTGCACTGTACTGCCAATACACACCTGGCTGTGTCCGTGGTGGTAGGGCACACTCAGCCACCTTTCCTATTTCTCACATTACCAAGGCACACAGCTATAAGCCAGGCATTGCACAAACAATATATAAAGAGAGTTCTTGTTCCAAAGAACATGTAACCAAAATACAAAGCAGGACATTGCAGAAATACACAGAGAGGACAGTACACACCAGACTGATGCATTTTCTGTACAGTGGCTTGTTTCCCTTCATTATTTCATCCTCATTATGGACAGTAATCAACTGGAATAATGATAAAACTCATTGGCAATGTGATTACCTCCTCTACTCATAGATTTACTCTTAAAATGATCCTCCCTTGCAAATAGCTTACACAGCTCCTCCATGCAGCATACCTACTGTTGTCAGGTATATTCCTACTCTCTCTCAGAAAATTTCTGATGCCAGTTTGTTCTGTTCTGTCTTGGCTTCAATGACAACTCCTGGTGCTCAGTACACTGGGGAGGGGGGAGGGAGAGGTGTGAAGGCAACAGTGTCAAGTATGTCTTTAGCTGAAGGCCAGAAACACGCCCAAACAGAATCAGTGACTGCTACTGGGAACAGTGCCCAAAGTGACCCATTCACTGCTCCAAACCAGTAGTAGAACCAGTGCTGGGGTATATTAGCTCGGTCTCAGCTGCATCTTTGCTACCCATGCTGTCTCCAATGCAATATAACAGGCTCTGCACCTCAGTGAAACTTTCACATTTCATTACCTTGTCAACTTCAAAAGAATGTTCTGAAGCTCACAAGGTCTGAGCTATAATCTAGATCTCGGTGATTTCTCATACATAGCAAAACAAGTCCAGAATTAGTAACTCCCAAAACTATCCCCAACTTCTTGCAAATTTATCAAGTAACTCAAACCAGTCTCCTGAATCACCATCATCATCATCTCTTCTTAGTGGTTCCCTATCCAGCTGCTGACCAAAAATGCATTGCTACTCAGCACAAATACCTGAAAAGTTCCCAACAGCAAACCATATACTGGCTAAGTTCATAGCCAGGACCAGTTTCAACTAGTTGAGCAGCTCTCCTGGCAAAATTTTGTTCTCAAATTCATCACTGGCATCATTTTATACTAAGGAAATTAACACAAGAAAAAGACGAAAATGTAAGAAGAGGGGAGAGAAACAAACTAACAGGGGCAGTCAGAACTTGCAAATTATCATGGACAAAGGACAGTCTCAAACAAGGAGTAATTCAACCATGTCGAACACCTCTTCTCCTAATCAGACAAGAACACCCTCATCAGCTGGGGAGAAGGCACATAGCCAAAAGCAACTCAGAGATAGCAGAAGGTTAAGACACCAAAGCAGTCAAAACAGCTGCAGGTATTTGAACATTTTTGGCCAAGTCATTACATATTATAGAAAAGTGGCCTTAACAGAATTACAGATCCTACCTCCATTGCTTTGAAACAGTGAATTCTCTTCACACTTATCACTGACTTGTCAAAAAAGTGAACTTGAAAATGCAAAGCTCAAGTACTTTGTCCATGCCCTTTCATATTGGTTGGGTAAAATCCCCAATCTAGTGAAGTCAGATAGTTTTTTGTTATTGAGGTCAGTGGAGCTAAGATTTTACTCCTAGCATCTTTAGAAGTTTCTTACTATCCTGTCTATTATCACATGCCTAAAAGCCGTGTTTCTTCACTTTCTTTTATCTATAACAGACATTAACTGTATAACTGACATATAACTGTATTTCCTTCTCTTTTCACTATTGCAAAGCACTGACTGCCTCAGCAGAGTTCTGTGGCCCCCTCACACAAGGACAAGAAAAGAAGTGCTCAGGGTTGTGTTGCACTGGCGGAAACACACATACCATTGAACTCAAAGCATTAAGAGGAGTTATAAATAAAGACTGACATATGTTGACAGAGATGCAAATAACTGGATTTGCAGAATCTGTACCTGGCCCGTGGCAGATCCTAAATAAATTTTCATCAAGAATTCACCAACATCTCCTGGATATTAGATACAAAAGGATGAGGGAAACATGTCATTTATCACACTTTTAGGCCCATATCCTGTCCGGCTAGGCACCAAACAGAGTGGAACAAAAAGACGGTCTTTTCTCCATACAGCTTTAGTCTCTCAGTAATGTTTTGGGGACACATGGCCTGTTTCTGGTAATACGCGCAAAAAGACTGACCTACCTCTCTGAGACCTGTGCATGCGGTAACAGGAACCAACCTAAGTCTTCCTCCCACTAGAGAGAAAACAAAATCAAATTTGTTGAGCAGTTCCTGCCCAAAGGAAGAAGGGAAAGAATGAAGAGACAGGCACAAGTCCTGCAAAACCAGCCTGCTTCTCTCCTGGCTGCCAGACACACTGGAGCAGATGCTGAGGAGCACACGGCTGCTGGCAAGGGTCGGCAGCAGTTGTGTCAGTATCTCACTTATTCTCCCCGTGTACACCGAATTCTGCCCCAGCAGTGGCAGCCTGGCTTTCCCAGGCACTGCCAGGGGGCACAGAGCTGCTGTGCTGTCTCCCAGCACCCCCGCCCCACAGTCTCACACTGGCTAGACTCGGTCCTACTCTGTGGCCACAAATACAGCAGCCCTTCAGGACACAGACAGCTCTCCACGTACAGTCACGAGTTTCACGCTCATGCAATGCAATCATTAAGTATGTGCCAATTAGACAATGTGACGTCAAAAGCGAGGGTTCAGAAATGAGCAATATGAAGGATGAATAAGTTGAAGGGACTGATTTATGGAAACATTCTCAGGAGGTGTTTTTTCTGCTTCTTGCTTAAATTTGTCTTGAAAAACAGGATTACATAAACCAATAGCAATATGGAGTACAACTCTGACTTTTGTGTCTGAAATTAGACCCAAACATTTCAAGGTTGTCCCTGAAAAAATAAAATTATTATGGCCCTGTGTGCAAAAGACAGTTGAATAGCTCAGAAGTGACTCAGAAGTGCTGGCAATTATCATGACTACTAGGAGGAGCTACTTGCCCAGACTATACATGAAAAAATTTGAATATTGACCTAAAAATGTTCAGTTATTTTATTCCAAAACAGCTCCACCCAATTATTTAGTTTCAAGAAGAGCGTTCATTAAAGGTTCTGAAAACAAAACATTATTAGACTATATAATTTTGTGGTTTAAACTCAGCCTCCTATTAATCAGCTTCTCCACACTGTGATGAGAAAACTGCAGTTTTTCCAAGTTTTTTATGGGGTTTTAGATTTGTATCTGGTAAAAAAAAAATTATTAAAACCAGAAAATATTTGATTTGTCAAGACACATAGTTATCCCTTATTTTCCAAATTTCAACACAACTAGTTGGGGTTTTTTAATAGAAAACTTTCTGTAGAAATTGATCAGGGTGGGTAAAGGACCTTTTTTGCTTTTCAGATTTACCATTGATTTGAAGAAACAGCAAAGATAACAGCATTTGTGTCAAGCAATGATTTATATTTTCTGAGCCAAGTCTTCATCTGTATGTGCTCAGTGGAATGAATGACACTGATTTACACAGTGGAGTCTTTGGTCTACAGGGTTGATTATCAACAGCAGTTGATCCTCTATTGCCATACATGAAACTACAGAGAAAAGAGGTGGTCTATTGTTAACCCAAGACCCTACAGAGATACCAATTACTGCCACTGCTTAAAATCAAGCCATTCAATTGCCTCTGGTGCATTTGCTCTTTCAAACTCAACACCTCGTGACAATTCATGGATCTATGAAACAAGGGCCTGCTCGATTTGCTCCTTGCACCTCACTGAGCCGAGATGTAAAACCATGGACGTAGACAGAGTTGCACTGGTGTAAATGCTCTCTTGAGAGAGCAAGGCCTTGTGGTTCTCTCCTCTTTCACCTTGCAGCATGCTAAATTGATCCAGAAAGCAGTTCATGTGAAAAAAACCTACCAACAATTTGTTTTAAACAAACACTTGCAGCCAAATCCCTCATCTCCATCGGCATGCAATTGTCTCAAATCACAAAAGGCAGGGAAACCAAAATTGAAAATTGATCTCTCTGTGGCCATGAAGACGGGAAGAGTGATTTCCTAGCTGTGATTTTAAATAACTCTTTCTTCTCTCCCCTCGCCCTCCTCCCCATACACATTTACATTTCTTCTCCTGTATTCTCCATCTTTTGTCGAACAGTAACAAAGACTTCCACCACCTCGTTCTCTTTCCCCAGCTTTCTCATCAATATTCTATTATCAAAAAAGGCTTTAGCTCTTTTTTCTTCTTTAAATCAATAAGAAGCAAAGCAGTAAGAGGGAAAAAATTAAAATCACCAGCAGATAAAGGGTCTTAAAAAAAGTTAATCACTGCTAAACACTGAGAGCTCACTGGAGTGTCACACAGCCCCCGCTACATTCTGTTTGGTCTCACACTGTCATAAAGGTAAACCACCTGCACCGGCCTGCCAAAGACAGGCGAGAAAACAAGAATAAAACTTTCAGAATTGCTCTTCATATGGATGGTTGTCACCTAAATCTGGAAGAGCAAGAGTTTGTAATGCCTGAACTCTGGATGAAGGTAACACTGAGGAAGCCCCAGGAGTACCTGTCATTGAGACCTACATCAGCTCCCAGCTGAAAGCAGGGGCAGCCAAGCTAGCCTTGTACCTCTTCTGATATTGAAGTGCTCCTGCTTCTCTCCCAGGCCTAAGACTTTGCCCCACCAACACATCCATGCATGATGCAGACAAGTGTCAGCTGTGCTGCTACACATATACATTTATATGCACACATATATAATATGCACACAGACACCTCAAAATTATGTGTATGGGATATTTATTTCATACGTAACATCTTCAAACGTATTGTCACACACATTTACCAAAAACACCCTGAAATTATTTAGAACAGCATGAGAGGGAAAAGCCAATGCAAAAGATAAGGAGAGACAAAGGAAGCAATCTGGGTGTGCCTGACGCCAAAATTGATTACAAGAAACACCATTTTTCATAAGCCACATCCGTGTACTATTATTGCTAGTGCTTCTTCATGATCAAAGGACCTTTCAAGGGACTTAGCTGGACAGATACTCCATGGCAGTGGCAGAGAGAGCAGAAAACAGTCCCACCACAGTTAGCAGTTTATGGTTTTTCAGGAATAGCATTTAGAATTAGAAAGTACTAGCAATTCAAAAATAAAGCAAAGGCAATAGGAAAACGCTCCGTTTTGACTCAAAGCAGTTTTACATCTTTGGGCAGCATACATTGTTCCGTTTCTGCCTGCTAACAAGCTCAAGTTACAGCTCTAACCCCACACACCTGCCCCAGCACAAATGACACCTCCATACTCCGTCTCAGTGCCCAGGCCTACTGGACAGCACTAGGCTGCACAGGTTCTGTCAGACAGGCAATGAAAGAAACCACCTGACTTCCCACAGAGGGAAGTAGAAAGCAGCCCACAGATGGCTTGCCATATTCCTTTCCAACCTTCACCTATGCCTGTGACAGTTGCATGGAATTGCTAGGGTTCTGTATTCTTATCACACCAGGAAACACACACACACACTCTGGCAGTGAGGAACAAGCTAAACAGAGGAGTTTCCTGTTCCAGACCACCAGAGAGGAGAAAAGAAGCAGCAATGGAATTGGGGGAAGCTTACCATGACAATCTGTCCATCCTCAGGAAGATGACCATGAGACAAACCTGCTTGCTTATACTAGAATTGATTCCATCATCATTCTCAGTCACCAAAAACAAATTACGAGCATCCTTAATTAGAAGGACCATATTTTGTCATTACCTTTAACAGAGTAAAATTATTCAGAGGACAAAACAGTGAGTCAAACAGGAGGCCTCTAAAGATAGTGTATGTATCAGCAGGACAGGACTTGGATGACTCAGGAGAGAGCACATCTCCTGAGGACTTGCCACCAATCACCTCCCCCCCGTGCTAGAGAGCATTATGGTGTTACATGAGATGGATTCTGCACTTCCGTTTAAGCACGAAGGTCCTCAAGCATTTACAATGAACCAAAGCTGCTTTTCCCTGCTCCATACTGCTGTAGTGCACAGTGTGTTCTTTCCACTTGGTGACATGTTCTTTTAGGTTCAAAGAGATGAATTCTGCATAAATGCCTTGTAAAACAATTTGGATCTATGTGTGCCATAGAGGAAAACCTTGAATTCTTGGTTTAAAATATGCAGTTAATTTGATATGTTTACCTGGAACAAGAAGATAAGAAGGGACACAAGAACTTGTGGAAAACGTATAGTTACCTGACTCAGTGATTCTAAGCAAAACCACCAAAACCAAAGCTGTAATGACTTTTAAACCTAGCTCCATCCCTGTAGTGAAGAAATACTCTCATCTTTTCTAATATCTTGAATTTTCCCCAAAACTTCACAGCTACTTATGATGCCAAAGCTGGGGTTCTTCCTCAAAAGTTGTCCCTTTCTCCTGCATTCACTCTCCCCTTTGCTTTCCCATACAGCTAGCAAAAAACAGGAACTTTCCTTTTTTCTCCTAGCAGCATATGGCAACAGAAATTCCCCATAAACCTTTCAGAAGCATCTGTACTAACTTCTATGTTTAGCAGCTATATTAATCAGAAGGGCAAACTAGAACTCAGGAACCAAGGCCTTTTGGTACACAGTGAATTAATGGGTAAAGAAAGTAAAACCAGAAATTATTTTTAAAATCTCAGTTCAGAAAAGAAAAATGCAAGCTGAAAAAAAGTCAGGCAATATACAGAACAGTGTCCTCAGTTAATGGCTTGCGCCCCTCTCCCCTAGGGCTTGGCATGCTGTTTCAGCAGCTCCACCAGCAGTCATAATCAAGCACACCCTCACTCCAGCACAGGACTACTCTCTTGACAACTGCCAGTGACCTTCATGAAGGTAGTGTGCATCCATGCTGACACCTAGGAGGCTCTTGTGAAGACACACTGGATGTCTGCTCACAAAACTGCTTTCCTGCAGAGCAAGCAAGTTTGGTCCCAAGTGTAGCTTTGAGCTTACACTTAGGAGTGTTAGAACATATTCAGAAATGGCTCCCCCTAAAATACAATGTAAGGAACAGTCAGGTGTGGATGCAGTGTATGAATAGAGGAGGAGATATGCTAGACCAAATACTCCTGGATCCACAATAATAGGAATACAACCCTAAACATGCAGCTCAGCACATGAACACCTGTAAATAAGCAATGGGCAGCCCATCCAGCACCTCCAAATATACAAATCTGGGAGCAGTATGCATGACCCAGCCTATGCAGGAGAATAGAAATACGAGTCCTAGGAGTCACAAGCTGCAGCAGGAATCCTAAGCTGACAGGCTAGCTCTACGCACACAGCCCTAAAAGCAAAACAGCAAAGAGCACTCAAAGAGTGTAAATAACATGCAGGAAATAAATGAATAACCTGACACATTCAGAAGGGAAAAAATGGTAGCAGAAACCAAAATTCAACTTACAACTCCCAAAAAGGAAATCATAGAATCATGGAACAGGTTGTGTTGGAAAGGACCCTAAAGATCATCTAGTTGTAACCCCCATGCCAAGGATAGGGGCACCTTTCACTAGACCAGGTTGCTCAGAGCTCCAGCTAGACTGGCATTGAACACTTCCAGAGATGGAGCATTCTCAGCTTCTCTGGGCAACCTGTTCCAATATCTCACCACCCTGAAAGAATTTCTTCCTAATATATAATCTAAATTTATCCTCTTTCAGTTCAAGGCCATTCCCCCTTGTCCTATCACGATATGTCCTTGTAAAAATTTCTCTCCAGTTTCCTTGTAGGTCCCCTTCTGGTCCTGGCAAGTGCTATAAGGTCATTCCGGACCCTTCTGTTTTCCAGGCTGAACAATCGCAGCTCTCTCAGCTTTTTCTCACAGGAGAGGTGCTCCGGTTTTCTGATCATTTTTGTGGCTCTCCTCTGGACTCATTCCAGCAGTGCCACATCCTTCCTATGCTGGGGACCCCAGAGCTGGATGCAGAATTCCAGAAGGGCTCTTCAAGAGCAGAATAGAGGGGGAGAATCATCTCCCTCGGCCTGCTGGCCACACTTCTTTTGGTGCAGCCAAGGATACAGTCGATAATGTATGGGAAGAAAACTGTTGTCTAAAGGAGAAGAACTGAAAGGAGACAAACACCTTGAGGGTTCCTTCATCTCACACAATTACTTTTTTTTTTAATTTCTCTTCTATGAAGCCAAAATAAGGTATCTCCCTACTCCACTGAAAGAAAAACAGATTCAGATGTCCTTGTCTGTGACTGGTTGGAAGCTGCCAAGCAAGGATGTGTCTATCTTTTTTCCTGCTGAACAAGGATCCATCAAACCAATCAGATGACTGAGGGTGTCCAAAGGTCCAGAAACTGAGTGTAGACTGATGAAAGGCCCAGAATTTGTCACTCACCTCCCTTAGTCTCCAAGCCTCATGGGAAAGCAAAAGGAAAAAAAGAGGCCAAACACCATGGGTAACCACTCTCAGGTTAATCTCAGATGGGGAGGGGAAAACGCTTCTCAAGATTAATAGCTAAAGTATTCAGGGATTAGAGATTAGGAAGAGAATCCTGTTTGCTAGGATTAAAAGGGCTGCGTTCACATGAAAACCTCAACCAGTGAATTGCCTCCAGCAAAACAGTGGGGTTTATTATTATAATTATTATTTTATTCTCGTCCAATAAATGAAAAACATCAGCAGGAGGGCAGCAAAATCCATCAAAGGTTTAGAAAATAAAATCTCTGGGGAAAGGTTAAGGGAATGCAGTCAAGACAGAAATCAGATAATAAAACCAAAAATCAGCCCATGCTATTAGTAGCACAGAAGATTATAAAGGAGAGATTTAAAAACTAAAATCAACTTCACTTCCCAGAATCCATGGGGTGTAGTCTACTTCTTTGCCCTTGGTTTAGCTGGAGGCAGGTGAGCTACAAGAATGGCAAAATTTACCCAGTTTGCACATGAGGAAGGTACAGTTTAAACATCCAGTGGCTGGTATTTTCTGGAGTGCTAACCAAGAGGTTCGTTTTGACATTTACTCTTAGTTGCTTGCCAATGACATCTGATTAAGGTACATAATGAAAGTGTACAGGAAGGAACAGAAAAACAATGGGACTATGCTCTATCAGATGGGGTTAATAGAGAGGGGAAAGACATTAACCCAAATCATCAAAGCAGGCATTCAAAAATTTAGTTAAGCAGCTTTTCTGAAACAATTTTCAGTGATGGAACCAGAAACAAACTTGGATGCACCACAACAAAATTGTCTGAACTAGACTCTACTTCACTTGACTCAATCTTTGTACAAGTCAGAATACTCAGGGTGGATTAGGTCAACAGACCTGCAAGCCAGCACATGAGGTCAGCAAGAAGAGGCAAGGCCACAACACTGCCCTGTAAGCAAGGAGACTGCTACTGACTGATGTGCTACTGCAAAACACGTTCCTCCCTTGCAGCCCAGTGCCACAGGCCCTCCATATAACCAGATGTTCTCTGTAGTCCTGTGTCAAAACTGTCCTGTCAGGAGACTTGGCATCAGTCTTCTCAAGGACTGAGGGAGAACTGGGAAATCTGATTACTCCAGCACATTTGGCCTTTCAGGTTCACAAGAGCTGCAAAATTGCCATATCACTGCACAAAAGAAAGCCCGGGAGGTTGCTGGTAATAATGCCATTCCCAACAAAAGCCATAGAGAGACAAGGATTGTAACAGGAAGGAAAATAAAGATGGTATTCTTAAACACATGTGCTTGGCTATTTACAAGGGACATTTGGCTGCAGAACAGACTAGAATGTCCTCAGGACATCATAACAGGGAGCTGCAAAGCCATCTGCATACCTGTCCCTCAAATCACATGCAGAGGCATAGAGGAAAAACTGGCTCCACCCTTTACTGAAAGGATCTCAAGGAGGAAGCTTGTTTTGTTGCATGTTATTTGGAAATTTTATTAAACTGCATGTGTAAAGAAAAACATTTACAAAGCCAACCCTTGCTTTGTCTGATGCCAGATGGTGTCACTGCCAGACTTCCAACCACCATGGGCAAAGAATTCCCAAGGGACCAATGCTCAGGAGGCTGGGGCACCACCCAGGACAAGAAATCACACAGTTTTCCTTTATTTATTCCTCTGAATGAACCCTGGTCCTTTGGGAATCCCAGGGCCAGTAAGCAGCAGGTGGAGATCAAGTTGATTCATGGGGAAAGGAAAGTGCAAGCACAGCACAGGCCGACACGCAGATTGAACTGTTCACATACTGGAAGCACCACTGCCTCCTCCCACCTCACCTGCATCTGCGGCTCTGCTCTTTTTAACCTGCTATTTTTGGAAACTAGATGACTCGCCTTCCTGATGAAGCCAGGTCTAGTTGGCTCTGCGCCCTGACACTTTTTTGTACAGAACAGACATGGCAATTTGCTTGAGCCTTTCCTTCTACACTCAGGTAAGCCAGCCACACCTGCACAGGATGATAGCAATGCCACTTGCCTAGCACCAGCAGCAAAGTGGTGAGCAAGGAATGCAAACACTGAGCTTCAGAGAGGCTGTGTATCAGGTTCACAGTCTACTTGCTTGCTTTCCATTGAAAAACAGACACTCAAAGCTAACACAAGGTCTAGGAGGGAGCAAAGTGAAGAGGAACCTGCAGTGAAAGAAAGTAGAAAGTAAAAGCCAGTGTGTGATGCGTACATAAATGACCAAGGCACACAAAAGCCCTTCTCGTTATAAATCTATGGCAAGTCCTATCTAAAACACTTTAATTCTGGATACCACAGCTTAGGGAGTAAGAAAGAAAAATACTGGAAAAATCAGGAAATCACAGGAATAAGGAATTAATAAGTACTAAGAATTGGCAAGCTTAAAAAAAAGCAAACCAAACAAAGCAAACAGTGAAGATGAGGAGATAAGACGGATGTGTGCATTTCCAGGGAAAAAGAACATTGAACAAGAAAGGGTATCCTCCACTGCTAAAAGGAGAAACAAGACGATTAGATACTTTAAAAATTCAGTTTACCAACATTGTGATACTCCCTTGCAAATAACCTCCCACTCTCCTCTCTCTGGACTGCTTTCACAACCATTTCTGTCCCATCCCTACAGGCAGTGCCTCTCCACTGCCACACACAGCCACTGAGTCATGTTTCTCTTACTCTGTAAGACAATACTTAGTCCCACCTGTGCCCCTTCCTTTCCTTCGCAGACTCATTCCCCTCTTTCCTTACGATACTGATTTCTAGTACAGCTTAGAGTTTAAGTTCTCTGTTACAAGATACTACATTTCCCATAAAAGTAGTATTTTTAAAAGCCAAAATTGACCATGCTCCACTGTACGGTAGAAACAGCTCTGCTCCCTTTCAGCCAACACAACAGGGAGAACACAGGACTGCCTTCTGATGCAGGCTGAAGATCCACTCTTGGAGACTTACAGCTTCAAAGACAAAGACGCATCAACTACTGGTGCTGGTTCTTCAGTAGGGAATATGAGTTTTAGTATAAAGATTTGTTAGGACCATATTCCACAGATAGAACAGCCACCTCACAGCTCAGATTAAATTGAAAAACTGGTGGTGGACAGTGGTGTGAATGGTGTTATGCTTGCAGTTAATAACACAGGCACACATTGCTACAATGCCTTCACTCACTGGCTTGTAGATGATAATCACAACCAAAGCCGACGCGCTGTTATTGCCCACTGGTATGGTTGTGATAGACAAAGCACCAGCACATCAGAGGGCAGCAGCACAGCTACATTCCCTGGCAAAGGTACATCAGTCCTAATATAGCCTTGTGCTATAAAAACACACAGAAATTTTACTGTGAATGGGGAGCTGCCCCTGTCCACCATAATCACATCATTTGGCAAGAGCAAGAGAGATAGGAAAATGAGAATCAGTTCCTGACAAGAATAAACAAAGCATTAAAAAAAATATAGCCAAAAAAAACCCCCACCTCCTTTCAAGTGAAATCATCTAAAGAGAAAATGCAGTAGACAGCAGAGCTCGATGTGTTTGGCTGAGAAGAAAGTTATTTACAGCAAGGTCTGGCCTCTCACTGCCACCATGTAATTCCAGGCAATTGCACTTTCAAATAGATATTTTTGGAGAAAATCAACACTGGCTTTGCTTTCAATCTACTGGAAAATGAAGTCCTGCAAATGTGTTACATAAAGCTGCAGCAGAAAGAGCAATGTGCACACAGGCACATGCTCTCAGGTGGAGGTTGGTGGGCTTAAAGTACTCACCTCTGCCAGGACCACTTCACACTGCCCAGCTCTCACATCACACTCTGGATTCCCTGTAACTAATGATGCCAGTCACATACTGTGGCAGTGACAAGTTTCCATAGGCTGAGTCCTACTGCCTGTACCAGTCCTGTCTCTCCAGGTCCAAGGAGACACACCATCTCCAAGGCTCAACAAAGCTGTAAGCGCCCTGAGCAAGGCCCCCAGACATGAAATATACAGTCTTGTGAGGCAAAGAATCATCCCAAAATTCACCACTGATTACCCTACAGAATTATGCCCCACTGTCACCTTCATTCAACATCAATGTCTGCCCAAGTGTCTACAAGGCTGTTTCCCAAGCCTGTGGTGACCAGTACTGCCCTGATCAGTGTATCTGCAGGACAGAGATCCTGTCCCACTAGAGTCTTGCCATTCAAAAGCAACAGACACTAGGTTTTGAATACTTTGCCATTGACGGCACAGAGAATATTGTAGAAAAATCATCCCTGACAATTAATACAAATACTCAGAAAAACTTCAGAAGGAGACTGCTGAAAACAAAACACATCTTCATGCAGAGTGGGCTGGGGGCTGCATCATTATCAGAGGTCAACAACAAGGGAACACAAGGGTAGCACAGCCAGACTCCACATATCCCATCACCACAAGCTGTTACTGTGTGTCACCCTCTCCCCCAAGCCCATGCATACACACACAAGTGTGCATACACACACATGCCAACCCCAGCATCCATTTCAGACAAAGGGCAAAGAGAAATATAATTTCAGGGCAAGTCAGAGGGATGGAAAGTGGAAGGTAAACCTAGGCTTTGAATTATCTCAAACCAGCTCAGATACCACTGCCTTGTGAACATAGCAAAAGAAAAAGGTTGGATTCCCATTGCACATTCCATCAGGAATAGTTTTAAACTAATATTTTCCTTCATTCAAAACACTAAAAAATTACAAGAGACAAACTTGGAACTAGTAACTCTAAAATGAGCTAATCTTAAGACAAATATGAATAATCCTTCTTGTTTTAAGAATACTCTATCTTAGGTTTGGAAACACCTGGGTCATTGAGTAGGTTCTGCAAAACACCCAACCATACATTTTAGTAAGTGTATAGCTCAAGCTTCCCAGCAAACCTATTCCACTCATCCCCAAGCACCCCAGGCCACCTTCAACACCTTAGAGCAAACCACGTCCAAAATCCTAAAACTTGTCACTGTAATATGGAAAATTAGTGGAGATTCTGGAGTGCCCCCCCAAGCACTCCACCTATCTCACACAGAGACTATATGAAAGAGAAGTCTCCTATAATCTCCTGAAACAAACCATGCCTGTTTCCACAGTGGAAGGTGATAAAAAAAAAGAACCAAAGCCTGACAATCTGACCAGAAGAAATTGAATTTTCTCTCCCCGAATCTGGCTGTTGCTTTAATCCTGACATGGTGAAGGGGACATGAAATGAGGCACCTGGGATAATGCAGTAACAATGGGAGTGCTGAGAGGCTTGGTGCAGCCTGCAGGCTATCTCTAACTGAATCTAATCTGCACTGCTCCAGAGAAAGATGGAAAAATTATCAGTCAGAAGCCTATTTGCACAAAGGTGGAAAACATTCCCAGTCCTTTCTAGACAACTGGTCCAGGAAAGCTCCTTTATAGGATCAAGCTGACTGCAAAGCCTCAGAAACCCTTTTCACTTCTCAGTGCTAACACCCATGTAAGGCACCCACAAGCAGCAATGCCTGTCCACTAGTTATCCCTGCTGCAGTGTAGAAAACAAAAGAATTCAACTCAGTGGAGTAAATGCAAAAAGATTTTCTAGGCAGCAAATACTGTAGCTTTTTCTAAGGAAGTAGAGATTAAATAAAAAAAAAAAAAAAAAAAAAAAAAAAAAAAAAAAAAAAAACAAAAANAACCAAAAAAACTAGCAACAGCAATTGCACCATGAAGCTTGCTGGCTGTTTCAGTGCCACATAACACAGTGAGTTAAGACTTCACAGAAACAGCAGGGAGGAGAATTCAGGATCTTCTCCAAAAGTACGTGCCTCTGCCACCCACACATCAGAGGAAGCACCACTACTTTTTTTTGTTGTTGTTTTCTTTTTTTAGCTCTATAAGAGACTTACGACGATGCACGTAGCCAGCTTTTCTGAGAGCCTCCACTAGAGGACTTCTCTTCCCAGGAGCCATTAGTCAGATTACAAAGCAATAGGTGTTTCAAAGGAAACACTTTCCTTCCACACTGAGCCTCCTGCAGGTGGAAATGGCACCAAAACAAATAGTGATACACCCTACACATGCATTTACACTCCCCTGAACACAAAAGGCTTTAATTCATTAATTGGCACACAGTCTGCATTTTGTGTGATTTACCAAAACCACCAGCAGTGTAACAGAGGGAACCTGCCACTATGTAATGAAAAAGCCGTGAGCCCTTTTTGGAACAGCGCTGGGAAAGAGTGCCAGGCCCCTCAGACAGCAGCAGCTCTTCCTGGCTCTCGCTTGTTCAGATTCCTGAGCCCTTCCTGCCCCATCCCCTTGCCCTCCTCCTGCTGCCCGTAGAGCACTGCCATCCTCCAGCCCCTGGTGCCTTAGTGTCAGGCTCTTAACCCCCAGCACTCTGAAACAAGGGAGCCCGAACAATATGGGCCTTGGGGAATAGCTGACAGCTTTATCTCCTGAGCCACACCACCTCCTGCAGCCTGTGCACAAATGAGATAACGTCCTCCTGAATCTGAAGGGTGTCCCTTTTAATCTTATGACTAAATATCCTCAAACACATTATTCAGAGAAAGCATTTTAAGATAAATTAATTTGAAACATAATTTATGGCAATAGACTGCACCACTACACCACTGGGCACACAGGCAAGTGCTATTCCATTTGTTGCCCTCCTACACAAAGACACAGAGGCAATCTTCACATGGAAACATGCTTCTCAGCATACCAAGCACAGCTTTTCTAGAAGTAAAGTGTACAGACCTGTAATTAAGTATCTAATGCATCATCATGGACAGAGCACTAAACCTGTGTCCTGGACAGTGATAAAGCCACGACATTTACAGCATTCAGAAAATCCAAACAATCAATTTGGTACACCAAGCTACATAAGCCTGCAATAACATAAGCCAAAACCGAGCAAGAGTAGGAATGAACAGATTACTATTTTTAAGAAGTTTCTGCTATGTGGGTTCAGGAAGGCATATAATTCAAGGCTACAAATCAAATCACAAGCACCATCCTTGCATCCCCCTCTCCAACTCCCCCTTCTCTGAAAAAACATTCAGCAGCACTGCCCGGATGTTACATTTGCATTTTATTCAGTGTCCAGATCCAAGTGCCAGATAATCACCATATTCAGTTTTTTACAGAAAGGTTAAAACCTTAATGGCCTGAATCATCAGAGCATTACTTCAGCCTGATTCTAGTGTAAGTCTAATGCTTTTAGCAGTTGCGCTGGTGGAAAAATCAGTGACATGACTGCAAAACTGAATGGCCTAAGCATCTTATACAACTGTTATCTCTGTTCTAGTGAAAGTGATCTAGAAACAGAAAGATGTAGGAAAAGCTTGTCTCAAGATGCACTGCAAGCTAGCTAGAGAGATGTGAACAAACCCCACCAGTCTTTGGACTCCAAGTCACAACAACTGGATCTTTTTTTAAAAAAAAATCCTTTTTTCTAGAAACTATGCAAAATAAAAACCCAAAGTGATTGCTTTCTTTCCCTTTCCTGCTACTACTGCTACCACCTGGCCCATCTGGACAGCAACCTCTCACTGCCTAAACACTGGCACTCAATTTGGATATCACAGATTCATGTTGGACGACAAAAATCCCTGGCACAATGGGGGAAAAAAAAAATCTCTGCACCCTACACTACCAGTGCAGCTAAAACCCATCTAGTGAGCCGTATCAAACCCTGCTGCCTCTGTTGCTGTAAGACACCTGGGTATGTAGCATGCTCTTTTGTACCCAAATCAACAACTAAATAAGGTCTAGACTCCCAGTAAACTCTGGTCATAGCAGTACATAAGGAGCATTTCTGCTGAAGCTATTTGCCTAATTTCTGACTGGGCATATCCATAAATCCTGGCTGTGACAAAGTCATGGTGCTAGATACCTGCTTTTCACATTTTCATTTCTTCAGGATGCAGCCTAGAAAGCATTTTGTGTGATGTTTATGCCTGCCAGTGTGGTGAGGATAAGGAAGGGTCACTTCACATGACACAAATAGTTCTGGATCCTGTAAGTCTGCCAGATAACACACGGACAGGAGAAAAAGAGACTCTCAAATAAGCATTTAGATCAAAAGGTGCAGAAACAACCATGGAAAAGCTTTCTCAGCTCTAGGTTCCAAGCAGAGGACTTCATCCTCACAAATATTTGCTCTACTAATGCCTTGTCAAGGCTCACTTTAGAAAGCAATAGTAATGGGATTTCTCTCTCTTCCCATGGAAAAGTTTATTAAAATGAAAAAAAAAAATTGGTAAAGTAAAAAAAATCTTCTTTCAAGTTCTTCTCTGCATAATTTCACTCAGGAATGGATGAAGAATCCCTCTAAATGCTCTGAAGAAATGAAATAATAGCTAGTGTAGATAAGTTTTTATTTTTCATACACTTAAAAAGCTCTCTAGGGAAAAAACCACTTTTGACTAATCATCCAACATGACTTTTTTCTGTATAAAATGAGTGAAAACATTTTTGGATGCTTTTTGAATGCAAAAATGAGGCACGACTCAAAAACAGAATCCATGTATCTACAGATATTTACAAAATATATGCAACCATTGTGTGTAGCCACTAGAGCATGCTTATGTCAGGCTGTCTTCAGCTCACATTACCTTTGATAACAGTGAATCCCGCACTGTTTCAAAAGTCATATAGTACACCCACCTTCTCATAGAAAAACCCATGAGATAAGGGCAGAGAAGTGGAGTTGGGAGACTTTACTGCTCACATATCTGAAACTGTTATCAGAAGTGAGAACAAGCAACTTAAAAATGCATGAACCAAATTCTCTCTAAATCAAAGTACAAAGGAAAATGGGGAAAAAAGAGCACCAAAACAATGTTAATTATTGTCAACATTTTAATCACACCCAAGCAAAGGATTTTGAAATCATTACTCTTCCTGCAACTACATCTTGATCTCAATGCTAAGATATTATTTCTTTCACAAAATTGTTTGGTTTATTTTCCATATATCATCCCATTCTCATTTTTTATCTTACTTAAATTTATTCCTTCTGCAGAATAAATATCATGCTGGAAATAAAGTACAGTGTTTCTTTATAGCTGAAATAGCTGTTTTCAAGGAGCAGAAGAAGATTTTTCTCATCTGTGGAAAAGTTTCAAGAGCAGAGAGATTAACCAACCTATTTCTCTAAATGGCAAATGACTGTTAATGTTCCCTACCCTCAACACGTGCTTTCAGAAATTAATTTCCTTCAGAAACAAATCAAAGCAATAATCAAAAAATTTTTCTAACTTTATTTACAAACACCTTAGGACTCATTCCCCAGTTTGCGGTTTAAAGTAAGATGAAGGTTTTTTGATCAAAAGCTGTCTTAGAACGTGGCCAGCTTAGATGGCCACAGAGCAGATGGTCAAGAATACAGAAGACATCCATCCTTTGAGCTTATCCAAATTATGATGTGTCTTCGTGCTTTAAGTTAACACAAAAAAAAAAAAAAAAAAACAACAACACCATAACAAGGTTATTTTTTGCTCACACATAATATTTCTTATACCAAACAGATTAGAAGAACCCACAGAAGAGCCACTGACTATTTAAAAAATCCTAAATAAACTCTGGGTTTGTAACCATATTTCAGTTCAAGTAATAATGGCTTAGCTGCAACAGATTTTTCTGTACATGTTCAGTGTATGCTTTTTTCTCTCTTATTATGTGTACTGAACTATATAAAAATCTAAAACTCATACATGCAACAGATTACACTAATTTCTCTATACAGACAGTAAGGTTTATTGAGTACTTTGAATAGGTACATGAGATGCAAGCAATTGTTTGTTAATACAGCCATGATTTGTACTTCCATGACTCCCTTTTTTCCTTTCAGATCGCTCTGCATACTGCATTTCACTAGACCTTGCCACATATTTGTTAAACAGAGGATGAACAGAGCAGGCAACTCTTTAAGGCCACCTTTCTTAGAGTGCAAGAGCTCTCCACCCCAATGTGTAGGAAATCAGGCAAGGCGGGCCAGACACTGGTATGGCTGAACAAGTATCTGCTCCTCAAACTGAGGAGTGAGAAGCAAATGCACAGGCAGTGGAAGCAGGGACGGGTGATCTGGGGAGAGTACAGGGATGGGGTTTGGATGTGTTAGGGATGGGACAGGAAAGCTAAGGGACTTGGCAAGGGATGTAAAGAATAACAAGTGATTCTATAAATACATAGGTCAGAGAAGACCATGGAGAGCGTACCCCCAAGATAAATCAGAAGAGAGAACTGGTGACATGAGATATGGAAAAGGCTGAGGTATTCAGCGAGTTCTTTGCCTCAGTTTTCACTGGCCATAAGGCTTCCCACATCTCTCAATTCCCTGAACATCTAGTTAGGGGTTGGGATAGCACAGACCCTCTCTCTGTAAGCAAAGAGCAGGTTCAAGACCACCTGATCAAACTGAATAGCCATAAGTCTACGGGATGTGATGCTATACATCCTAGAGTCCTGAGCTACTTGATGTTCCATCCTATTTGAAAAGTTATGAAGGTCAGGTGACAATCCCGATAACCAGAAATAGGGAAACAACACTAGTACTTTTAAAAATAGAAGAAAGGAAGACTCAGGGATCCACAGACCAATGAACCCCACCTCTGTGCCTGGGAAGATCATGGAGGAGATCTTCGTGGAAATGATGCTAAGGCACATACAAGACAAGGAGGTGATCCAAGACAGCCAGTATGGCTTTACTAAGGGCAAATCATGCCTGACCAGTCTTGTGGCCTTTTATGAGGAAAGTGACTGCAACAGTCAACAAGGGAAGGCCAGATGTCATCTACGTAGACTTCTGTAAGATCTTGTACAACATCATTATCTCCAAAATGGAGAGACAAGAATTTCAAGGGTGGATGGATGGATGGATGGATGGATGGATGGATGGATGGATGGATGGATGGACGGATGGATGGACGGATGCAGTCAGAGAATTGTGGTCAATGGCTCGATGTCCAGGTAGAGGCTGGTGACAAGTGGGGTCCCCCGAGGCTCTGTCTTGGGACCAGTGCTCTTTAATACCTTTACCAGTGGCACAGACAGTGGGATCGAGTGCAGCCTCAGCAGATTTGCAGATGACACCAAGCTGAGCAGTGCAGTGACCTACAGAAGGATGGGATATCATCCAAAGGGACCTGGACAAACCCGAGAAGTGGGCCCGTGAGAACCTCATGAAGCTCAGTAAGTCCAAGTGCAAGGGCTGCACCTGGATCAGGGCTACCTCAGACATGAGCACAGACTGGCAGATGAACTCATTAAAAGCAGCCTTACAGAGGTGGACAGAGGAGTTCGTTTGGATGAAAAGGTGGACATGTCCCAGCAATGTGCGCTTGCAGCCCAGAATCATGGAATCACAGAACCAATTAATTTGGAAAAGACCTCTGAGATCATCAAGTCCAGCTTGTGACAAACAATCCCATGTCAACTAGACCATGGCACTAAGTGCTATGTTCAGTTTTTCCTTAAACACCTCCAACAACGATGACTCCAACACCTCCCTGGGCAGCCCTGCCCAATGTTTAGTCAGCCTTTCTGTGATGAAATTCCTCCTCATGTCCAACCTGAACCTCCCCTGGCATAGCTTAAGAATATGTCCTCTTGTCCTGTCACTGGTTGCCTGGGAGGAGAGGCCAATACCCACCTGGCTACAACCTCCTTTTGGGTAGTTGTAGAGAGGGATGAGGTCCCCCTGAGCTTCCTTTTCTCCAGGCTCAACAACCCCAGCTCCCTCAGCTGCTCCTCATAGGACTTACCCTCTAGACTCTTTATCAGGTCTGTTGTCTTTCTCTGGACTCACTCCACCTCAATGTCCTTCCTGAATTGAGAGATTCAGAACTGGACACAGTACAGTGTCCAGTATGGTGTCCATGAGGTGCAGCCTCAGCAGTGCTGAGTACAAGGGAACAATCACTGCTCTGGTCCTGCTGACCACACTATTGTTGATACAGGCCAGGATGCCATTGGCCTTCTTGGCCACCTTGGCACACACTGGCTCATGTTCAGCAGCTGTCAACCAGCACCCCCAGGTCCTTTTCTGCTGGGCTGTTTTCCATCCCCTCTGCACAATCACATCCTAGGCTGCATCAAAAGTAGCGTGGCCAGTCAAGGGAGTTGAGTCTGCCCCTCTACTCTGCTCTGATGAGACTCGACATGGAGTACTGCAACCAGCTCTGGAGTCCCCAACATAAGGATGTGGACCTCTTAGAGAAATTCCAGGAGGGCCACAAATATGATCCAAGGGCTAGAGCATCTTCAGGTTAGAGAAGTCTCCAGGGAGCCTTCCAGTACATAAAAGGGGCTTATAAAAAAGAGAGAGAGCAAATTTTTACAGTAGCACATAGTGATAGGACAACTGGATATGGTTTTAAACTAAAAGAGGAAAGATTAAGGGATTTAGGTTAGATGTTAGGAAGAAGTTCTTTACTCAGAATGTAGTGAAGCACAGGAACAGGCTGCTCAGTGAAGTCGTGGATGCCCCACTCCTGGAAGGCTTCAAGGACAGGTTGTATGGGGCTTTCGGTAACCTGGTCTGTCACGGATAGTTGAAGCTATCCCTAACAGAAGTCAGAGAGAACAGAGTGGCTTCATATAGGGACCCTCCTTGGGACCACAGACCAACCATTCTCCCCTCAAGCTTCAGCTGTAAATTTCAGCAGCACTAAAGTGGTGCCAAATCACTAACTAATCTATCCTCATAAACAACTGATCAGTGGGAAACTCTGCCTCCAGAGATTATCCTCATCAGATCTGTGTACCAACTACCATACTTGCCAGATTTGTGTGCAACAAATGCCACCTCTTTTTGGTATTCCAGGTTTCCTTTTTGACTGAATTTCGACACATTATTTCTCTCATTCACGTTACAATTAAATGGAATATAAGGTAACATTTAGAATAGGAAAACATCTTGCTTCACCCAATTACCTCTCAAAACAGTGCTGGAAGTATTGGCTAGACCTACAGACCTGCAGATATTTATGTTATTCTGAGATGGATAACCTCCAGAGCTCTGGTTGACGCAGAAAGAACTGAAAGTTTCTAGAAGCATTTGCCTCTGAATCTGTAATAATCTAATACCTTTGCATGGAAATACCCTGCTACAGTAAGGAAATAGGGCAACATGGTATCAGTTCTCTAACCTTAAACTATGTTGATTGCAATTACTAGAGGCTGCAGCATCCATAGAGAGGACATACCTGAAACAGACAAAAAGTGAGAGCTTTCCCAAGGTGGTTTTTAAAGATCTCATGAGCAACAAATTTAGTTAAGATATCTTGGCTGCTTTCCAACATCAGTATCTCCTTTGAAGTTACAATTAAATGGGAAGTTTTTCTTCGTTCCTGTACTTAACTACGTAAGTTGAATTAGTGTGCTGTTAAATGACAAACATCAGTTGCAAGCTAAATAAATCCTCCTGCCTACACAATTCTGAAAGTACTTCAGGATCCTTCAAGATGAAAGATGCTTAAGAACAATCATGGTATGTTGCAATGATACTGCAATCTTTTCATTTATTCAGTAATAGTTGGAAGAGTAGCTGCTTTGAGCTGGGTTTCTCCCTCACCACCACCTCTTTCTCTTTACTGGTCTTATTCATCCTCTTCTATCTCACTGAATATAGCATCCCTTTCCTTTGAAAAAGTCCTCTCTGTCCATAAAAACTTTACCAGAGACAGGAAAACTGCTGGGCATCTTGTGTATAGAAGGCAGCCACAAAACTACCCCTACTTTTAAACGTGCAAAACACTTCAACCTCACAGAAAGCAGCAATACGTCTGTCCTTGCAAAGCAGGCAAGAAGTAGTAATGGTCTAACCACTATGGCATGAGCATAATAAAAAATAAATTTTAAAAAAGTGAAGATCTGCTATGTTGATAAGCTCTTTCTGTCCCATTTGCTCACAAATGGCAGGAGGTGTGCTGGGACGTTCCAAACTGATAGGTTGTGTTCCTAGAGGGCACACAGACAACAGCACATCTGTTTTCCCAAATCCCCGATAGGCTTCCTGACAAGGAGTCTTGCCTGAAAGCTATGACAGGTTAGTTGGCGTTCGTGTCCTTGAATTACCTGGCCGAATTCACATACCCACCCTCAGTCAATGCTTAACCAAGCTGCACACACTTTGTCATTTAAACTTCTCATCAGCTACTCTAGCTGGTCCCCTAGGCAGTGTAATGGAAGGCTCCCATCTTGAGTTTACTTCTCAGGCTTTGCACTGGCATGACTCCTCATTCTGGGAAACACAAGGCCAGCATGGACCTACAGGATGGTCACATCTATACAGCAGTCCCAGGTTTAGCAAGGGAACCAAAACCAAGGACATACATTAACAAGTACTGGGAAGTGGCCCTTCATCAATAAAATACAACCTTGTCACCTAAAATATCTTTTAGTAGTGATTTTAAAGAGTTGGAGTATGACTTACCCTGCTATTTGGATTTGACATATGGTAAATGAGTGTTACTGGGGAATGGGGAATGAAGAGGGGCTAAATTACTCTTCTGACAGCTCCTGAAGAATGTATTTTGGCTTGTTGAGCTACTGATGCCTCAGAAGGAGTCTGAACACCTCATTTCTCAACATACAGCAAATTTCTCTAGCTGGCTACCATAAAGTAGTATCCTACTACTGTATGCACTAGAACACAATAGAGAACCCTAAATTATCTCTGAAAAGAATGGGACTTTTACATGGCACAGCATGCCATCTTGTGAAGATACCAAACTGGGACTTGAAATAGACTGTGGCACTGCTGTAGTCTTCGACCTCAGCTAAATCTGTTTTGAACCCAGTTGGGCTGGCTCTTTGGAGTGGCAATGTTCCATGAGTGTGGCATACATTGCATTCAAGTCAACAACTACTTCATTCCCTGTTTGTTGCTCTATCTGACCCTTGCTTCTTGACAAACATACACATTCACTGAGTCAACTGACAGTCCCACTGCACACCTTTGCATCCTGTCATACCTGAGCACTGGAATCAATGCTGTAAAATAAAAATGCTCTGCATAATTCAGTGGAGTACTTCATACGATTCCTAGACCCATGCAAATAATTGGAGAAGACTTATTTGACCACTTATCCAATATTCTTTGTACCAGCCCCTCCAGCCTAATCCCATTGGCTTTGCCAGTTATTTCATCCCTGTTTCAGACAGATTAAGCACCTGACTCCTTTGTAGTGTAAAGGGTCTCACAGCTTGCAAAAGGCCTTCTAGTATTTAAATGTGTAATGCTATGCTCAGTTTCGTACTATTACATCTCATTACATCCTTCCAAGCCTTCAGTAATTCTATTGAAACATCTTTTTGAAGTATTTAGAATTTCTTAAAGGTGTCCGAACAGACAGTCCCCTTCTTTGCCCACAGTATCTAACAGTTCAATATCCTCTGGTAGTCTGGTAAAGGGAAACCAATTCCTGCAGGAGTG
Source organism: Platysteira castanea (assembly GCA_013397175.1). Taxonomy (NCBI): domain Eukaryota; kingdom Metazoa; phylum Chordata; class Aves; order Passeriformes; genus Platysteira; species Platysteira castanea. The sequence goes on along the minus strand of VYXC01007079.1, from coordinate 328,012 downwards.
CAATACATACACTCTATTCATATTTCTTCCTCCAGAAAGAGATGGCTCACTTGTAAACTTCTGGGCTGAAATCCATTGGAAAACAGTCAAAGCAAATTTTTCATTCTGTTGCCACTGTAAATAAAAAACTGGCAGTACCACACAAAGGTCTAAGAAGACTGAACTAATGATGTTGTCTTCTTCCCAGAAACTATGCCACCAGGAGACATACAAAAAGGAAAAGGCAACACATTTGGTCTCAGACAGGTGATAACCAAGTTCACTTCGTAAGTAGTTAAAATGAACCGGTTCAGGTAGCCACAGAGGCAAAAACTCCATTCCAAACCTCCACACCAGCTGTCTGTAAAAATCAGATTTTGCCTAGCTGTACAGAGCTTTCACATCCTTGCTGCTCAGAGATGGAGCAGCAGAGGAGGACTGTTCCTCCTTATAGCAGGCGCCTCTTTGCATTAGCTGTAGCGGATTTCAGTCCCTACAGGAATACAGCTTCCTCCCTTCCCACTGGGAGGATTAACACTTGTGCTCTCTACAAGCAACTGCTTGTCTTGCAACTCCAAATAAGCACCTTTGAGGCACCTACAGGATACACATTGCCTCTGGTTCCCTGCTCTCTTGTCAAGCTCTTGGGGCGATGCAAGCTGTCAGCCACATGATCCCAGAGTAGAGAGAGTAACGCCAGTGCTATCCATGGACAGAGCAGGCTTGCTGTAATTGCTTCTAAAAGCAAATTCCACTGGGCCCAGGGGAGGGCAGAGACTGGCACGTGCCTTTACATACTCACACAGAGGATCTCTTATTCCTTCCAGCTTCTACTGTGCAAGCTTACTGACCTCCTGCAGTATTAATGAATTCCTCTCACCTCCTTGCTCTGACATCTGCTCAGGAGAACGGATGAGTAAGCAGGTAATCCAATTGGGCAGGAGCAAAGCAATGAGCCAATTCTCCCACACAACTGTGTTACCCTACTGCTCTTTGGCACTGCCTGCCCCTACAGGCCCCGTATTCCAAGAAAAAGCTTTTGGCCTTCCTGCCCTGAGAATGGCTGAACAGACCTTCTCCACCTACAGCTTATCTTAGTGCTCCTGTAAGTATGACATAAAAGGCTGACTTCCCATTTTCAAGATTTCAACACTGACAAAGCAAAAATGAAACCTTGATTTCTCTTCATCTCTTCCTCACTTTCTGTAAAGCAAGTTAACAAAAACAATTGCTCCCCTACACACAGCAAATTAGACCAGACAGATCAACAAAGCTTCTAGACAATAGAAACAAATCAGATCCAAATCAAACATTTCCAGTAAAACAAGTTCTCAGGTAACCTTTAGAAAGTTAAAACAGGCAGTAGTACTAGACAGCTGGGAATTAAGGACAGAAAATGTCCATAAAGTTAATCCAGCTCATGTCAGGGCTAGGACAAGACTGGCTGATATAACTTGCCAACCAGTGCTTTTCTCTAGGCTTGATTTCACAGGCATCGAACAAACTTTTATTGATTCCTTTCCACTATGCATTCATATTCAATCTGTAAAAACATTAAGACAACTCTTACTGATGGTCAGATGAATTCCTCCTTGTCCATGCACTTCTGCTACCACTACTTAACTTTCAGTTGCACATGAGTTTTCTTCCCCAGTTTATGCAGGCTTAGGATGCCTGTTTGCCTTTCCATGTTTTACAGTCTTCCAGTGGAGCACCTCACTGTAGGAAGAGCAAAGATTATCTCTCCCACTTCTGCCATCTCCCATTCATACCTTATCACTAAAGGACCTACCAAAAATCAAGGAAGAAGCAAGAATGTAGACAGCTTTTCTCATTCACTATGAAAATGTGTTCATCTCTGCTTGGCTCAAAATAGTATCTGACAAGAGTGAATCAAACGAGTTCTGAAAAATTCACAACAAATAAGCAAAGAAATCTATAGCTGCCTTCCTCAATCTCACTCCCTGAATGCCTTATTGACTTCTGCTGCCTGTATCGACCATTTGCAGCTACCTGTCTGTTTTCTCTTCCATTAAGGTAGCTAGCAATAAAACATGAGAGGAATGGGGAGAAAGGGAACCACTGAATTAGTGTGGGGACCTTCAGCACTGCCTCTTTCTGAGAGGGATAAAGAGGGACCAGTGAGGAAATAGCACAAAAATCATTTGCCTTCATGAGAAGCCACTGAGCTAACTCAATATGAATAAAAATCATCAAACAGATTTTACTTGATTTATAGAAATGCCTAAAACATCCCAAAATACCTTCATCAGTCCAGCCCTGGGGAAAAGAGAGGGGAGAAGACAACATTATAGAACCTGTATACCCAGGATGCCACTAACCTCCAGGGCTGGGTATGGAATGAAGAGGACATCTATCTTCAGAACAGATTAATCTCCATTCTTCCATTAACTTACAGTTTCAACAACTTGTTCTCCACTACATTTCTTGTTCCTGTCTCTCCTCTATTCCTCTAATGTAGGAACTATACCTACTGACAGTTTTACACATGACTAAATATGCCAACCCAGAGATGAGGTAATAGTTGCATTTTTATGAAAAGGAGGTCCAAGGACTAAAATCAAGCAATAAGCCAAAATACATTGGAAGGGCTATACCCATGTAACTCCAAGCCACAAAAGGGCTGGTTTGAACTTGGCTCCCATTTATTTTCAAGTTAAAGAGAAAAAATCATGTATCTACTTCTCCAAACATTTGACGTTTTCCTCTATCCTCTTCTTTCTCATGACCCTTCTATTTTCTTTTGCTTTAAGCTTCCCTCCTTGTGGACAGTCCTGTGTTGTTTAAAAGCTGTACTTGTTTTGAGAAGGAAAACAAAGAGAAAAGCATCAGCTTTTGTGTGTATGTATATAGATAAAGGCTAACAGCTGGACTCAATGATCTTAAAGGTCCTTTACAATCTAAACAATTCTATGAGTCTATAGCTGTGTATTTATAGATACATACACACCTTTCTCTACACAAGCGCATAGATGAGCTGTGATGATGTTTGAGAACTAATCAAGAAATTACTATGCATTTATATGTACACATAAACAGCCCTAGTCCCTCACTGGAGCACTATATACCTATGATTTTTTTCTTGGTGGGAAGCAAAACACATGGAGAAGGCTGCTCACCATGGCCTCAGCCCAGCACAAAGTCAGCAAGCACCCTGTGGTCACATCCAGACCTGAAAGCTGGAAAAAAACTCCAGGTTTACAGTTTAAATGCCCACAAGAGGTAAGGAGAAAAAATATGAGAGCAAATATTAGAAATCTTTTTTAAAAGGATCTCTGCCAAAACAGAGAACACTATGCCTCTGAATATATTCTTAAAGGAAAAAAGGTGAAATACAAACATTGAGTAATACTAATCTTTGATCACAGAACAGTTTTAAATTTAGCCTGCGTAGAGCTCAAAAAAAAAAAACCCAAAACTAACCACAGCACTATAATGTTAAATTGTTTCAAATATCCCAAGAGTCAGAAGGAAGAGTACAAGTAAAACTTCTTCAGCCATTCAAGCCATTCGAAGTCTTCTAAAAGTTCTTAATTTAAAACACCTTGTTTGCTTGTCATCATGTCTGGCATGCACCAAAAAACCTTCATGGAGGCTTAAAACATACGTAGTTTGTTCCTCAAATGAAAATATAAGAGTCTGCAGATTATTTTCTTAGTATTACAGAGAATTTTTTAAAGCTATATATATTTTTCAGTTACATGTCAAACATACAGATTTTTTCAATACCATAACAGTCATTCTTTAACTTAGTTTTTTTTACACAGATAAGCAAAGATTTACATGTTTCAAGTCCCACAGTCACAACCAAATCTTCACATTTCCATTCTAAAATGGGTCTCCTTAAAAGCCAAAACAAACATTTTGTGTCCAGCTCTTCCACAAAACAGGGCTACATAAATTGGTAGGCTTTTGTGTCACTTATAACTAGTTCTTCTGCAAGCAGAGAAAAAAATAAAAAATAAATAGCAACTTTTGAAATAAGCATACTTTTGCTACATCAAGACCTACTGCCATGGGAAGTCATCCTCCATAATGGAGTGGAAATTCCACTGCTGAAGGCCTGACATAGGGTCAGGAAGCCCAATACAGAGAAGGCGTAACTGTGTGAATGGCAAGCTCAGCCTTACTGTGTGTCTTCTGTTTGCATCCACAGCAGTAGGGAGCATCTGTCTTCCCCCAAGCAGCACAGGGAAGGAAAGAATCTTTCTGGACAGAGAACCATCTTGAGCAATACACTGTGGTCAAATTAAGTCAATGAGTCACACCATAACACCAATAAAAATCAGACATGTGGTTACTTTTTTGTACTGTGACCCTAATTCCATTCATGCACAGCAAATATTCCTAGAAGAAGCTGAAATCCTGGATATGAGGGAGGAAAGAACACAAAAAAGAGAACAATTCATATGATTTACTGGTTTGGTACATTGGCACACAATTGCACTCCCCCAGTCCTCCAACATCCATCAAATCCATCCAAGGCCAAAACAAGGCACCAGTCTCATCCTGCAGACTAAAAAATTCAATGAGCATTTCCTTTGCTGTGCAGTTACAGCACATCCAAAGTGCATCCCTGCAGTCTCCACTACCCAGAGGCACTATTTAGTAAAACTGGTCTTACATATCAGCAAGACAATCGGTTAAGAGAAATCTTAGTAGGAGGATCTTCTCACCTGTAAGGAAGGTTGAGATGAGAAGATTAGGTTACTTGGAGGGAAACAGAAGTAATTGAAACAAAAAAGGCAGTTCCTCATTTTTTTATGTAACAGCCATTAGACTGATCTCAGAGCTTTGACAGGCTAAGACTAGTGGTTTGGAAAAGGGAATATCAGTGAGAGGATTCAGCAGCACCCAAAGAGGTGGCCAAACCAGCAGATAATTAACCAGTCTTGAACAAGCTTCTAAATCAAGTACTTGATGGAACATACAATTATAGGAAGATTCAATCCAAAAGTCTCAAGTCACCTAATTCACATGATGGACAGATGATACACTCCCTCTTCCCAGTCCAACACTCCACCCTGGATGGCAAGAACTTTCCTCTGAGCACTGTTTCCAGGTCAGTGCTGCTGGCCATCCTCAGATCTCATGGTCTCACCCAGATGTCAGCCAGGGGTCTGATACTGTGCAAAAACTTAGCACAGAGCATGTACAATAGCCAGTAAACCCAAGAGCCCGTTCAGCACCTATGAGCACACATATAAACACAATCCATTTCTTACAAGTCAAAAAGCATTACGTGATAATTTTGTGACCACAGAGCTGCTTTGGGCCTTGTTTTAAATTGGACTCTCTAACTTTAAGAGCATATAAACCATATTCTAATTCCTCACAGCCAGACAGGTGCTTAAACAAGGGTCAGGCTGGAATATAAATGTGGCATATCTCCACTGCCAATGCTTCAGAGCTGTTGAGCTCCCTCAGATGAGAGATGGACTGAAGTCAGTTTGGGTGAAGGGTCTTGCATCTGGTTCACAGATCTCTTGTATTGCAACCACAACACTTTCCCTTCCCTCTTTAAAGTATTTTATATGAAACATGGTCTCTACAGCCCCTCCTTACAGTTTCCCCTCTCCTTTGATCTAGGCCGGATAAAGTAGGATAATGATATTATTCTTCAAGATGAACAAAATCTCTATTTCTGATAAAGAATGACTCATTTAAAGGAAGGCAAATGGACAATGGCTGGAAAGCAAAATGGAGGGAGACAAAGATGGTGGTCATAACCCCATAAATCCACTGGCACTGTATTATATTTGAGTATCAGAATGGAATACTTTGCCTGAATATCGCCCTTTTTCTCCTCTCTCTTTATATTTTTCTCTTTATATATTTCTCTTTATGATTCTCTTCAATTTCTTGTAATTTTAGCATAGGGAAAGAGAAATAAAAATAATTTTGCTTCCAAAGTTATTCCAAATTATTGATCCATCAGTTCTTCTGTTCTTCATAAATAATGAGGGATATATGGGCAACATACGTGTGACCCAAATCCTGTACTTCCTTAAATTCTAAATCTTTAAAGTATCTCTAGATCTGAAGATGCAATTACTGGTCTGCACCCCAAAATGGCAGGAAAATAAATTTAAAAGAGCACTGATATCAGAAGAGATTTTGATAGCACAAGGAAAGCTTTTGTGATGCAGAAAAACAATTCTAGATAAAACAGAGATCTTGCTTGGCTTTTGCTCGCACAATGACCAGACTACATGAAAATTCTGCAGTTGTTTTGCTAGTTAAAGAAAGCAATAGCTGGAGGATTTTAAAATAAAAAGCATGTAACCCTAAAACAAATTATTGAAGGAATTAAAAGCCGTGGAGTGATTTATCCAAACATAGGATTTGACCATCTTTCTTGTTGTGCCAAAGAAGGCAGGCTGAACTCATAATGGTTATGGAAAAGCTGGTCCCAAACATCTGCACACTCAGAGGCTTGGCAAGTCAGGCCCTGGCATCTCAGCAGAGGCAGGAACTGCATTAATGCAGATGACGTATCAGAAAAGGAAGGACCAGTTTGTATTAGACACAGATTTTGTGGCAAGGGTGGCTGCAACAAATGTGAACCGAGGGAATAGGAAATTGCATGGCATTACTTTTAATAGTGTATTACCAAGACCCAGCTGCCTATACCACACCAGCTTCTTTTCAGTTTCTGTTCTTTTCATTGACATGCATGCAAAGCAGCAACTTCACTAGTCCATCACCAGTAAAAATGAGATTTGCGTCTCAATCAATTCCAAAAGAAAAAAGGTGTGTGATTTCCATAAAAAAGGCAAAGACGAGAGAAGCACAGCCACATCCCCAACCAAATATCATACACCCCACTCCGAGATTCTTCCTGTGGGTGTCAGGTTTATTTCTAATTCCCACTTTCTGCTCCTTATGAAATATGTTTCTCAGTCTGGTTACGTGCAGCACTGAGCTCTCATCCATACATGACACCCTCAGCTGCACTTGCAATACCAAAAAATATTTCATCTAAAATGCCCAGATCTTAAAAAAAAAAAAAAGTTTTCCATTCTCCTGTTCTAGCACCAGTAGGAATATGAGGGACACAACAGAACCAACACAGTGGGCACTGGCTAGAAAAGCCAGAGGCAGCAAGACAGCACATCCTTAGCGATTCTTGACATCAGCATTCTCACCATTAAGTTTCTTTGTGTCAGGAATACATGTGACTCACTGAAACAGGTAAAATAAGAACAGGAAATGTATTTACTATGTGACTGGAGCCGAATTCCTTTCCCCACCCACTCCATACCTTATCGATTCAACTGGAGATAGCATTCATTTAGGAAGGAAAAAAAAAACAGGCAGGCAATTTATCTGCTAAAAGCACTGTGTGATTATGAAAGGAATGCCCAAATTTAAAACATGATTGGTAACAATTTTGGCAATTAAAAGTGTTTAACCCTATCCCTAATGTTTTCACTTATCCAAAAAAATTTTTAAAAAACCAAAAAAACCCACCAAACAAAAAAATCAAAAAAACACCAAACAAGCAAACAAAAAAAAAAGCAGTGTTTACACTGCATTTAGAAAATTACATAGATGATATACTGTATGGCCCAGTATTTGCAACCTAAAACATTTCAGTGGGCTGTTTGCATGCCCTAAGATTGTCTTCAGGCCAAGACAAACCACAATTCAAACAGTCTCAGCCTGTAAAATATTTATATAAAACGTTGTATAACAGAAAGTGCCAGACCAGTGAACCAACAAGCATAAGAAATCTGTAACACTGAGAATAACAGCACAGACTGTATAAAATTATTCACAATATGCTGTGCTGTTTACTGCTAAGGTGGGAAACAACTCTCTGACCACTGCATACCAGTAATAGGTAAGAATAGATATTTGTTTGCTATCTTGCCTGTTAGATTATCTGGATACAGGAAGAAGTAGAATAACTAAACTAAAGATTTTTTCTGGGTGTAATAAGAGCCTCAGCCCAAAACCAAGTCAAGTTACTGATGGTAATGGGCACTGAATTACATTCAATTTAACAATAAACAAAATAGTCTTAATCAACTCTTGCCTCATTCTTCACAATACTTCATTGCATTATGGTTTAAGCTGTGCAAATTTAAATATATTTCTTCCTAAAGGAAATTCAATAAAATTCAGATTAGTTATACTTACCTATAAGCTTCAGAACAAGATTTAAGACCTCAAGAAAACTTGAAAATAAACACATTGCTTCTGAGCATAGAAAATTCTGAATATCACTGCATTAAACAGGTGATTTAACATGTCACAGGAGTTTTGAGAAAAAATTAATTTCTTTTAAATATAAAAAAGGACACCACACATACAGATGTTAAAAGTGGCTGTTCTGTGCTATTTATTTTGATATAAAATTCACTCTTTTGTGCAGTCCAAATATTTTCCACGTGTACAAACTTCTGAACTGACACTAAGCAAATCCATCAAAGAAAATGAGAGGGAACCATCTATGCTTTGGCAGCTGACAATAGCATCTTTTGACAGTGAAGACTCAGGAAGGTGAGTTCAGATTGTGGGATAAGCTTCTTCACAGCAACTCTTTCTGCTGCAATGGTTAACAGTGGGAAGGCCAGCAGTGCTGACCTAAAATGAATAATTTTAAGTTCAACCACTGGTCATATGATACAGGCAGTCCCATTCTTTCAAAAACAGCCCCTTCAGCCGTGCTGCAGATATAGACAGGCATCATTTCGTTGGTTCATATCAGGTAGTGTTTGTAAGGTCAGCATCTCCAAAGAAAATCTAAAAAAACATCAGCTAAATTTTCAGCTGATGAAATCAAGGCAGACTGAGTTAAAACAATTCACATAAGATTATTAGCAAGGCAGTTTTACTAGTGCAAGAGCACAAATTCTGTATTCACAAGGCATGAGACACAATGTCTAGACTGCTGTTCTTGTAGTATGTTCTACCTCTCTGCAGTGGTAACTGCCCTTCCAACACAACAGCCAGCACATGAAGCTTTCAGTCTGGTCCAGCTGGCAAGAGGACTGGAGGTCCTGCTCTCAAATCAGCAGAATTTCACAGTGGGATGAAATCCAAAAGTCACTCAGATTTAGGCAGTCACTTACATTTTTCCCCAGTTAGCCAAGGCAAAGAGACAGGAGTTTCCACAAAAGAGGTGGTTTTCCTCTGGCATAGAGTCATTGCCATCTGGGCACAGAACAAATACTCTCCATTTCCTAGGTTTTACATAAGCTGTGGGCTGCTAGCAACCTAATAACTGTGTATTTTCAGTTTTATTTGTTCTTAGTCCTGATGAAATTTTCTGGTCATGGCTCAAAGTTCTTTAAAAGCATGTGAAGTTAAATATGCAATGTTGGGGAGAATGAAAGTTTGACAGGAAAGTTTAATAGAAATGTAAGTCTGACAGAAAGGTCTTTGAATGGAGATTCTGAGGAAGAAATAGAAATGAAAGCAAGTTTCGATATAAAGTAAAGGAGGTTTTGCTGAACCAGTGGTCCTGGGTGGCTGAGAACTCAAAGGTTGCTGAGGAGTTGGAAGGAGATTTTATGGCTAGAGCAAAGGATTTGTTTGACTACAAGGAAAAGCACGTTTTTTACCAAGTAAATAAGTCTCAAGAAGAATATAAGTAAATAAAGAGCATGTTTTTACCAAGCAAAAAGATACCACAGGCAAACAAGACATGATAATGTGGAAGGCAGAATAAAGGTCTAAAAATCTTCCACTGTTAGAAAATAGAAAAACAAGTTAAGCTTAAAATATAACTACTAACTCATGTGATTGGATAGTTACTAACATAATATGGAAATGTTAGAACTTAGGATAGGCTATAGGCAAATGTATAGGTATTGTGGATGGTATTGATTGGTTATTATCTCTTAAGATACTCAAAAAGCATATAATGTCTTGTAATTTGAACAGAAATCGACTTCAGGTATCAAGCTAAGACTTCAGGCATGGACTTCAGGTATCAGGCATGGAGCTCAGGCCACAGGCCTTGGGCTTGGGGCTACAAGCCCCTAGCTGTGGCTGGCAGCTAGAGGCTTGCTCTCTGTACCCGCGACCCACGATGAAATAAACAATTTGGAGAGCAGCCTGGAGTCCCTCATCTCTCTTTTCAGGCTCTTATATGCAATGTCTCAGTGTGTTGTTAAGGCAACTGGAATATTCAAAGTTACCAGAAACTAAATATTTGTTAGCTTTCAGTGCTATTATTTTTGACCAGAATATGACTGTATTCTCTCCCACTCAACTAATCTTTCTTTTTGATCCCAAATGGGCCAAGACAGGGGAGGGGGAAAGAGTTGTTTGCACACTTTATCACAAAGAACTGTACAAACTTTCCATGTCCAAGGACAATTACAGAAGGGTTGTAGACATACAAAGTCCATCAACATCCCACAACATCTCTTGACCCCAGGACTTTCTCTATTGCAATAATACAAGCAGATCAAAATGCACGTAGAAGCCAAAGCAAAGCAAAAGGAGCTGGGATTTCTCTGCTCAGCTCCAAACTCTACTGTAGCTGGTTGGGACAATAGGCAAGTAGCTAAATGCAATATATAAATTTTTACTGTTATCAAAATGGCTTAACCTTGTATTTCTGATTTGAACCACATCAGTCCTGAAACTTAGAGATATTTATTAAATTATCCATGTAATCCAGCAAGTGAGCATGGAAGTGTGATTGCTTGGTCACTGCACAAAAAAGAAAAAAGAGACCAAAACACCACTGGTCACATCACAATGAAGATGCAGGTTGGTAGCTACTTTTGACAGCTGTCTTTAATCCTCCCATACTTTGGATTCCCACCTCCAGAAAGGCCAATGACATGCACAGTCCCTGTTGAACTCATCAAATTGCTTTTCCTTAAAGGAGCAGAACAACCAAGAGTGCTTCTTTCCTATTCATACACGAAACTATAATCCAGGGCCAAAAGTATCTACTAGTTCAGAACAATTCTGACAAGCCTTATCCCAAGACATTCTTCTAATTAAAGTGAAACAAACCAGAATTATACACAATTATAACAGCTTTCCAGTTAGTAAAAATACAACTATTACTGCTTCTCTTTTATTTCTGGCCCTACTTAATTCTGACTTTTCTTTGCTGCAAAATAATACTGTACATCTCTCCATGCTTTTGTTCTTGTGTCTTTTTCATTCTCTCACCTGATTGCTTCACTTCTTTTCCTGTCCATCCATGTTCTCCTTTTTTTTCACTTCTAAATCTATCCCTAGCTACTTCACTAAGTCTCTCTTCCTGGCAACTTTTCCTATTTGCTTGTACCAGAGACTCACTCTACTATCATTCTCTGCAACCTCATGCCACATTCAGAGCCTGAGAATTGTACCACGACCTTATGACTAAGAAATTAAATTTTGTTTCAGTATGGTGATGGAAATGTAGGAATCTGGGCACTCTTCTTTCCTTTTTAGTCAGGTCTTACAAGGCACTTTCCACAGAATCTGCCCACAAAACTTTCAAACATAATTCTCAAGAGATTTCCATGCTGATTTTACTGGCCCAAGAACACCGCGCTTAAAAATCAAGTTAAAAATCCCAAACCCTCTGAACTTCAGCCATGACTGAATTTTAAGTGGCTGGAAGAGGGCAGATGCTCAGGCATGTCCTTCCAGCTCTATAGTCTCTCCTGCAAATCTTCTCTAGCTGTCACCACGTTAAAGATTTTCACTGATTAATTCCATTTCATTCAGAAATAACAAAACAACCCCCAAAATAGTAAAACCAAACTTTAAATGCAGGCAAATTTCAAAAATATATTGAATTTTCTTAAGCTACAAACACTAAGCAACAAACATCACTCTGTCTCCGGAAGCTGTCAATCTTGATTCTATCACAGCTAGCTTCCTTTCTTTAGTTTTGCACACAGGCAATTCAATATAGGTAGGTAGTCCCTTCCTTTCTCTTATCACTCCTATTCAGCCAGTTCTGCAGGAATTGAGGACTATCTAATTTTCAGATTCCTGCACATTTTCTCACATTCTCTTGCACTGCAATTCTTTCAAAACTGGATTGTCAAATGAATAGTATTTATCTTGAGTGATCTTCCAAGAGGAAACATAATGTAGACTCCTTCTCCATTAACTATTTTTGTTATCTCATTCTGTGCATTAAAAAATAACCAAATCATTTTGTCCCTCCCTGAAAAGGAAATTTCACTGCTGAATTTTGTATTCAGGCAATACATAGTCTGCTCACACTGGCCATTCAGAGAGTCAACACTTTTAAAAAAACATTAAAAAGTAACTCCTTGTCTGTCTTTCCATTCAACCATTACCCATGACTACTGCACTTTGAATCCTCAATTACTACAAATCCCGCTCAGGAAACAATGAAGGCTTTTTACTGGGACAAATTTTGCTGCTGCTTGTCCAAGATTGTGACCCATGTCAATTCTAAAAAGACCACAGAATAGACTGGAGGAAAAGAATTATTAAAGAAATATAGGTAGAGATGAACAGAAACCAAGTATTCCTATAGTAACTGAACTGTGCTCTGAGAATTTATGTATACAAACGATCTATCTATAGTTAGACAATGACAATTCATCAACACTTTTTTAACACACTAAACATTTATCCATAATTATATTAATAGCAGAGAGCTACACAGGTTGTAGAGGTACTATGCTAGTAAACAGATAATAGTATGGAAAAAAATTAAAATCAACAAGAGTTAGGAAATGCACACCACATTAATTTCATTCATTACAGAAGTTCTATCTACACTTGTCTTTGTAGACAGGACATCTGGGGACAAATTTGTGATTACATGTTTCTGTTCCTCAAACAAGTCCTCTCAACCACCAGCAAGAAATGGACAAAGAGTGGCTGCTGCCTCCCATTAAATGAGCAAAGGCCAGTGATACATTTGATGTGTTTTCAGTCTCCAAAAGAGTACACAAGATCTTCTCAACAGTTTCCCTGGAAGACTGCATACATACAGATAGATGTTCAAGTACTGCTAACAGCAGGAGGGCCAAACATACTGATGACAGGAAGAAAAATGTTGAAGCTGCTGTGGACAAGACAAATTCAGCTTGCTTGTCCTTCTACCCCTGCCCAGCTCAGACAGATCTCTTCTGCTCCAGGTAGGTTCAAACAATAAGATGGATGCTCAAGTAGATTAGAAATTCAATCTTTGGATTATCCAACTCAGTAGCCAGTTATGTTACTCTTATGCTTTTTGTCACATAGTTACCAATTCAAGTCTAGCCCCCATCCAGTGCCATAAAATAAGTCAGTTTATTATTGTCAGATTCTTAGACAGGAAGTCTCCATAGCAATACAGCAGCAATATTACCAGTTCCTTACTGGTACTCTATCCTTTTCTGACAAATACAAATACATATTGTGGACAGTAACTTACAGCTATCCACAATAATCTGCATCTCACTAGACAAAGATGGAGTATGAAAACAACAGTGACAGATCTACCATCCCTCTAGTTTGCTATCTAGAGAGAAGGAATTCACAGAAGTTTGAGATAAGCAACTTAAGGTCAAATAGCAAACTGGCAGCCAAATAAAAGCTATATTTCAATTCCCTAGTTTCATTACTTAGTAGATAACTACAGCAACAAGAAAAGAGTTCAGGAGTCAAGATACCTCACCTTAGTTACACAGAATAGAAAATGTGAACATATTTGACCTAGCTAGTCTAACACTTCCTGGCCTCAAGCTTAAATCCAGTCTGGAATTTAAATCATTAAAATAAATAGTAAGGCAGGTAGCCTGGCTGGACTTCTACACTCCCAATCTTCTCCTGAAGATTTGTCCTGAGGTCCTAAACCTAAGAATACCCAAAGAATAAGTGTAGGCAACTGATTCTACCCTGAAAACCTTCAGACCAAAGTCTCCAAACATCCTGTAGGAGCCCTTTTGGGAAGGAAGCAGATAGATCCTCCACAGCACTTCTTCACTCTAGCCTGGGCATTACACCAGTCTGTAATGCTATTTGCAGCTTCAAAACCCTGCAGATTCATCACATTCCCTTGGCTCAGGAGAGCCTTACAGGTCTCAGCTCTAAATCCTACCTTCTAAGAATCATAACTCCCACCTTATCCCAGGAAATCCTAAAGATAATGATTTTAACAGTAATCCAAGGATTCCTGTTGATTCTCACTCAGTATCAGGGAACACTGCAGGACAGCCTTTCCTTCAAGGGTGGGAACTGAGGGGAACAACAAGACCAGCAAGACCAGAGCCTTACTGGCCAGAGCCTGTCCCGTGGTACACAAGGAAGACAAACCTGGAGATGGCAGCCACATCCAATCAAGAGTCCAGATCTTAAAGTAGTGTCATAACGACAAGGCAGTTCCAAAGACAAATTGGGAAATCAATCTGGTGTGGGCCACCAAACTGGTGTGGGCCCCAGTTGAGGCTCATCAGGGCTATTAGGGCTTATTAGTGTACTTACAGCTCCAACACACCTGCATTGTCCAGCCTGAGGAATTCTAAAGACAAAACACAACCCCAGTACCAGTGTCCAGCCCCAAGAGGACCCTAAAAGCTCCAAAACTTGACATGCATGTGGGAGAACCCCTTGAATCCTGTGTAATCTTAGCTAAGAGACTTATCAACCCCCAACCTATCCTCCTACAAGTTCCAGCTATGGTTGCCCTCCCACGCTAGAGATCAGCCAAAAAGGAAGACAATCCTTTTTCACAGCTCCAGTAGCTTCAGTGGCGTGTTCCTGCTCTAGACAGCATAGCCCTGTCACTAGTGGTCTCAAGCCCTGCCCTGCAGCAGGAGGCAGTCTAGGTAGCACATGACTGATCTATTACATCATTTTTTCAGGATGGTGGGACAACTCAGTATAAGTTAGGTCACTTGACATTCTTAACCAAACATACACCTCTATTGTTGACTCTCAATCCTTAGCTAAGGTTAAACCTTCTACAGCTTTAACTACAGGCACAGAAACCTATGTAATAAACAGTCATTTTCCATCTGATGAGAACCTCCCAGACTCCTCAGCTGAGTGTACCAGGGTACAGCAGTTGTAATGATTTCAGTACAGACTAACAGTTCCAGAAATTTTAGAAATCACTTGCAACAAATATGGCGAGTACATACGGAAGGCAGGAGAAAACTACAAGATAGTCTCACAGGCTGACACTTCATTTTCTCTAATAATAAGCAGGGCATATGAAATATATGAATATATAGAATTCAGACAGAGAATCAGCCTGCACTCAGCAAGAGCTGTGGAATCTCTGCTCCTCACAGTGGGGAACAGCAATGGTTGGCAAGGGATGGAGGCTAGATAGGCAAGGGATGGAGGCTAGACTTCTGATGAGGTCTAGACAGAAAGGCTTCAATCTATCTCCAGTTATGTTCATCACAGACCAGTTACCAGTGTCTAAGTCACATAAAAATAATAATATTAGCAATATAATAAAGGAAAAAAAGTTGAATCTCAAGGTCAAAGTAATGGTAGACAAGTTACAAAGGTAAATGTCTCTTGACAGCATTACAGCTGAGTGCTCTATCAATAGGCTCAACAGCTCAGGCAGGGGAACATCTTCCTGTCTGTGAAACTAATGCCTTTTTATTCACCCAGCCACAGTCACACCCTAAAAAGTTAACATTAGATTTTAAAAATCAAATATCTCACCTTCCAGAAAACCTTGCACTTTCTCAACCCCCTGGAAGTGTTCCTCAGTCTTTCACCTCAGAAACAAAGACCCCGTCCAGGGAACTGAAATATGTGGGTTACGCACTGAGAAAACACATTAAAGTCTTTATTGGCTGCTCCATCCAACCGAGTCTTTTCCCATAAAGAAAACAGCCCCCATGACACTAATTTCCCCCTTTGAGCTGAGTGTTCTGTAAAAGTCTGTGGCTATCAAAGCAGACTGAAATGCAGCCACATATGTGTGGAGCCCAGCTTGCCCCTGGCCCCACTGCCAGGGCAGGCAGGTCTCTGTGCCCGTGCTGGGACCCCTCACATGGCCCTGGCACCCCTGGCAGGCCCTCCCTGCAGCAGCCCCACTCCATCAAAGCCCACTTTCTGCCTCTCAGCCAAAATAAGGCCATTCATCCCGCTCTTCTTTGAAAAAAATTTAAACATATTCTTCCATAGCAAGGTCTCACACCACAACAAACCTCATGATAGGGGTTTGTTGCCCTGGTTTTTGTTAAGTCTTCTGTTTTTAACCTTGGAGTCAGATTCTTTTCACACAGTTTCATGTAAATAATAGCCAGTGTTTACTTAACGGTATTTTCTGGTTTTCATTCCTTTTGTGATAAGAGAACTTTAATGAGCATCTTTCTTCTCCAGTGGGATTGAGAAGGAAGTGACATGATCTCCAATCCCTTGTGGAGTTGAGACGTGTATATGAATGTGAGAAATGCAAATAATAAACAGTATTATTCCCTCCTTTCTGCTGAACCTGGCAGGTGTGAGAGGCTCTTTATTGTGTCTTCCCAGACACAGGGGTTTATCAAATGTCCAGAACTGAAACCTAATCTGAGCCAAGACAGACAAGGCTCCCCTAATTTGGGATTTAGGGGAGAGGTATGAGAGGCATTAATTGATAGCTTTTTCCAGTTGGGAGCTTATTTTTACAGACATTTTGTTCTAGACTTTAGTTAAATAACAAGGGAAGAGAAGGGAAAATGGAGGAGGCTGACAAGGAGATGAGGAGGATTGTGTCTCAGAAGCCAAAGCCAAATGGATACATATATATATATAAATATATAGACATATATTTATATTACACACCCATGAACACAGGATCAGTATGTGCCCACATCTTTCCACTGTGGGCTGTCCTACATTTACATGTTGTCTTGGGCAAGAGAATACTCCTAAGTATTCTTATATAATATTCCTATAGTGCTACTGTGAGAAAAGCTGCATTTTACAGTGCTGATCCTTTTCACAGCTGGCTTTTATCTTGCAGCAATGGAAGTGGTGGCTCATGGGCAATCATTTTTCCAGACTTCTCACATTTCTTACACAGTTTTTACAAAAAATCTTCATCCAGAGCAAACGCTGTTTTTTCCATCCTTCTTGTCTGGTACATAAGAATACAAAAATGGTGCAGTTGTACTCCAGGTTTATGGTCTGAGGATCTCCCTTCACAAGAGTCACTGCCAGATTCACCTCACAGTGAGTCCTATCAGACAACAGACCTGGAAACGCTTTTGCCTCTTTGAAGCCACCAGCTTAAAGTGCCTTGCATCGTTTCGTATCTAATCCCAACCAGCAGTTTAAAAAGTGCGCTTGACCATCTGGGCTCTTAGCTTTCAGGGTTTCAAACACAAGTAAAACCTAAAAATATATATAATATCAGACTTTTTTTCAATGGAAACCACCAAAACAAAAAAATCTGGTTTTTTCAGATTTCAACTTTTAAATACACCTACACTTTGATTTTCACCATCCTTTCCTCCACCTCCCAAACCAAGAAAATATTAGCATCTCCCTTATACCCAAGTGAAAAGAACAGCAGTCTCTGGCTCTATCAGACATATTCTCAATGTCAGTTCAGGGCGTAAAACACTGGCCAGTTTTTTCACCTACATAATTTCACACACAACTTAAGTAGTACACTACTGCCAAACTTGAGACATCCTTTAGGACTCCGTGATAGAGTTATATTTGGAGCTTTCAACTACAATGCTTTTAATTAACAGGAGAATCATGACAGTCATTAAAACAATGTGGGAAATAATCAAGTGTCAGTTTTAAATTTCCCTGTTCTGAAACAAGACTGACACTTTTGAAGCAACAAAATAAGAGACAAAAAGAGATCATATTTTGCCCTTGTTCAGCTGAAATTCTCCACATTGTGTAAAAATCAGGCTGGGAATTTCCTGAGAACAGTCCTGAATAAAACAGAGAGGAAAGTCCCTGAACTTGCTGTATCAATTCAATTTAAAAATACCACATGAAAAGCCTTTTTGGCTAGGATCCATGCATACAAAGACTCAGAATAATAGAAGAAAAGTATTTATACTTTCCCAACCTTAGGACAAGTCTGAAGCAAATTTCAAACTAAGTTCTGATTTGGTTGTTCATTCATTTCTCAGAACAACAGAATTTGCCATCCTTCCTGCAGTAAGAGGCAAAAGAGAACACAAAATTTCCAGAGCAGATATAGCTATTAAGTTTTGTACAGCTCTATACATAGTATTAAGGAGTTTGCATTAAATGAATTAAATAATTATTTTGCTAACAAGCTCAATGTAACTATAAACTTAAAATTTAAAAATGTGGACTGATTTAGACAAGGCAGTAAATTAAGTGGTATAGTAGCTACAAAGACCATTTCATATGCATTCCATTCGCCCAGAAGTCTTTAAAATAGTAGGAGGAAATGTGAATTAATTTCAGAAAAATATGAACAGTTCAGTATTTTCTCAGGCTCATCTTGGCCATTCTTCTGGGTTTTCCCAACAGTCTGAAAAAATTGTAATGAATTTGCAGCCCAAAAATAAGAACTGAAACTCTGCGAACTGATCACTAACCTAAAGGATGTCACCAAATATTCATCAGCGAGAACCATCCTCCATCTCCTATTGAGCTAATCTGGATTGGAAAAGTGGCGTGGAGATGAATGGCACCATGACCTGTGAGCAATGTCCTGCAGCCTCTGGTCTTTAGATGTGCCAGCATTATGCACCTGGGGAATAAGGCTGCTTGTTTCAGAGAGGTTAGTTTACCAAACTCTTTCAACCTTTTCGGAGCTTAGGCCTGTTGTTCTGCTCTCTAGGACTGAGACAAAATTGTCCTCATTCTTCAGGTCCTTCAAACTCCCTCTAACCAATTGCCTAACGCTGTTCTATTAATGAAAACCAGTGAAAATTTAACTAAAAATAAGAATTTACACTAATCAAGGAAAATGTGATTTATTTTTCTCCCTTATCAGGTGCCACTACTAAATTTAAAGACACATCCTTGAGATTTTCATCCATTTTTCTCTGTAACTACTTCAGTTACTGTTGAACCATATAAAACATGAAACATAAGCAATTGGTGCCAGGACCCCAACTTTTTTACTACTGTGGGCAAGTCAGCCCTGACTGATCTGGGTCTCAGTGCACCCTTCTGTCTATCAACTAGAGATATTAGATGTCCCAGTACATCTAATAGGCAATCCTCCCTGAAGGTTG
The DNA here is from genome assembly GCA_013397175.1 of Platysteira castanea. Classification (NCBI taxonomy): domain Eukaryota; kingdom Metazoa; phylum Chordata; class Aves; order Passeriformes; genus Platysteira; species Platysteira castanea. The sequence goes on along the minus strand of VYXC01007079.1, from coordinate 308,891 downwards.
TCCCAGTACACAGAGCTTTCCTTCCTTGAGAAGTAAACTGGTAAAGTAAATGAACTGCTGATCAACTTTTATCAGAGAACAAAATTCCCAAAACTTTATCAGAGGACAAAAAGTCCTTGTGAACTACAGAGGCCAAGAAGTCAAAGGGCTCACAGTACACACATTCTTTCCATTTTAAATTCAAGCATGACCTTATTTGTGGAAGGGAACTGTGGCACCAACACGCAGCAAATTTTGCTTAATGAAAATAGCTAAAGGAGTCTCTTCAGGTTACTCCAGCATGTGTCTCACATTTTCCCATTTAAATTTCACAAAAAAAAAAAAAGTCCAGCTTCTCAACTAGTCTTTTAAGCTTTTCTTCTAGTCTATGTTGATCCTTTGAATCCATATTGTTAGAAACACTATTGATAAGGACAGTAGAACAGAACAGCATTTTACTCTGATAAGGACAGGAGAACAGAACAGCACAGCCTTGGAGAAGTAGATAAAGGATGTAACCTGGGCAAACAGAAGTCATGCAAAACACAAGCAGACTGCCAGCTCAGCTCTGCAAGGCTGACAAAGCAGAAGTTATGCAAAACAACAATATTGTGCTTACTCAAAAGCAGGGGTCGAGGAACAGCCATCTAAAAAAGGACACCAGACATTGAAGATAGACCCCAAAGAACCATATGAGGACTTCCAACAAGGGGCACAACTATGCAAAATAAAGTAATACATATACATCAAGTATGGGGGGAGAGCTAATGCATATGTAATCAGTGTGTGTGATAGACACTCTGTTTACCCAGTGCTCAGGGCACTTGATTAGAGGAAGGATCCTCTGAGTGACCAGCACACTGTAATAAAGAATGCCTCCTTTCTAATACTCAAAACTGTGTTAGAAAGTTTCTATCTGGCTGATTTTGGTATCAGTATCAACTACAAAAGGGAAGAAAGGCACCTCCACTACCTCTGTTAGTGGGCTTCACCAGGGCTATCTGATCATGAAGTTTGCCCAGTACTTTCCAAGGAATGACTCTGCATCAGCAAGGACGGAAATAATAACTCCGTGTCAGCAGTGACAGAAATGTGTGAACTCAAGTATCCCATTCCTATACAAATATTTCTGCTTAACTTTTCTGCAATGAGTTCCACTATTTTTTTCTTTCTTTTTTTTTTTTCAATCTCTTAAACAACCACCACCAACAAAAATTTCCCAAGTATGCAATGGAAAATTCTGGTGCAAGCTGTAGGTCCTCCTAGCAAGGCTGATCACACCTCTAGGTGAATCAGGACATCTACTCACTCAGTTCTAGTCTCTTCTTCCTGGACTAATTACTCAGCAAAAGAGACTACAAAATGGCAGCCAGCACATTCACATCACTCATACAAGACAAACTCAGCTGTTCAAATCAATATTTGTTTGCAGGGAGAACAAGCCAGTTTTGAGAGCCTTCTAATTAGACAATAGAGATCATTACAAAACACCTGCAATGTTTGTAATCGTTTAAAATAATGAGAATCAGTTTTAGCTTCCAAAGGCACCATATGGTAAATGCTCATTCCAGGCAGGCGGTCCCTCATAGACTCTCAGTGTTTCAAAGTGATCATTAACATTTTTTTTAATCTAAATGAACTTGTTCTCAGTTAATGCATCGGCCGCTGGTTTGTCCTCTGCATGTTGACCGCACATAAAGCTGGCCTAATTGCAGTGCTTCCTTATCTCATGCTACAGGACCTGAGCCAGCTTCTTCAGGAGATGACACCACCAGAACAAGTCCACCAGGAGAACAACTTTCCTGCTCTTCCCTGTGGTCGAGAATCTCAGAGGCCTTACAAGCCATTTCCAGGCAAAAAGCATTACTCAGTGTTTTCTAAGCTAATGTCACAAACCCGGGGCCTCACACGCAATGCTGCATCGCAAATGATGTCTCACACAGTGGTGTCTCTACGGGCTGACAGCCGGGGCTCTGAGCGCAGAGCAGCCGCGAGAGCCCTTCAGTCACTGCTTCAGCAGTTCTGCTTCTGCAGTGCCAGAGGCAGCATCTGAGTCTACCCCTCAGAAACACACACCAATTTCTTCATAAATGGTAAAGATGAAGCTTTACATTCACATATAATCTCATTGAAAACAAGTAAGGTATCTTTTCTGTAAGTCGTATAAGCAAGTTTGTATGTTTTAAGTCACTGATTGTATTTTCTAATTGCAAGAAAAGCAGGTTAAACAGCCACAGTGTTGTGGAAATAGTACATGATAACAGATATAAATATCCCCATAACGTGGCTATTGCCATATCTCTTTTACAGAAGGATAAATTCAGATATAGTCTGTCCACTCCAAGATAGAAATTATCACAGAGAAAAATCTTCCTGTGTTGGTATGAAAACAGGCCTGTGTCTCCCCCAGGCACACTTTGTGCAGTGACTCCTGGGAGCTGATTAGGAAAGAAAAAGAAGGAAGATAAAGCAGTTACTTCTTTAGCTTCTCCCTTTAGAAAGCAAGAAAAAGAAACCAGATTCCAAATAAGTGTAAATATACTATTTTAGAAACCAAATAATGTATCATTTAAGGTTCTCAGCCACACTCCTTGCAAGTGTAACTACTTAAGATGCCAGAGAAAAAGAGATTCAGGAAACTGAGGAAATAGAGACAAACAAATCTTGACACTATATAAGTCTAAACTTATAGAAACTTGATAAGGCTTTTTCTATAAGCAATAATAACACAGTACTGTGTTTACCTATCAACTTTCATGCCAGGGATCGCCAAGCAAGTTACTTACAAACTATTAAATCGCTGTTCCCATCCCTGATATGCAGCCACCTTTTTTTACAGCATAGAGGCTGCTTAAATGCACTCTGCAGATTATTTAAGACAGGCATACAGACTGAACTGTAATCAATTGAAACAGTAGGGGAAACGCAGAACAGGAATCAAATCACCTGAATTAGGAATTAATTGAGATTCTGGGGTGAAACTCCAAGACCTCCAGAAAAAAAAATCACTGGATTTTTAAAGATTAAAATTAAAAATAGCCTCCTTTGAAATATTTAACCATCAGTCGTGGTACATTTAGCTGTGGTGGTGGACATCAGTTGAGCAAACTTGGGGAGGGAAAAAGCCTAACAAAGATCAGATGATCTTTCAAGATGCCTTCGAACCTGGGCTATTCTATGATGCTATTAAATCATCAGGGCAGATTTTGCTGTTTTAGAGCATGATCTTGTGATAAAGACAGTGATTCTTCTGCCTTTATTTTATTGTTTGAAATTTTGAGAAAGGTCAAAACTTCAGAAAAATGTTTTTATCACTGAAATGTATCAAGTGGCTGCCACTAGAAAAATAAAATTAGGCATTTAAATTTAGACATGTAAAATTAGAATTTTTTCTGGTTTGCTCATCTCCCCTTAAGAGAAACTAAAGAAATTAAAGAAATTTGTCAAAAATATATTTTGCTGAATGTTTTGATAAGCTCTACTTTAGCCCTGCTATGGACTTCTTACAATAGAGAACCCTGGGAGATATAAATAATGCATGTGTCACTCTGCTGCCCTTTCACAAGCTGCAGCAAGTGATACACCAAAGGAGGTGCAAATGAAAAGAGAGGACATGGCTCCTGAGTCGAACCACAACCAACAGACCCCCCAAACTGAGCAGCTGTGAGCTGCTAGATCAAAACATACAAGGCAGTCTTGCCACCCCTCCACCAAGGTGTTTCAAAATCTGGAGGCACAAAGGTGGTGTAAGGCCATCATTACTGTTTTACTTACTGGTTGGCATCTTCCCTGTTTCTTCTCTTGAATATGTAACCCTGATTTGGACCAGCATTTTGGCAGTAAGATTTTCCCCCAGCTTTTTTTCCCCTCTCGCTCGGCTTAGCTAGAATTAAATGACCACATCAGAGCACAAAATGGGATAGATAGCACCAGAAATGTTTGTTTCATGAGACACTAAAGCCAAAGAACACAGTAAAAAAACCTGAGGCAGGATTTATTACAAGGTTTGTCCTTGTCCAGGGTTTTACACTTCATCTTCCTCATTCATTTTATTTTGAATATATGTGGATTGTGGCTCTGAACTGTTCTGGTAAAGCACTGCCTGCTAAAGAGGCTGTGATCACAAACTCTCTGGGCACCAGCATTTGTCACCATGATTGCAATTCACAGCAATACATAAACTTTTTTAAAACACGGTGAACATAGCTTCAGGGGGTTAATAAAGCTGCTTTCCAGCCCCCTACCTCCTTCCATTGATAACTTATTCAAATTGTAATTGCTTGCGGTGTGCACGCTCTATCACATAACTGCTTCTGTTACGCGTACTCCCTGGGGCCATCCATCACCCCTGACTACCAGCAAAGTCCTTGTTCTTGCCCAGTGATGGCAGCCAGGGTACCACTAACGTGTGGGCTTGTGCCCAACCTCAGCTGACACCCTCCAGCCATGATTGACTCTATCTTGCATTTATCATTTTGAATTTCTCTTATCCTCAAATCCAACTTAGTCCACTGCTTACAAATCAACACTTCAGCAAGTATTTTCAACAGACCTACATATGTTACACATGAAAAACAGTATTTTTTCCACCTCTTCTCCCCTGGAAAAACTCAAAGGCCAAGTTTCCTCTCACTCAAACAGCAGTTCCATCAGCTGTACTCTGTATTTCACAGATGTAAGTCACTGCCTCCTTGGCCTGGGAGTACAAACAGCAACATACTATTGAAGGAGGTAGTAATGTTTGTTCCGATCAGGAAAAAGCACTAAGCAAAACTACATCCTTACAGCAGTTTTAAGGCATATAAAATTGAAAGGATAATATCACAAATGCAGACAAAGCTGGGTAATCTACCCTAGCCCACACTCCTAAGTATTACACTTCAACACTTACTTGTAGTACATATTTTTATCTTTGTCATTAATTTTATAGCATTCAAAGTTATAGTAGGTTTTTTCCTTAGATGCATAGGACTGTATGTAGTCTGAAGACTTCCCAAAAGCATTTTAAATGAGATAGACTACACTAAAATAAGAAGAGGCTGTGTCCTGGGGCAAGGAAAATTCAAGCTTGACTCAAAAAAGCAGCAGAAATCTCCGTGAAGTGTAAGGACACAGTAAATAAAATGGTGGGCCTTTTTCAACATGGCCTCTTTGGCTTTATTTTGAGTCCCACAATTTTCCCTGCAGAAGGTCTGTGATCTGACCTGCAGCTTCCAGGCTTGGATGTCACAACAATATTTTGATACATCTTAATTGCAACACCTCACACCCTGGATTTCTAGTGAAGGCCCTTATTTGGGAAAAGGATGACAAAGAATTATAACAAATACTGTAATTTAAAACTACCAAGATGCTTCAAAACATGTCAGTGTTTTGGAGTTTTGAAGCACCAAGGTGCTTCACCAAGAAAACAATTTATTAACTGTTCTCTATGTACAGAGCTTCATAGCTCTCCATAGTGGGTTTTGCAAGCAAATTAATCCTCAAAGCATCTGAGAGTGCATGTATTAGTTCAACTTCATAGACCAAAAATGCAAGAAATTCAAGAGGGTGGGTTGTAAGCATGCCCAAAACTATATAAAAAGTGATAGATCTGGTACCATTACTCTTGAAAGTCTTGATTTAACATCTTCACCCAAAGACATCATAGCTGTCTCTCAAATGGTGTGTGCAGCCTCACAAAGAGGGACAAAGATAATAGAAACTGAGGAGACGTTTGCCTGGTCAACAAGAGGCAACCCTAAGCTGCAAGCTGGCTAGATGTGAGCTAATTCTGCCAAGAAACAATGGGGTCACCTTTACTCAGGTATGGGGCTGCACCAACCAAAGTCAAATGAAACTCCTTAGCACCAACTGTCAAGTTCTATTTACCATCCTGATGAAAATCCTCACATCTGGATGAATTAGATTAGGAAGTGAGTGGCAATACATTTGCCTGTACTAGAGCATACAGCTATGCCTTAGAAAAAATTAGTCCTGAACCCCATTCACCCTCAAATCTATTTGACTTCCACAAATGCTTTTTCAGTGATCCTGAGACACAAGCTTTACAAGTGGTTGGAATATACACTGGGACACACAAGTACCTCCTTCTTTTTTGTGTATCTCTTAATCACCTGTGTTTCTCCTCCTCTAACACCTATTTGCTCTACGGGTTCACAGTTTTTAGGTGAAGGGTTGTCTCTTACTGAGCAGATGGATAGCACCAGGCTTAATACGTAAGTGCTGCTGAAACACACACCTTTATAATTTCCCTAGCTGAATAGTATACCAAAACATCCCCACTCCTCTAGTGACCTCTCACTGAAATGGTTCAATTCAGTACTATAGTATTATATTTGTTCAGAAACACTATACTGGCTTTTGCCATAGATATTCTCAGTCCTCTGCACATGTACTGAGCCAGAAGAGGTCCAAGCTACAAGGAAAATGTGGTGGGTCTGAGCCAAAGCACTGTATTACTTTTAGCTCGTGGCTGATTAATTTAATGTATGTGAGAGGAAGAGATAAGCATTTAATTGTTCCTAGAAGTGGGGAACCTGATCAGGGCTGAATTAGTAGAATCTGTGACCTAATTTCATCATTGTTTTAATGTTCTAAAAACTCAGAGCCTGTGCTCCTGCCAAAATGAGGCAGACTGCTCTTCAGACTGCCTTCTGCAATAGATTTTCCCTTCTTCTCCCTCTCAAACTCGACATGGCTTCTAAATGCAGGTGACCAGCCCATCAACTTGTAATTACTTCTATGCTGCCACAAGATACTCTACCCTTTATTTCTTGTGTGTTCAGGCCCTGTGTTTCCTGGAACACCGTATTTCAGATTCTACACTAATTTCATCCTAACAGTGGTAGGACTGACAGCAGCTCCTCCAAGTGTCCCAGAATATGCATATGTACAAAGCACATGCTAGATACAGTATTTATATGTTACCCAAAGATATATATGTTATCCTAGGTAAGTCTTCAGAATAATCAAGTTCTAAGACCTTGGAATAACTGAGACAGAGTTGGATGTGACACTCAGGTGTCCTAGCAGAAATTAACCTAGGCCTCCATTCCTCAAGAGATTTTGTTCAGCAGCCTTGTTCTAACGCTGGGGGACATACTTAACTTTAGGGTAGAACCAATGTCTTTTCCTCCAGAAAAGCAAATATACCACCCCTTTTCCTTCTTCACTTCCTTTTAGGAGATCATGCTCTGCATGAGGCAAAAGGGTGGAGATTTTCTCAATCTTGCAAAAAAAAAAAAATTAGAATTAACAAAAAGGGAAAGGAAGTGGACTAGGGGGAACATTTTTGTCTTTGTTTCCCTTCCCTACCTCCCCCTTCCACAGGAAAAAGTCTGTTTGGAAAGCATTTGTTTGCAGGGATTTCATTCAATAGGAGATCAAACACCTCAAACTCGTTCTGACACCAGTGGGGTCCAGGGTGCTTAGCTCCTCTTAGGATGAAACCCTAAATATGAGAGAGTCTGAGTAATTGTTTAGGAAGAAAAGTAGCAACTGAAATTAGATCTCTCCCCATCCTGCCCCCATCATTTAAGACAAATCATTTACCTTCCTAGATACCATGAAGTGTACCAAATTTTCCAGGCTGCTTATCCAGCAGGAGACTTAACACTGCCAAGCAGGACTTCTTCAGAACAAGACTGCTTCTCCTTTGCAACTTACATTACCAGAGAGTCTGTGATTAGCCTGATATTTTATCTCTGACACTGTGAGAAATACTGCTGCCGTAAACCCTGCTGTCCTTAGTAAAAGTGGAAGTACTTGGCAAAAGCTAATAAAATGAGGAACAATGACAGCAATCTCCAATGAATACCTAAGCAACAAATGAGCCAGCTGCCCACACAAATGCACACACACACACACATGCACACAGAGACATTCTTTCTTCACAAGATGCATATACCAGGAGAAAATGTATCATAAGGACATTGCTATTTTAACTTTATGCCATACAAAGCACTGGCAGGGAAAAGAATGAGGTGCTTTCACAGATCCTTAACTCCTGATTCACATCTCTTTACAAACTAAATTTAGTATCTAGCTTATTTATTAAATGGTTCTGCTTTTTCCTGAATTCTTACCAAGGAGAGCAAGAAGAGGAGATGGTGTCTAACATTTTATGAATGCAACAGAACTTTCCTCTCTTTCACACCACTTCTACTTTTCTTCAAAGTTTTGAGCAATAAAACACAACAGCTAAAGAGTAAGGAAATAGGAAATTGAAACGCCTAAGGCTGTTCCAAACTCTGGTGCTGATTAGGGAAACACTCTTATGCCAGTAGTTCCAGGTCTGGAAAAAGAGAAGAAAGGGAAGAGCTAAGCTATCTCAGCAGAGGAAACAGAAAGATATAGGCCTCACTAATTCAGCTGGGACATCATGAAGCATTTGAAAGATGAGAGAAATTTTGAACCTTGGGAATTTACTGCAGCAATAACACGAACTTGAAGAGCTATTATTCAAGGTTCCTGAGAAAAATTGCTCACTGTTCTCTTTTACTGACCTCTGAGTCCCCAGTAACAAAACTTTGAGAAGTTCTGAAAATACAGGATGCAGTATTCAATTCTAGAAGTTACCCAGATGAAATCAGTAGATCTGCACGAAACTAGAAGACACCATCTAGATCTAAAAAGAGAGTATTTTGTTGGAACAGCATCAAGGTCCATTCTTCCACTTCTGGTAAGGTTGGTCTTTCAGTGCTTGAAAGGGGTACTTGGGGGCATGCTCCTGTTTAAAATATCTCTGGATCCCAGTTATTGTTCCAGCTGCTATGCCTGCAGCATTTTGGTTGTACACTCCATTTGCTGTTAAGAAAGGTGTTTAATATTACAGCTAAAAATTTATTCGATTTTTGGAAACTACAGTCAGACAATAAACTCATATGACTACTTTTAATTCTATTACAACACTTTCATTATCTCAAGAGTTCTGTAGCAGTACTCACACCCATGGGAAGCCTTGTTCCTCCAGACAGTAAATCAAGAAAGTCTCTCTTCTTTGGACAGTAATTCAGCAGCATTTTCTCACAGCTCTGAATTCTCCTCCTTTCTCCCTTCTTCCTGCAAAATCCCACTGATGATCAATCTCATTTAGCATATTAATACGCTCCACCATATTTGGCCTTAACTTATTTACATTACTCTAAATCTTCATGTGATCCAATTTTGCTCTGCACCTTGAAAGATAAATCAAGACCTCTGTAGCAATGAACTCTGGAATTCTGCAGGAATGTCCATCACCACAGTACCTGTTCACATATTTGCACAACTCACCTACAGATGCTCATTCTTAATAAGCCTTTGGTTGCTTATTTTTGCAGATTTCAGAGAAAAGAACTGAGGTGGATTCCTCAAGCTGGAACTTGCCTGTATTTAATAGGCCTACACTTGCTTTCCCGGAGATCTAAAGAAATTAAGGAGAAATTGTTGGCCATGCAGTGCCTGAGCCCCTTTGAAGTAACTGCAGGGAAGGGGGCAAGGACCTCTAATGAGACCACCTATCCCCTCCTGTTCACAGCAGGACTAAAATCCACCACTTAATTTTGCTGTCAGAAGGAAAGAGTAATCAGTCACTGCTAGCCAAGGTAACTATATTCATAGTGATGACCTACATGAGAAAATGTAAAGATACCATTTTCAACTCCCCAGCCTAGACAGATCCTTCCAATCTTCTGCCATTAAAAAATTGGGAATGATTACAGTGATGAGAACTGTACATGAAAGAATCATAGAATGGTTTGACTTGGAAGGGACCTTAAAGATCATCTAGTTCCAACTACCCTGCCATGGACAGGGACACCTTTCACTAGACCAGGTTGCTCCAAAACCCATCCAACCTGGCCTTGAACATTTCCAGGGATGGGGCATCCACAACTTCTCTGGGCAGCCTGTTCCAGTGTCTCATCATCCCCACAGTAAAGAATTTTTTCCTATTGTCTAACCTAAACCTACTCTCAGTTTAAAACCATTCTCCTGTGTCCTGTTACTACATGCCCTTGTAAAAAGTCCCTCACCATCTTTCTTGTAGGCTCTCTTCAGGTATTAGAAAGCTGCAATTAGGTCACCCCAAAGTCTTCTCTTCTCCATGCTCAACCATCCCAATTCTACACACCATTCCTCATAGGAAAGGTGCTTCATCCCCCTAAGCATCTCAGTGACCTCCCCTGGACTCACTTCAACAGGTCAATGTCCCCCCCTGTGCTGGGGACCCCAGAGCTGGTTCTCCAGGTGGGGTCTCACCAGAGCTGAGTAGAGGGAAAGAATCACCTCCCTTGACCTGCCGTCCACACCTCTTTTGATTAATAACCATTCCTTCTTTTGTTAAGAGATAATTTCTCTATTGGCTCACAACCATAAACCTAAGCATAAGGTTCATCAGTACTTGTGACCTTCCACCTTCTGATCTTCCAGCCTTCCCTGAACTACCTGCTTCCTACACCATTCATTTATAAAGAAGATTCTTCTTTGATATTGATTAGCCTTAGTCCCCTGAACTGCAAGACAGTTGTCTTGACATACCCCACCACAGAGTGTGGCCTCTGTGATTACGCAGTGAGGTCCCAGTCGGCTCCTGTCCCAAGACCTGAGATTTATATGTGCCCAGTCTCCTTTTGGCTTGGCATTATCTGCTCTGCCAGTGGTCTGAGTCATTCCCTTTAAGATGCAACAGCCCCGAGGTGGGACTGACAGACTGTGATGAAGAGGGGCAGAAGAAGGGGATAGATGCTCCCTTTATTTTGTCATTGCATTTACCCAAGCGCTGCAAGGGAAATGTTACAGGAAGCTGTTAAAGGGCAACTTTTTCTGGAGTCACCGATACATCTCTGTGTGACATTTACTCTGGGAGGAATGATTTATCCCTTCAGAAGGAAAGGCCTGAGTCACAGCTCAGCAATAACAAGTAAATCACCTTCTGGAGGAAGATAATGGCTCTCCCTACCATAGGGCTTCTTTAATTTTATCAGACAAAACTCTACCCCATTCTTGATGAATACTTAAATTTCATGTTTAGAGTATGTATGGCGTTAATGCCCAAAAATAGTCAATATTTCAGATTCATCCCCTCCTATGCTACTAATTCCCTATGGGACCCTCTTCCTCCTCTTCCTCTTGGAAGACAAGACACTAATCATTCCCTAGCCCACACAGTAATTGTGGGAACACAGCCAATACTGACAAAGAAATCTGACTCACAGATTGGAAGTGCCATTGGGAGAGTAAAGAGTACTGGCCTCTCACTTTTCTACTACTCCAACAGAAACATAATAGAAGAGCCAGGATCAGGAGAAGAGACTCATCTGTACTCAGAAACTTCCTAGCACAAAAGTCTTCCTAGCACTACAAAGCTTGACAGAAGAAAAAAAAAAAAAAAAAGAAAAAATGAAAAAGGACAGAACATAAATGCAACAGTATTAATAAATAATATTCACCACTAGAATGCTCTTTAACACCTTTCCCCATGTCTTATCAGGTTACAACAACTTATGCTCTGCCCCAAACTGCCCGCTATTCACTATAAGATTATTCTCCAGTGATGTAGTCTCATTATTTAGCCTAATCCACTTTGAAGCGATTTGAGCTCCAGTTTCTGCACAGGTTTAACTTTGATCACTTGCAAGTGGAATCCTTCAGACATATACAACATCTATGTAAGTACAAGGAAAAGACACAGAAAAAACACAAGGTCACAGTTAAGCATGTACTGGAAAAGCTCTACAATGTGACCTAGACAGAATTACCAGAGGAAAGGAGAGAGAGATTTATACCTATTTACATTATCCTTGCTTCAAACCAGGAGCAATTTACCCTTACTCTGAAACACTGAAATTTCCTATGAGATTTGCTCACATAAAAGATGCAAAATGAGACTTCAACTGCATCCACTTCAGCCTAGAAAATGACAACACAGCAATAATGATGTCTAATTTTATTATTATTAATAAACCCTGACTCAGACAGGGTTAAAAGCCAAAGAGAAGTCCAGCAGTTGTACCTCCACTGGGGAGGTCAGATGTTCAGGAAGTTTCTGGCATTATTCAGTGCTGCAAAGAGCAAGAGTCATACAAGACCAGCAGAGCCTGAAGTCAAATATTCTCACCTGCAGCCATGGTGCTGGAGTGCCAGCATGTAGACCCTGTAGTCACTACGAAAGTTTCCTTAAAGTTGTTATGGGATCCTGATGTTATCAGAGCTTAAAGGTACATCCGTCCATGCTTATACAAGTGGTGTGCAGGACTACAAGTCCTTTATACGCAAAACTAAGCCAAATATATTTTTAGGATGGGCAAAATGAAAAGCGAGGACATAGGACAGACAGGAAAAAAAAGAGAGGTTTAAAGTTACCTGCCTTGCCTTTACTGGGGGCCTTTCCTCTCTCCTGCCCGACACTTTGAACATGCAGTTTCATAATCTTGTGGGTTGCAGCATACCATGCACAGTCCTAGCAGGGTCCCTGGGAAAAGATCTGCGTCTAAGATTCTTTGGTTACTCCCACCAGTATACCCCCATGGCCACACTGTGCTGCAAAGCCCCCCTCTACTAAAGGCATTGTCTTCTTCGAGCTCCCCTGCACACTCCAGAAAATCTTCTTCCTCAGCCATCTGATACAGGTCCCCCAGTGAAACACATTTTCCTTTGGTCTGAAAAGCCTTGTCTGAGCTCATCCTTTGAAGGAGAGAATGAATTTTAAGAAGACAGTGGCATTGTAAGCAGTAAGAAAAATCCCATGTGCCATAGAATTATTAAAAGTTCTTGTTAAGGAAGAGCAACTGCATTTGGCTGTGTATTGCATGTCAGTATGGACACCACTCTCTTCTAGGAACAGCTGCAGACTAACTGCACTAGCTTGTGAAAAGCCATTCTTTATCAGAAGTGGCCCAAGGACTGCCAAAAAAGAACTGGAGGAAAGCAAGCCTTCTTACACTCAGCCAAAATGCATATCCTGCAGCCAGTCAGATCAAGTGTTCTTTGACTACTCTGTGAGATGGGTCCATCTGCAAAAAAATACTTCATTGCAGAGGAGCAGTGCCTTGAGAGAGGACAAAAAGGAATTGATAGAAGAAAATATTTCTTCTAGGCAAGTGATACCATGCTGCCACTCCATGTTTAAGCACACATAGATCACTTAGCTGATGTGAAGCTTGCATTTGGTAAGAAAGGAAAGGACAAATGGGAAGCATAATCAACTCCAAGAGTGGCCAGAAAAGAATATGCAATACAGACAATTTGCTTATTTGCAAGTGAACCCATCATGTCCCCCTGCTCAGTACTTGCTTTGGTACATAACAAGGCAGCTTTTATGGTCTTCTGAAAACAATAACAAAAATTAATGGACTTCAGATCAACACAGAATTATGATTCTTTATTACAGCTCCTCAGTGCTGAAAACACTCTTATTCCCCTCTTAAGAGCTAAAATCTGACAGTATTTCTTCTGGGACATGCCTCTAGGTATTTGACTGGAACAATCAGCTTCTTGAAGGACAATAGGGGAAGTCCTTGCTTTTTCCTGATGAATTGTAACAACTGCTGAACAGTTCAGAAGGCACACAAAGGCAGCTATGACCAATATTGCTACAGCAGAAATACACATTCCCATTACTATTGTTGGATGACATGAGCCACAAAGTTTATTTTGAGATATGATTTCACTTAGTCAGTGAGGTGGTGTTCAGATTTTCATTATCTTCTAAACTGGAAGAGTATAAGGATTAGGTTTTTGTGATTACTAGAGAGCTCTTTGGGAAGCAGTTCTGTGATATTCGCAACCTGAAGAGATGCTGGCACTATTGGTGGTCTCAGAACAAGGTCACTGCTTGTAGTGCTCTTTTTTGATCATTGTTTCTTTTTCACCATTGTGAATATTTGAGAGCTTCTTTGTACTGATCCACCAAACTTTTCTCTCTTCACCTTCTATTGCAAGCCCTTGGATGCTCCATGAATCCAGTGTCCAGACTGTTTGCTCCACTGCACAGAAATGCCATCATGCTGAGAGTCGTTTGGCAACACCTGCCAGTGATGACTCTGTTTTATAACAGTCCATTAGCACAAGGTTCTTAATGAAAATGAAAGCTGGTAATGAAGCCAAAAGGCAGCAGCAGTCTCTAGTCTGGGGAGGGTAATTAAGCTAGAAGAGATGGAGAGACTGAAGAACAAAATTAACACACAGAAAAAGAAAAAAGAGACCTGGTAGTGCATTAGCACTAATGTAGTTATGGCAAACCATCCAGTTTCCTTTATGAAAGCATTTTGTTTGCATTTGGTGGACTATTTTTTTATTGCTAGCTGATACAACAACAGCTTATTGCTCCCTCAGAGATTCAGATGTCAGCTAGAGCAACACACATGGGATTTCAACATGCAGCAGATGAAGAACCTCTGGAAAATGAAGGAAATCTATATATGTTTATTGTGATACAGCTGAGCTTTGGAGAAGGGAAAAAATTTAAGTTATCCTTCTCTAAGTTGCCATCGCATGTTCACTAGGCGTGGAAGAGAAAGACTGGGTCCCCAGAATGGTTTACTTTCAATAAAATTGGCAAAAGTCAGTGGCTTACATCTTTTCACTCGCTAAAGTACTCTACAATCGGTTGCTATAGTTCTCATTGCTAACATGTCCTCTCTTGCTACCGGACCTAGAACAACTTCGTATGATTGAACAGCACCCTTTCTACGTAATTCCTCTGAGACAACACCAGGATAATGAGTCTGGGATGACACAATAAAGAGGCTCTCACACCTGCCAGGTTCAGCAGAAAGGAGGGAATAATACTGTTTATTATTTACATTTCTCACATTCATATACACATCCCAACTCCACAAGGGATTGGAGAGCATGTCACTTCCTTCTCAATCCCACTGGAGAAGAAAGGTGCTCATCAAAGTTCTCTTATCACAAAAGGAATGAAAAACAGAAAATACCGTTAAGTAAACATTGACTATTATTTACATGAAACTGTAAGAATCTGACTCCAAGGTTAAAAACAGAAGGCTTAGCAAAAACCAGGGCAACAGGATAACTCTTTTTTCCTCTGTGTTTTTATGCTCTGTATGTGTTTGGAGATAGCTTTCATATCTTGCCACTTTCTCAGCATGAAGACCTAGCATACGTACAAGGCCTTTGTCTGTTCCCTCTTAATCAAGTCATGCATGATCTGAATCATCAATCTCTTTCAAAATACTTACAAATTCCTTGACATATCTCCACCTTACAGTATTTAATGTCCTTAAAAGTTTAGTCTAGGTGCAGCTTATCAGGTCTCTTTACAGATGAATTATCCACCTACTGCTTTATGAAGGATGTCATGGCACTTCTGCAACATTTATGCTGTTTTCCATCCCCACTGATGATTGCAATTCTTTCCATTCTACTCAAATCTACACATTTCATTAATATGTCATTTCTTCCCCTTTTTGTGATCACTAAGAAAAGCACTAGACAGAAATGACAGTAACTTCCAATTTGTCTAGCCTTCTCAGTTCATGAAAATGCTGTTGCATTTTGAATTACTAATTTATTTTAGAAAACTCTTTATATTAAAGCCAAATTTTAATTGTGGGGTTTTTTCTAAGTAGGGCTTTTTGTCAAATAACACATTGAAGTCTAGATGTATCACAATCACTGTCTTCTTTTCATCCACTAATTTTGTAACTGATTCCAAAAGTAATCAAATGTCTTCTATGAGTTTTGTTTATTAAATGCCATTGATAATTGTTCATGGTTCTGTTACTCCATATAGCTACAAATTCATTATTTTTAATATTGTTTCCTTTATTTTATTAGAGGCTGATAATGCTTTAAAGAAACAGTTTGAAAGTTAATTCATGGAATTTTTTGGGGAAGGACTTAAATTAAGCCATGCACAGAATCCAACTGTTGAAAAGCTGCCACAGGTTTTGATTCTCCTAAGAGTGTAATATAAAGAACCAGAAGAAACATGAGCAGACAACAACTAGAGGTTATATCGTGATAGTTATGCTATTGTAGTACAGTTAAGTCATACACACAATGTACCACAACTATTAGAAAAATCCAGAAAGGTTTAACAGCCTCACAGGACAAAAGACTGACGATCCCACTGCCTGTGGGTTTGGCTAATTTTTATGTATTTCATTATCATCCTATGCAGCACAAAGGTATCTCATGGGCTTCAGGGTCTCACACACTAGAAATGTTAATAGAAAAGGTGTACTTAAATCTTTTTCTTTGAAGTAATGCCTGAAAGGTGGCAGGGAAAGAGTTAGGAAGGGGGAAATATGAATCCCCCTTGTGATAGAACAAGAGGAAATTTTGCTTTCCTTCTCTAAGCAGCCCACCATGCCAACGCTTGACAGCACGAGGTATCAGGAATGGATTAAATAAGAGACTCTGACACTCCCTGCCCTGTCCCCAGGGTGCCCCAGACCCTCTTGTTTTGCCCCTGCTGAAAATTCATATGAACATTTCTAACCATTTCCAGCAGTGGCACCAGCAGAGAGCTCTGCCAGACAGCAGAACAGCCTCCTGCCTGCTTTGGCTTGGACACCATACCCTGAGAAGACTGGGGACCTACAATCAAACCTTTTAAGGAGTGGATTGAGTAACTGGCTCTGTTTACAGCTGTTTATATGGCATCCCAGCCATCACCAAGTAAACACCTGAACCTAGGCAATCACTGGCCTGTAATTAGAGACCGGCCATGTAATAAATACACAGGTCAATAAAAAGACAGATAATCCTGTAATAAGAGACTTATGAATCAGTCTTCTTGTTCCAGTATGCCCCTCCTTTCTTCACAGCACTCTGTTAACCAAGTGAAATCTCTATGTACAGTGAAAGTTAATCTCCCCATTTCCTGGCAAGCCAGTGTCTCAAATGCAGTGGAGACTTTTTAATTAAAATTATATGCCTGTGAAAGACTAGGAAAATGCAATAGAAGCAAATTCTACATTGCCTAAGAATAATATCATTGCTTAGGCCAACTTCTAAATGGGACTTTGGTGTGACTTGCTGTACCTAGTGTTTTCAGCTGAAAGCTTGCTCAGCTCAGTAGCTCTCTGCTAACAGGAATCTGAGTCTCTGGGCTCTGTTCCCAGCCTTAGTAGTTCACCCTATCTCTGTGGAAAATCAGGTAGCCTCTGTCCTTCACCATCTTCTGTTAAATGGAAAATACTAAGTGCTCTGAGTGACTACACAGTACCTCCTGTTCCCAGCTCTACCAGTGTATTTTTTTTCTAGCTCTGCTGTCCCAACAACTACTTGCTGAAGGTCCAGTGACGTGCACTAACCTAACACTGAGTCTGAGCAGTGGGATGGCATCAGTGCCCTAGACCAGGGCACCAGAGGGACCCAGCCCTGCATGGCAAGTCAAAGCATGGCAAAATCAGGGTTTGAGTGGTAGAGTTGTGGGACAAAACAAAACAGCTGTACTAAAGCTCCAAATCTAGTCACACAGGCAGGGTAACATAAGGAGACACTTTAAAATGTATTTGGCATAGATGGAAAGATACCGACAGCTATTCTGATAGAAATATATTTGGAACAAAATAGATTTTTTAAATCACAGCAATCCATCAATACAAACAAGGTAAAGCAAACTGACACACTAAGAATAAAATCAGAATAAAATATACAAGAGAAATAATGATGACTAGATAGAAAGATAACAGAGGCTTAGGCAATCATCATTATGGAACTACTGAATGAGAATACTGGAATTCTCATGGAAAACCGTTATTTATAACTTCTACAAAATCATATTTTACATGGTCAGAGCTCTAGGAACTCTCTGTTCCTGTCCCCAAGGTGACCCATCAGCCAAACACACTCCAATCAAAGGCAACAAATGCATTATAAGAGAGAAATAGTACTCTTATATGAATTATGTGAAGGGCTAACAAAAAAATAACAGAGCGCTTGAAAAAGCATGTAGCAATGCCCATGCAATAACTTCACCCAGATTCTTTGTGTGGACTTAACAGGGCACAATCTCCCCATTTCCACTTATACCTCATTTTACTGATGCCTGACTCTCAACTGACAGAAGGGCAGAACTGCGCCAACTCAGAACCAGAATAAAATGAGTAAAGTCAGGATATGTCTGATACTTATCACAAAAGCCATGACAACAAATATTAACTGGCTCTTTCTTGGTACATGTAACATAGAAGGGTAAAGACCATACAGTCATAGCCACTGTTGTGACTGTGGTCCCTAAGAACAGAGTTGAAAGATTTGAGTGCATGGGGGCAGCACACACAGCAGTAAAACACCAAGTGAGAGCAGTAACAAGGGTAGGACAAAAAAAGTCTCTGCCCTGGTCACTTCTCTGAAGAAGATCTTACCCTAAGATGAAATATGTTAGGTGTCTGTCAGTCACAGCTGCTGCCTGGGGAGCAGCCAGCAGTGACTTCCAAAAGCTGGAAACTGCAGAGGAGAGCAAGCAGCAGGGTCAGAGGTAAGATACAGCCCCAAGGTGGGAAGCCAGCACCCCCAATATTAACTTGCCTGTCTGTGGCTTCAACTACCCTGTGGAGAAACAGAGTACATACTTCCTGTTGGAAAGAGAACACCCTTTCTTTCTCTCCTGGAAAGTCTGTTCCCTTGAGTAGTACAAGCCGCAACTAATTCGTCTCAGGGACAGACAATTTAGTAGGGCCTGTATTGACAGGACTGGGAGTAATGGTTTTAAACTAGAGGAGGGTAGATTTAGTTTAGATATAAGGAAGAAATTTTTCACATTGAGGGTGATGAAACATCAGAACAGGTTGCCCAGAAAGGTGGTGGATGTGCCACCCCTGGAAACATTCAAGGTCAGGTTGAATGAGGCTCTGAGCAACCTGATCTGGTTGAAGATCTCCTGTTTTCCAGCACTATTTGCTTTCTCAGCACCACAGCACAATTTCTCTCAGGATCTTCAGGCAGTCCTGCACTGTAAACCCATGCAGTGCTAGAGTCAGAAGAGGTGAATAACAGGGCTAAAGATGAACACGACCCTTTGCCTAGGGCTACTGCCCAAAGTCCAGGCTGCCATCAGGGGTGACTTTTGCCAGGCCTTGTAGAAGCACAAGCCAGTCTCCAGACCAGTTTGCAGGTAAGGTACAGCATGACCCAGCCTGCAAACTGTGTTACCCTACAGAGTCTGAGCATGCCAGTCCCACGGGGCAGTTTCTCTTCTCATCCCAAGACAGGGCTGAGCCCTCCTTTTCTACCAGCGCTGCGTCTGCCCATTACACAGAGGGAGAAGTAATAGAGGGACAGAAATAACCCAAAACATCTTAAATCATCTGTGACCACAGTATGGGGCACAAGAATATCCTCTTCTTTTCTACTTACTACCCAAAAACCTAGTACAGATTAATTAATTTAGTTTCATGCAACAAAAGACAAGAAAGTTATCACCACTTCCATTTCACACATGGACAAGCTGAGGTTCACTGTGGGCAATCAGAACAGCCTGAAGCAAAATCAGAGCAACCAAGAACTGAGCTGAGGACTCTAAATTTTGTGCCTTAATACTACCTTTCCTTTCCCAGCATGACCTCCTCCCAAGCTGAGCTCCTACTTTTCCATATTCAAGGGTATTACTTTCCTCCCTAGAGAGACCTGAAGACTGAGCTGGCTTCTCTTCTTTCTCTTTGCTTAGGGAGGAAAAAAAAAAAAAAAAAGAAACCACATCCACAAACACACTCCAAATGCAGTCTCATTTAATCCCAGTGTAATTCCCATCGCTCTTTCTTAATCCTTTCACCTGTGAGATAATTGCCAGCATTCTGGGAAGAACTCAATGCTAATCATAGACTAGCATAAAAAGAGACAAAGAACCAGATAAAACAGTCTAAAGGAAATCACAAGGCCTGATTTAACCATATACACATATCCATTCCAGACACCCTGCTGAACTAGCCTCTTTCACAACAGATGAAAGGTCTGCTAATAGGCCTGGAGGAGAAGGCCATAAAAAGCTATGTCAGTAGATAAAGGCTTCAGTCTTCTCCTACTGCACTGTGCAATGAGATATCACAAAAATCAAATGCCAAAATAAGCTACCAACAGTAATACCTAGCTGCCTAATATTCAGCAAAAAACAATCTGTAGGGATATCTCCCCATTTTATTTTGTCCAGAAGACCAGTGCTTACAGCAGATTCCTCTTCCACCACTTTATCTGGGACACTCCTCCCAGATAAGAATAGGTATGTTTCTACTACTCTTCCTTCTGCTTTTCCTTCCCTCTTTCCATTGCTGATGCTCTACATCCAGTCTTCTTTCTCCTCACTGAAAAACATTTCCACTCCTTGAACTATTTAAATGCCTTAGTTCTTTTCCACTTATCCTTAAAATTCATGTCTTTGAAGAGACGCCCACATTGTCTCTGTGTGCTCACATGTACTTTCCCAAGAAAATCCTTACCCAGCACATTCAGGGCATCTTTGCATTATGATAGGTTATTTCCTTCTGTAGAATTTTTTTACGGAGAATATGTGTTGTTTCTCTTGGTAAAATATGATTGCTATTTCCATGGTCATGTACATGTTTATCAATAGATAAATACAGTTTTAATCTTTTGAAAGTATTGCTTTAGCAAGCGGAATCCAATTGGGAGAGTCCTTGGTATAGCAGGCAAGATTTTGGTGGTTTATAAAATAAATTGCACTGGTGCTTAGAGAAACAGGAATGGACAAGAGAACTCTGGCATTTATAGCCTGTTCTCCTCCAGCTCTCTCCATCTCTCCGTGCTTCTGCTCATTCAACTATAAAACAAGGAAAACAAATAATTAACCTTCTTGCTGGACGGATGTGAAGCTGAATGATAATGCTTTGTACTCGCTGTGTATTGTTTTCAGGACACGCTGTAAGTGTCCATGCAGCAGCTCCTTGTGCAGTGGTGAAGGGCTTTTGTCCCCGCTCCATTGCTGCGGAGGTACAAAGGCAATTCGCAGGGAAGGTCAGCTGCAGAGCCAAGAACGCATCTCTCACTTCTGAGGCCTCTTCACTAAGCATGATGCTGTGCTGGAATGTACTCCAAGTATTTATAAGACACCAGTTCAGGAGGTTGGTGGGTTGTCAACATGCTACATACGCACTGCTGATGACAAACAATCAGCACACAAAAAAAAAAGGGAATTTTTTCATGAGATTCACAGACAGATATGGCTGGAAATAGCACAAGGGAAGAAAAGTAATCTTGCGAATATCACTCATAATAGTGGAGGTCATAATTCAGTATCTCTTAAAATGAGCTGCTGAGAAATGGCCAACTGGAAATCCCAGCAAACAGAGCTGTAACGAGCTCAAGGCCAGAAAGACAGGGATCAGTGTCTATCCACTGAACTCCTCAATGTGAAAACTTGTAAAGAGGTTCCAAGCTCCAAAATCAGTCAGATAGGAGAAGAGTCAGAGACAAAATGATTTTTGAAATAAATTTATTTTCAGTTATTTTTGGAAGACGAAAAGGAGGGACGTTGGTACATTGGAAAGCTGACAAAAATCATTATTCTCTATAAATTGCTTTGACATTGTATAGGCAGTGACCTTCACAGCACTACCGGTTTAATGGCATTTACTTCAGCAGTAGCTGATTTCACTATTAAACAGGGATGCATAGCACAAGATTACACAACTAAATCACTCTTGTAAATATTTAATATCATTGCCTTTCTTTTTTTTTTCCCTTTTAACAAATCACTATCAGAGGCAGAGCACACAGTAGAAAACACATTTATTTATTCTATCCTGGAAAAAGCTTAGTGCTCATGCATTTTATCTATCTAGTTCTCCAAATGACTTTGACACTTGAAAGCCCTTGTGATCAAAACAGTCTGAAGGAAGGCAATTTTGCAACCATTTAAGAACTGATTTCATGCACTGATCAACATTTACCAAACTTGCCTGATGGAATAGCACAAAGTTTAACCCAGCAGATTGATAACGAACACCTGAAGGAGAAAATTAGTAAGAAACCTGTACTGGTTTAAATAAAAGTACCTTAGAAGACAAAAAGAAAGAAAATCAGAGACTCTCTCTCCACTCTTCTCTTCCCTGACACAAAAAAAAAAAAAAAATTATTAAAAAAAAAAAAAAAATCAGCATTTGGGAAATCAAAGGGAACTCTCATACTTCTGCCTGCTAATACAGTAAGTGCATCCACCACATAATACTTTCACTCCATTATGGACCTACAGTGCAGCATAGCAGGATATGAATTGTCCACAGATTTCTCTTAAAATACACCTGTTTTAAAGATGGAGTCAATAGAGAGAATAAATAAAGTACAAGAATGCAGCCAAGAAAAATTATTAATATATGTCTCTAGTATCATATCTTAATGTAAAACTGACTGATAAATTTAAATGCTGAGCCTGGAATTGAGTACTTTAAGTATAGCAAGTAATTTCTAAAGAGAGCCTTACAATCTGAACATTCTGATTTTTCCAAATTTAGGCAAAGATTTTTTCCACAATCTGGCATAAATGGTCTGTAACATTGTGGAAAAAATTATATTCTGTTTAAACTGCCAATGATCAATTCCATAAAGTGTTCTTTATAACAGTATTTCATGAGACAAATAACAAAAGTTATGTTTCTTTTCAGCCGTTTAACAGCAGGGGGAAGACAAACCAATGGATATTTAGGAACTGAACAAATTCTGGGGGAAAAATAATTTGGCAAACTGAAAGATAAAAAATACATGTAGAATACAGCTTGCATGCATGCCTACAGACTTCTCTGAGACTGTCTGCAGAATAAGAATATCCAAAATAAATATGAAAATGGTCACATAAATGCATTATTTGGATGATGGAGTTGGCCAGTCCTGCAAGGTGCTGGTGTCTGAAACGTGTGGTCCTTCGTCAGAGCTGGGAAATGCAAATGCACAGCAATGCTAGGGCTGCCCTGGGTTTTATAAAAGCTTGCAACATCTTTAATGCAGAGCTAAGTGAGAGCCTGTAATCCCTGCGCTGCGATGCAGCAACGTGCTCTCACCTCACAGGACAAGCCAACAGCTATGCAAGATCCTTTTATCAACATTCACAGGGTTGGAAAGTAACTGTTCACAGTTTGATTCCCAACATTATCGAGTGAATCAAGAATTGCTCAGAGAACAGGCAGCTGAATACACATGTAAAAGACAAAGGTTCTTCAGTGATATTTATTCTAGCCAAGTTTTAATATTTCAAGGCTTATAGCAACTAACTCTTTACATAATCAAATGTAATTATCTGATCCCAGCTGGTGATCAGAACATTCATCATCAACCTGGTCATTATTAATATACCAGTAATTAGGGGAATAAAGGTGTATGCTTCATAATGCTGGCTTAATACAATTCACTGTACCTAATAAGACTCCAGCTCCCTCTAAAATACATTTATTTTAACATATTATACATTTTTGTTACCACTACTAACAATGAAAAATCACAAATATATATTATTTTAGAATAAATACTGAATTTTTTTAAAAGTCTTCAATAAAAAGAATTTGGTCAATAAAAAGGAACCATGTTTTGCTTTAGAAATAATCTGACCCATAAGCAGTGCCCCAGTCAAACTGTGATTTGAAAGAAAAGCTTGATTAAAATGCATGCAATTGACAGAATCAAATCATAAACACTTACCTACAAATATTACATACCATCTTCTTGCTCTACTGTAGGAGAGGAGGTGATTTCTCAGGCACCACTGTGTGGTACTGCTTGGAAAATGCTACTGACTTTTTAATGGTGACAACTGTGTACACAAATCCTAAAAGTACCAGTCCTGTTTAAAGCCTTTCCCCACAAAGCAGTGCTGGTAAAGAACCATTTCTGTTAAATGCTTTGCAGTGTTTAACAAGAGAACTAAGGCCATAATTTAGTGAGAATGATCCAAAATCCCTCGGGTTAGTGTTGGAGCAGTTTTAGAGACAGATTCTTCCCTGCACTATTTCTTTTACATCAGTGCATTTCCTCTGCTTCAGTATCAGGTATACCACAATAAACGCTTTCAGAACAGTGAAGAATATGGCTCTTAATACCATTGCAACAAACCTCTCACTATAAAAAGCATATCTAGTATAAGAACAATATCTCACAGAAAATCGTTCTATAACAGAATTTTGGGACTTTATCCCTGCAGGTACACAACATATTCCCAAGTGCAAAACACCATTAATTTTTACAGGCTTCTCCAGCTGTTTAGGGAACGCAGAAGACTCAGCACAGCAACTTGCAGGGTAGGTTATCAGGAACCAAAATTTCAAAACAAAAAGGCTTTCAAAACCAATTAATATGCCACAACTTGTGAGTGCTGCATTCACACCTGATTCCTTGCTCTCTGCATTGGTATTTTCTGTTATCTCCCCTTATTTCATAGCCTATCAGTATTGATTTCTATACATGCACTCCAAACTATCAAGGCTCTTGAAAGAAATGAGGAAATGAAAACCAGCCTGAGAAGGAGCTCTACCTCCATGAAAGGGTGAATACAGCCAAATAAATAAAGGGTTCTGTCACAGGAAGATGTGCTTTGCCAAAATCAGAATCAAAACCCACAATACTGATGTGGCGAAAATCACACACCATTAGACATGAATTAATAACTGACACACATGATACTGAGTGCATTATATCAGATGATTTGAGGAAGCATTACCTTCTTCATAGTAATAGTTTTACAACCATCTGCATGGCATGTTATTCCCTGATCTCTAGTCAAAATATTTTCCAGCTGGTAAAGCACAGCAAATAAGGATGCTGTTTGTAAGCTCTTATTTTTACTGTGTAAGATCCAGCTTACACAGCACATATTTTCTAAACTGTTCAATACCATAGCGTTATCTCCCTAGTCCACAGAAGGCCACAAGGAGCCTTAAAACAGGAAACTCCTCTCTTTCACAGGGTTTCCTATTTTTGCAGGACTGTCTGATGTGTGTGACAGGGTCTATTTCAGTTCCTGATGGCATTATCATCACTTTCCTGCATTACCATAAAGCCCAGGAAATAAGCTATTACCCACCACACTCCTCCCAAACGTTATCACAGACAATCATGTGCTCACAAAACAGCATTAACTGTGAGAATTAGAGTCCATTTAAACTGCAGCTGTTCCTTCATTCCTAAATAGGTTCTTAGATCAAAACTTCTCCCTGACTGGTCTCATTACTGAATGTCCATTTCAACTGGAAGAAGAAAAAGATCACTTCAAAAAATTTTATGTTTTACAGATAACACTCCTTCCCTGGAATATAACAACCAGGTAAGTAACATTAAAATGGAGAATTTTTTTAAAAATATAGTGGACGTTTTAGCTTTCAGATTTGTGAGTTTAAATTTTGCCTTCAAATCATCTCTGGTGAAAGAAATGAACCTGTAACTTTGATTTACTATTTCTAGTTTATCTTATTTTCAGAATCTCAAGTTTCAATTATTTAAGGGAAAGACGTTATTTATTTTTAACAATAATATTAACTCTACATTTGCTGTTAAATGCAAAACTTAAATCCTAGATTTAATATACATGCTGGTGTTCTTTTCAGCTATAAACCCACGCCCTGGAAAGGTCCAAACCCTCACAACCTTATATTCTGCTATTATCAAAAAAAACCCACAGCTTATTATGTTTCATTTCCCGCACTGTTTCTTTGTCTCTTTGTTACCATTCACTGGAAGGGCTTCAATCTGCAGAGAAAAAACACTTTCAAATCTAAACTAAAAAACCTGAATGTCAGGAAAATGCACAATGTCTCTTTAAGAGTCAACAGTAAATTAACTTGCCCATAACAGTGCAGTAATTAGCAGTTAGTAGCTTATTAAAAGGATGGCAAAGGCCAAGCTGCCATCTGGGATCTCCAGTTTCTTCTGATTGTTATTATGTCAAGATGTGCAACTTGCATTAGCTTTCATGTCACTGTGCTTGCCCTTACTTTACATGTAAATTTTAATGAAAGATACAGCACTTTAAAAATCAGACGTCCATCAAAAGTGCTATTAGCCTGCCTTTTACAAAGCACGTGGCCTGTTTTGCTACCTCTGCATCTCTACACATCACTAAATGCCTCAAATGAAGAAAAGAGAGGAAGGGGGGGAAAAAAGCCTTTCAATTATATCAATTAAATACTCTCTTTGGGCAGAGAGAAACCTGAGCTTCACTGAAAACAGAGGACTACAATACAGCCTAAGACGACAATATTTTAGCTCCTGTTCATACATAACACAACCACAATGCCTTTAACTCCCACAGGAATCATTCTTCTTAATAAAAATGAAAGCCAGTGAAGAATCAGCTGTTTATTCACATATCAGAAAGACACAGTTTTAAAACAAGGCAGAAAGAAAACATGTAAGAAAAAATTAATTACCTATAAACTACAAAATACTTAACACATTATTAAATATCATATGCATACACAATATTTGTAAAAACACATGCTCATAAGCAGAAACAAAAATAATTTACCACAACTGTCCTATTTAATGTGTCATATGTTTGTATTTACAAATGTTTTACAAAGAAGAATAATGTACAATAATAAGAATAATGTATAAAAAGAAGAATAAAACATCTATTCCTTTGAATTAGCTGATACAGAACATTCAAGTACCTTCATTCCCCAAAATTTAGGAAATGTCATCACTACTGGAATATAAAGAAATAGGATGAATGCCTTGCAGAAATGCCACCCAATACCTTGCATTTGAAATTCATCAACTATCAATCACCTCTAATTAGACTTCAATATATTACATTAAAATATTTCTTTTTTTCCTAAATAAAATACGAAACCAGCAGCAAAAATTCACTTACAAAAAAAATTTATTCCAGAAGAATAACATCTTCATTCAAGGGGCTTTAATTCTATCAAAGAGGTTTTGCATATTTGGTATTTGCTAACCATAAAATAAAATGCCTAATTTTTTAAAATAGTCATTAAGAGTAAAATTAAAACTGAAAGTCACCATCCTTGTAATAATGCAGGACTTTTTTCTCACTAAAGGAAAACAAACCCACTACCAGACATATTTTAGAGTCCTTTCCTTAATACTTTTAATTGTAGAAGCCAAAACCATACAATATTCACGTTTAAAACCCAAATATTAAAATACTTCACAAGCAAAGAAGAGCTTAAAAACCACTGCCAAGGCTGGCAAGACAAATGTAGTGTTGTTTTTCTCCTTGTATAATTAGACATTTAGAGAGCACAAACGATTTAATTTGTTACTGATGTTTCACTTCAACATTTGCATAAACTCTTGGCCATTCAGCTGGACTTATTCACACACAACCATAGAACCATTTAGACTGGAAAAGACATTTAAGGTCATTGAGTCCAACCTCCAGCACTGCCAAGTCCACCACTAAACTGTGTCCACGAGCACCACATCTACATATCTTTTAAACATCTCCAGGACTGGCAAGTCAACCACTGCCCTCAGCACCCTGTTCCCATGTTTGACAACTCTTTCCATAAAGAAATTTTTTCCTAATATCCAATCTAAATCCACCCCTGGTGCAACCTGAGGCCCTTTCCCCTCAGTCATGAAGAGGCTGACCCCCACCTTGCTACAGCCTCCTTTCAGGTATTTGTAGGCAGCAGTGAGGTCTCCCCAGAGCCTCCTTTCCTCCAAGCTAAACAAGCCCAGTTCCCTCAGCTGCTCCTCATCAGACTGGGCTCCAGACCCTTCAGCAGCTCCATTGCCCTTCTCTGGACATGCTCCAGTACCTCAATGTCCTTCTTGCAGTGAGGGGCCCAGAACTGGACACAGCACTCAACGTGCAGCCTCACCAAGTACGGGGGATGAACACTGCCCCTGTCCTGCTGGCTACATTATTTCTGAAGCAAGCCACTACAAATCCTAATGGTATTACTGCTGAAAAAGAACTTGAAAATATTTTCCAGATCAGTAAGGTCCAGTTATTTCCTTCTATTCAAGCCCACAAATGCTATTTCATTTTTCCTGTGCCATTAGCTTCAGGTCAATATTATTGAACATCTGAAAGAAATAAAAACCTCATTCTGTGAGAGCAATGCTAAACCTTGCAAGACTTAAAAGACCTACTTCAGTTCAGAGCAGTTAGGACCAAAGCAGACAATCTGATTTTGCAGTGCTGATTATTAAACAGGGAAACTTGCAGTACCCTTTGGTCCACACAACATGCATTTAAAAAGATCCTACTCTTTCACTTCTCTCTGACAATTAAGAAAAAACCTGCTTCATACGGAAAATAAGTGGGCAGCTGTATAGTTCACACTGAGCATAACTACTGATGGAAGGAAGGAGCCACACGCTTCAGAGAAGAACCAGCAGTCTGCAGATCACATGGGTGCTACAGGGTGTCCAGTGCACACCCAGAAACCAGCCTCAGTGGTTATTCTCTGTGTCAGAGAGGACATTTAGGACTTTCCAGTTCTTTTGGGTTCTTGGCCCACTGGATTCAATGTAAATTTTGCTGTTGCCTTCAAGACAAAGGACTAAATTCACTGAAAATAGCAGATTCCCACCAGGAATACAGACAATTTTCACAGGGGACATGAGCCTCAGCAGAAGTCAGATCCAAACCAAGAGCAATGGTAAAACAAAACCCACGTGGTGGAAGGTAGCAAAATGGCAAATAATCATTTCCTTAACAAAGACTTTCAAGAGAACAAATAACATGGAAGAAGGTAATTACGCATTAACTCCAGCAGCAAATTAGAGTTGGATATTTATAATTTCCTTTGATATCATTTACTTGTGGGGAAGTGTTAGGGAAGTAAATTTAATATATTTGTTCCTTAATTGCGAGTACCTTTCAAGAGAAGCCATATTCAGCAATTCTTGCCAAACTAAACAGAAGTCATCCTTGCTCATCACACATTTACCTCACCTCCATGACCATTTCCATACACCAAATAAAAACTCAGTGCACTTAACCTGGAAACTCAGTTCAGGTTAAAATGTAAGTGATATCCAGATGCTTGTCTGTATCTCAACTACTCCAGCCATTACCCCAGAACACATATACTTCATCTTCTTCAACTTTCCAGGAACTTATTAAAAAAAAAAGATCAGAATCTCCTAAAAACTTTAAAAAGGATAGATGCAGAAAAAACCTAATTACTGCAGTGGAAACAACTAATCAAACAGTTGCTTTAAATTATGAATGCAAGGTCACAGACTGCTATACGTTGTGAAGAAGTTTTATGAAATCAAATACATCATATCCAAAATTAAATCAAATATCCTTTGGCTACATACGTGACATGAGACAGTGCTGTTGACAGTTTTTACTAAAAACTACAAGAATGCCAAAAAAATAGGAAACTTCCATGTGGGCACTAAAGGCATCTGGTACCACTTTCTCTGTGAGCTGAAAGCCATGTATGGGTTCAAAACTACAGTTTGAGCCCTCTGAAAGCAATGCCATTTTTCACACAGACTGATCGTTCTCTGACAAAGCCACTTGCTATAACTACAGCTAAAAACTACACATAGCTGGGAAGTGAAACGATATTTTCACTCAATGACACAATAAATTAAGTTTCAGTACATATTAATTAGTTGTGGACTGTATGTTACAATCCTCATGCCTATCAGCTCAGTTAGGAGATTTGCTTTGGAAAAGACTTTCAGCTTAGTCCTACACAGGCTGGCCTGAAGCATAATTGCCACCCAAGAAAAGAACAGGAACTAACATCACACAAGACTTGCCCTGATCTACACTGACCCTTAAACTACACTAAGCCATACATCAGCTAACTGAATTACTGGCAGCTGTGTTGAGGCACAGTAACATTTTATATAGTGTGCTCAGAGCTTCAGGTTCTCATATTTTTTACAGTGTATATATGTGATTATTATGTTCTGATGTTCACCTCTTGCAGAGAAGATAGGTCTCAGTACAGCTTAGGTATTACCCTCCATCACCCAAGTTTGGAGAGAATAGAAAAACTATGAAATTAATTATTGGAATATTTTTCCAACCTCAAAACAGAACAAATAATATTGATTACATAATGTAGTCCATCACAGAGAATTCAACAATACAAAATTGTTAGAAGAAAGCTGAGCATCAGGAAAAGGAATCATACAAATTAAAGTGTTTAATATGCCACTGTGCTCCCAGAATTCAGGTATTACAGGAGTAGCAATTATTGAGCAGAGACTGCTTGTGCCTCAAAGGAAAGTTATTATGAACAAATCCTCTGAGCTCATATCCCTCCCAAATTCATAGCTGCACAACTAGTCATTTCATTCCCCCATGGCTTACTGTCATGGGCACAAGCAACATCCTCCAACATGTTCAAATCATGCCAATAAATAGATCAGATTCTTCAGCAGTGTATTCATTGAAACGGAGTAAGCCTCAGCCTGACAAAACCTTTTAATCTTTCTCACTGGAAAATAGGATGCAAAAAAATATTTTTCTCAAGCCATGTTTATAATTTAGCAATCAATCAATCTTCACTTTTCCTTCCACTCCAACTGAAGACCCATAGCAAGTTTGCAGCATTTTGCCTTTTTGGTAGTTTTGATAAGGGATAGATGACTGCCCTCTACATGCCTAAGATAGGTGTGAACTGCAGAAGGGCAAGTTGGAGCCCCAGGGCAGTTTTGCATGCCCTGTGCTGTACTGGGCTGCAAAAGAAATGGACCTCTCTATTAAGCAGTGCTGATTACTTCTGCTTCCTCTGCAGCTTTTCTGGAATCCAGTTTCTCTTTGAAAAACACCTTAGCGCTAACAGAAAGGATGGGAAGCAGAGCCAGGGGAAGAAACAATAGCTCAAAAAACCTCCAGTATTGAAGGGTACTGGACAAGCCCAGGTTCTGCTGCCACCAACACCAGTAGCAAAACTACCAGCAGTGGCATCACTCTCGTGCAAGTGTCAGCAGGATCAGCTCACTGGCCTATGGCTCTGTCTTTGAACTGACGAACCCTTTGCACCCCAGCACCACCAGCTACAGATGGCCTGATACTGCACAGCCCATATTTAGCGTGAGCAGGGAGAAAATAACATCTCTTAAGAAGGCCTCAAAGCATTAATCTTAATAAATATTTTCTCCATAAATCAATACAAAAGATTGTTAAGAGACTTTTCAAAATAAAAGTATTAAGTTCCAATATGAAACACATTCATAAAAACACAATTTGCCCATCAACAAACATTTTATAAGAAATGAAGTCTTAGAAAGGATGTGATCTCTACCTTTACTTCTACCTACAGACAGGAAGGTGTGCATCCAGTTAAGAGGAGGAACAAGAGAGGTGTCCACCATGGAGCAGGCAAAAGAGAAGAGAGGGAGGAAGTATAAAAAACCAGAAAAATATGTCACTGACCATACTTAGAAAAACAAGGAAATGAGCATATTTATCTAGTAGCCAAACCCAACAAAACACAATGTCAAGGGAAAAATGAGAGACACACCACAACTAAAGCACAAAGCAAAGCTTAAACCATTGACAGTAAAATCAGCAGCTGCCTGGTTAAGCTTTAATTTGATTTTCTACTGAGAAATGCAAACTGCTCATGCAATACCACGCCAGTGATATGCCTCAATCCACGTCAAATTCAAAACAGCAAGGGAAACAACAGAATAGGATAGAAAAAAAATAAATCTCATGGTAATATATTTGCTAAACACATCTCACCTACCAGAGCTAATGTATTTGTATATAATGTTGACATTGCATATTTATTCAAACATATACATTTACATATTTTATGTCCTTCATATTTTTATAGAGTAAATATTTATCAAAAGGCAATATCTCTGAGTTTGTTGGCAAGAAATGAGAAGCCACTGCTCCCTGATGTGTCATACATAAACAAGGGTGGCTAAAGTTCCCAGAAGCCAATAGTTTTTACACTTTTTTGCCAGATGAGGGAGTATAGAAAGTGCTGATGACTGGCCTGAATAGGTCATGCAAGTCTTCACGAGCCAGCTGGGTTGCAACTTGTAATTTAAATGGCCAAGTGCAACTGTTTACATAATCCAGTACTAAATCACAGACTACTACAGAGAAATGTTCAGTGTTATTGAGAATGAAAGTGGCCATCAACTATTCTGATCACTTCCAACATGCCCTCGTCTGTCAAAACAGCTTGCCATACTAAACTGCATCCTGAGCAACGCAGACATGCTCAAGGGATCTGTCTGCTGGATGGTCCTTGAACAAGCACAACCTCTGAGCCATGAGCCCAGTTGTACAGTATGTGCAGACAGAGAAGGAGCTCAATGCTTTCCAGAGTTTAGTCAGATGCTCCACATGCTCCATTGTGGTCGAAAGACCGTGGTCTTGACATACACCTATAAAGAGCCCAATTTTTCTACCTTTCCTACCACACAGGGATGTTAAGCAGTACAGAAACTGCTAAGTAAGCCCCTACTTCACTTCTGATTGTTACCTAACCTTTCATGACCCCAGAGCAGACATCCGTCTTGAAAAACAGAATAAAAACTGATTATGTCTTAAGTCCCTCTACATTTCACTGAGACACACAGAAATTATGTCTCTTTTACTCAAGAACCTAATTACTCTTTAGCCTTCACAGCCATTATGTACTATCCTACTAACTCCTCAGACTTTCCATCCTTAGATACATGCTTATTTAATGCCAAAAATCTTTTGTGTACATGTAGTCTAGGAAAGCGTCATCAGGCTTTAGAGTCAAAATTTGTATTTTCTTCCCATAGACAAACACTTGGTCTGTGTACCTAGAGTACCACTTGCACACACCTTGCATTAAGTTTTAAATCATTTCACTCCTGCATTCATAAGACTAGAAGGTATCAGGAGTGCTGCTAAGTCCTGTTTACCCATGTCAGTAAGACACTGGCACTGTCAGAGGAAAACAGAACCACAATTCTCTTCACTTTATCTGTTCTCATCAGCTTCTTGCTCCACACCCTCATAGTGCAAAATGGGACTAATTATCCCGTTATATCACAGCCAATATATCTGTAACTCAGTGCAGGCTGAGATATTAAAATGTGATCACTGATCTAGGCCTAGATCCCATTTATAGCCCAGTATGGGGTTAGCCCTGTTGTTCTTCTCAGCCATTTTGTTCTGTGTATATTTGTGTATTTTAAATTGCAGACACAGGACTTACAGGCCATTATATGCAAATTTCCTCAGGATTCATAATGAGTTAAGATCATGCCACAAGGGCTATTAACATACTTTTTGTAATAATTGTACTCTTAAAATAAAGACCAGCATTGAGGTCTACATTTAGAAGGCAGAAGTGGGAGTCATTACAGCTGGCACAAGAAGAAAGAAATGGCAAGATAAAATAGTTGTGGGCTGCATGGAAGGGGGATGCATACCTTTTTACTATCCATGGAATCATTTCATGCTTCCTCCTGGGCAACTGAGTCCCAGGTTGACATGAAGCCTTGGCTTGTGGGACACAGAGGTAAAAATGGCTTGACTGGCACTCAGTACACTTAGTTGCTTCTGTTATGCAAAGCTCAGCCCAGAAAAGCAGCAGGGACAAAGCTCTGTCATGGTCAGTGACTGAAACAAAGAGAAAGTGGAAGGACTTACCTTGTTCACCCATCATCAGGTGTGAGAGGCCTGAGAGAGAGAGAGAGGGAGAGAGAGAGGAAGTAAGAGAAAAAGAACAAAACTGAAAAAGAAGCAGTATTATCTATGCACACTGGTCACAGTCACAGTCCAATACCTGTCAGGATTGGAGCTCGCATACTTGAACGTGACCAAGTATGGTTGTAGCACACAGGGCACAAACATTTGTAGGTGCTGCTTCCCACACAGAGCAGGAAAGCATCTGTCACTGGTAGAAAAAACCTGCGGCTCATTGCAGAACTGTGTCTGAGGTCCAGCATATCCCCTGGGGGGCGACTCCAGAGGCACTGCACACCAGTACAGCTAAATGGGCTACGAAAGCCAAGGTCTGCAGTGACAGTCTGCAGTGAGCTGTTGTTCCTCTGGAGAGATACAGAAATAACTTCTCCTCAGCTAAAGACTTTAAATTCACGATTGCAGTGGTCAGTAAAAGGGAGGCCATGATCACACCACATCTGCTTCAGATGGAACCTCTGCTCTAAATGCGTACACACACACAAAGCTATCATTACTGAACATGTGGCTTCATCATGTATTTTAGGAGTCTCTCAACACTGCTCACACTTACTAATTAGACATGAGTACACCAGACATAGCAAGCATTAAAAAAATTACCTGTAACCTATTTAAATACACCTCCACACCCTTTCTGGGAAGAACTGCAGATTCAGTTTCCTAGGACAGTGTTTTACTTTATGGCTCTATAGCTAAGCTACTCTTCAGTTTCATAACTGAAGGTAAAGCCAGAAAGCAGCACAGCTCCCCTCAGGAGAGACAGTCACTGTAAGCTCTGTAGATGAGGTTGTAGTATTTACTTGCGCCGCTCCACTCTCTGGTAATTCTTTCTGGCACAAACCTTGTTTGTTTCAATCAAAATCGATTTCTAGGCCCAATTTTCAAATATGTCTACTGGACTGTATTCATATAAATATTGTTTAGATATTTCTGTATATATATTCATGCCCAAGCCATTAAGCATGAAGTGACCCATTAGTCAATTCTGTGACACAAGAGATCACAGAACTAACATAACAAAAATTAAGTCCTACACATTCAAGCCATAAGGGACCCCTTTCATACTTGGTTCCCTGACCAACTTCCCTTAGCTTGATTCCTTCTCACATCTCCTACTTCTCATAGCACTTAGTATGGCAGGGGCTTCGACACATGCACACACACACCACATACTCCATATTTTAAGTCAGTTTTTTAATCAAACAGGGCTGCGACTTTTTAATTTCACAGAGGCTAAGAGGTCAAATGAATTTATTAGAATGAGAATTTTCAACAAGCAGCATGCTGAGTTTGAATTTGTTTATTCCTTTCTCTTTTATGGTTTTCCTTTGCAATGGCTGAAGAAATCTAAAATCCAGATCATCCTAAGAATATGTTCACCCACAGAGAACTTCAAGCCAGATAAGGGGATTAATAATTGTACAATCTAAGGAATGCAAATACCTTACTGTTCCTGAAGATTATTGTGGATTTAGAAAAATAATCAGAAACATAACATAGGTTTAGATTCTTTTAGGCCTTTTAGCTATAAATAAACATAGCAGATTTGACACTGTAGGACACTTCTGGTTTAAATTACAATATAACTCAGTGCATCATTTGCTCTGTGAGGACAGTGGGTTAAATTTGTGTCTCTGTTTATGGCCACTGACCCCATCATTCTTGACAGGCAAATCTTAGGTCTGATCAAATGGACACTTCAAAGTCACCAAAAAAGGCAGGAAGACAAAAGTATAATTGTTAGGACCTACAACACACAGAATCCCTGTACCAATGGCAAAAAAAATGAAAAGGCTAGAAGATGTCAGTATGGCATGCAGCAGAAGCTGGCTGAACAGGGAGGGGACATCAGATCCAAAACAGAGATGGGGATCCTGAGGACTTTTATACCATGGGAAAGGAAAGTCATACCTAAGAGGCCCAGCACCAACAGGTGCAGCTGCTGGGGATGGCAGGGGGTTTGTCCGCTTGGACATGAACAAAGAGAAACCTCCAGGGAAGGTCCAAAGCAAGAGTCACATTAAACACCCTAAATTACTCCATAAGAAGATCCATTTTCTCTCCACCAGCCACAGAGTAGCTTTAAAAATCTCAAAATGTCAGGAATGTCAACACCCCTCTTTGTCCTTATCCACAGACAGCCAGTGCCATGTGCCCTATCTGTCAGGCACATCAGCCAGATGCATCCCCACAAGCCCTTTGTTTGCAGCTGAGGAGTGAGGACACCCCCAAATAAACACAATATTCTGGCCCCTGATTTGGCCTTGGTTCAAAAGTATCCCTAAGAAATATTCTGGCATTTTCTGCCTCTTCATAGATTTAAAATACCACAGCAGCTGTGATACTAGTATTGTATGTACTCTTGATCTTCTAGTCCCAACTGGACAATGAAAGCAGGGAGATTAATGAAAAACAATGCCCTCCCCCTCAATGCTACTTTTTCCTTTTTTAAATAGGAAGAAAAAGGAGGGTGGACTTGGAGACAGAGCAAAGAAACACTATTATATCATAAGCTGTCCACTGACAGAGACCCTTATTTAACAAAGAAAACACCAACAGAATTCCGTATTTATTATTAGAGAATAATATAAATAATGAAATAAAATATCAGCTTTTCTCATCTGAAAATATTCCTTCCTTTCAGTTTAAAGTAGGAGTGAAAATGAGTGTATTTATCTCCAAGAATATGTCATTAACAACCAAAACCTTCAACCACTGAGCTACAAAATCTGTGATATTTGGAGCATGTGTAACAAAGGCCTCAAATTAGTCAGAGTAAAATCAAC
This sequence comes from Platysteira castanea, assembly GCA_013397175.1. Lineage (NCBI taxonomy): Eukaryota > Metazoa > Chordata > Aves > Passeriformes > Platysteira > Platysteira castanea. The sequence continues at coordinate 272,582 of VYXC01007079.1, read as the reverse complement.
GTGGAAAACATGAACTGACATAGTTGTCTCACCTTAGCATCAGTTTCAAGACATGACGACACTAAATTTTCAAATCATAAAAGTCAAAGCCACCTCAAGGTGGAATGGCGTAACACTTGCTATTGGACTGTAAGAAATTAATGTGGCATCCAACAAACCAATGCAAGAGCTGTACAAATTGTTCAGACCTGCAAACTAGACCAGATTTTTCCAGATCAGTGGGGACACCTATCACCATGCTATTTGGGCAGCAGTCATAAAGACAAGCAAAATTTTTAGCAGGCTCAGGATACAAATGAACTCATTAGGTCCCAAAGCCCGTTATTCACATATCCTACCATTGTTTGCGCCAATAGCCGTCCCATTTCAGACGAATCCTATAAGAAAATCTGATTTTCCACCTAAATCCAGGTGAAACATGTTTTCCTTTTAATCTTAGATTTTTTCAACAAGAAACTTTGATTATAGCCTCAGCTATAAGGAAACCCAGCAAGGGTAGAACTTGGAAAAGATTGATAAAAACCTGCATGAGCTCTAATGGCCAAGGGGTTGCATGCCTTTTCTAAACCAATCTGGTCATCCTTATAGTAATTTACTGGCTGGACAGAGCTGCTGCCCAACAAAAATGGTGCATAGTAGGTGGTCTGGAAAAGGTTAGGAAAACCTCAGAAAAAACGGCTTATCAGCCTGTAAAGAAATTTTATGTCAAAGTCAAGATTCTGGTGACTTTCTATTCCTGAACTTCAAACATGAGTGACAGTAAGGACAAGCATACAGCTTCAGAAGAAAACTCTCAACAGGTTTTTTAGATAATGACAAACATCTGCTTGTACTCAGCCTCTGGAGGCCCAGCTTCTTTGTACAGTCAGCAGTAATGTGAAGAGAAAGCAGCCTGTTTCTTCAGAACATCAGTTTGTTATTAAAATAATATGTCCATTGCTGAGAGCAGAAGACACAAACTCTGCTCTCTGGCCAGGATTTATGCCTGCCACAACTGACTTCCCCTATTTAGGTCTGGAAGTTTTTTTTAATATTTCTTTAACCTACTACCCAATCAGTATTATTTTCTTAAAGTTTAAAATGAAACTCCCTTAATCTCAAAGAAACATTTCAAACTACTCAAAAAAAAAAAAAAATTGTAAGCCATGTGCTTTTTATATCAAAATAGTAAAATTAAGTGGCTCTAATTGTACAGAGTACAAAGGGCTAACACTGGATTCTTATGAAGCCAGAAGGACATTTTTTTAAAGTAGCTTCAGATTACAATGATATGAAAGAGCAATGTAGTTAAACAGCAGTCTTCATCTTAAGGGTTTGCTGGGGGCAATCTTCAGTGTGGAGTCAAAAATATGGGAAACCTTGGAAACAGTTTGAATCCTGCTCCCTCCCACCCCGTTTTAGTACTTAGCACTTAAAATGAAAAATAAAGCCACAAAACATAAGAAGGTGGGAATAGGACAACACACAGCTGAGAGTGACAAGTGATTGCAGTAACAAAGGAAGATGGACTCCTTCATCTAGTTAATTATAGCTTGTCCCATGCCACTGGGCCCATGATCTGGGGGTGCGCACGTGTGCGTGGGTGTGCACGCACTGCTCAATTGCTCTGCTAAGGCAGGCAGCCTCAGCATTTCCCTTTTAATGATGCTACCAAATGATTAGCCCAAAAGCTCTTAATGAATGGGAAAAGAGACTGCCAGGCAGCAGCAGCAACCCAGATCTCCCCTGGGGCAAGTTTGCCCAGAGAGGATCTTTTTTCAGGGTATCAGGCTCCGTGACCCATTCAGATAATAACAGGGCCAGCTGCAATGTATGTCTGAGTTAGGACATCAGACCCTTTAGTCCAGGATATGCACAAAGCGCTTTATGGCAAAGCTGAAGAAAGAAATCATGCAAACCAAGGACTCTCCCAGAAATAAAATTACATCCACTATAGAGAAGAGCACGCTGATGAGTACTGGAGTCTGTTTTCACCTCCTTTCCAAATATCCTAAAACTAGCAAATCCTTAAGAAATAGGCCTTTCTTTACTCTGAGCCTCATATTCCAGCTCTATCGGCAGTTCCCTTTTCTATTATAGAAGAGAGTTGACAAGCTCCTTGTCTTCCATGTGGTCTTCATAAAGTAGGTATCTTGAGATTTTCTAAAATCCAAAGTTCAAGGAAAATTCCCTAAGAATCCCCAGGTACCAAAAAAAGAGGGCATTCCAGCAGGGCCAAAGGATGGGACTCAGAAGAAGATGCAACACCCTTGACTTGAGAGATGTGAAGAATGGATAAAGAAGAAAAGTAATTGTGTGGCCTAGTTCAGACCTTTTACCTGCTAGACAGGTCAGATTTGCCAAGAGGGTGACCTGGTTCCTTGGCTGCTGGTGTACATGGGGCCTTTTCTTTCTAACCAGGCAAAGCAGTAGCGCAGGCTGGGGAGGTCAGCTCTGTTTGATTCAACCATGACATCCATGACAGCCAAGGGGCTGCTCTCAGGCCCCAGCAGTGAGCCCAGCCGGGAGTGCAGTTTTGTTATTGTAGCCGCAGGCCCACTTCCAATCCAATTACACACAACAGCTGTGCTAGCTCCTCTTTCCCATCCCCTTTCCTTCCTCTGCTATGTAATTCCAGGATAGGTTTTGTCATTATCGGGGCGGTGAGTCAGGGTGAATGGCATCTACTTTGAGTGATCAAAGGAATAAGAGCATGAGATAGAAACCAAGGAGAAAGTTGTTTACCCCAACATCTATGGAAGCAATAGTGATCAAACCATGGTATCTCCTTTCACTCCCAGCAGAAACAGTATTCTGACATTCCATGTGGCATACTCCTATAAGCATTCGCACAGGGAAGACTACAAACATGGTGGTGTTTGAAAACATGAAAAAAAACATGCAAGTCTTCACAAAGATGGCCACATGCACAAGAGAATGTGTGCAGGTAGCAAGACTTGAGGGTGAATGCATTTTATGACTGATCAATAAAATCAGAGCACCTGATCAAGTAGGTGCAGAAGTTGGGAAAAGAACTGTTAGACATGGAATACAATTCTTCAGGTTAGAAAAGCTATCTCTGACAATATATATATGATTGAGACAAAACCCCAATTAAGACAGAGCAGGTTAACAGGAAATATCTTCTTCTTTATTTGCGGGAAACAAAAAATAGGAGTCACTGAATGAAATTCTCAAGTAACAAATGTAAAAACAACTAAAATAAAGTAGTTTCTACATTTCAATGATTAAAAAATGGCACTTGTTATCACAGGATATAGTGGAGTTAAAAGATACAAGTGGATTAAGAAAAACAAAGACTGGACATATCCAGAGAAAATAAGTTCATCAGTGACTGTAGAACACAATCTGGATGCCGAATCAGGTCAGAAAGTCTTTAAAACAGTAATTACTGGAAACCACCAAGGTATTGGAACAAGACTTATGCTATCATAGTTTCTTAAACTTCCCCCAAAGCACCTACTTTCATAAAAAGACACTTCTGGGGTAGAGGAATTCTTGTTTTCACCCCAGTGATTACTACTGCCATATTTTTGCAAATAGGTTGGCATGGAACTAAAAAACATTCACATTCCAGTGCAAGAAATTCCCATTAGGGGACAGACCCTGTGCAAAGGGCATGCAAGAATCAAAATAATGGTGGCACCTATGAAGAAGAATGTAAGCCCATACATACTGGCTTCAAACTCCTGATGAATGGCACTGATAATATGGCATAGACGGATTCCTACTCCGACCTAGTACCTTCTGCAAATAGGAACCTTCAAATGGGCTGAAACCCATCATTTTCATGGTCCAAAAGCAGAGATTTTCTTTAAGGAAGCAGAAGCTAGCATACCGCTACTGCTTAAATGACCCTATGACATGGAGTTAGGGAGACCAACTCAAACAGCATCAAACCTGAGATGAAGAAGGGAAAGAAGCATTTAAAGATGGAGTTTGAAAGACTAAAGACCTGGATCAAAAATGCACTAATATGCTTTCAACAATCTCTGCATCTTTATGAAGGAATTGTTCATGCAAACAAGGGCTAATTTTTCCTCTGGGAACTACCTAGGTAAGGTCTACTGGGTTTTGTCCATTCAGTTACATGCAAAGAGTAGTCAGCAGTAAAATCATGACAGCCAAATGCCCAGAACTTAATCTCTTAGCCTCCTCCTCATAAACATTTAAAGATCTCTCCCACAATAGGAATAAGTGTGGTATGAACAGGAAAAGCACTATCTAAACTTTGACACATCCCCCCCCACCACGGTATCAGTAACAGCCTCCATAGAACTAAATATGATTCCTTGATATTTTCTCCTGCATATATTCTTCCACTAA